>CM024518.1:53066203-53618194 GCA_014182375.1 Eucalyptus virginea
TGAGGCCGAAACTCGGAACAGAATCAATGTTCGGTGAATTCTAGCTTTACGAAACAGAGAATTGGATTGGTTCTCCCAGAACTGGCCCGGAATAAGACCGACAATGCCCTGCATCCCTGCTCGAACCAAATCAGTGCTCAACCCCTAGTAATGATCTTACTGCATTTTGGGTTAGAGAATCTGCTAATGCATTATTGGAGGAATAAAGCTAAATGAATAATTTGCCATGGGAATATCATACTTTTTATAGCTTTGTATAAGATACTTTATTCAAGGAAATTTTACTGCGCAAGACTTAATAAATGAACTGATCATCAGTTGGCATATCTTCTTCTACAAAGCTGTTACTAAAGAAAGTACTTCCTTTATCAGATTTGGCCCTACTATAAAGGCCAGAAAGAATTCGAATGACACTAAAAGAAGGTCGCAAGCTAATGGAAATCACAGAACATGGAAGCATATGATGCCAATGCTTTAGTCACCTCCAAGACCTGCACAGAAGCACGCTGAAAGCAAAGAGACAGATATGATGCTGATACGAGAGAGTTGGCCTCCACAGCCTGCCATTTCACCATTTCAATCTCGCAAAGTCCGCGAAGGACGAATGAAATATGCAGTAATTACAGTACAAATTGGTTGAGTTAAAAGAAAACCAGATTTCCAGCCAGACATGCTTATATGTTCGTATTCTTTGGTGTGTCGTTGACATGATGCATCAACTTTCTGATCTTCTGCTTCTTGTGCACGAGGTTATTGTAATATCGCTGTGATTCGACAGAGTTAGTCAAATACAATAAGGACGTGTGGAAAGCACATTCTATGGACTGCGATTGACAGTAAGTCGGTTCAAAGACTGTATGACATATCTAATGATAGAGATAGAGTATTTACAAAAGCCAAATATGAAAAACTTATGTCACCATCAACATGTGATAACTTCGCGACGAAAAAGATATGGTACTTGATCATAGCCTCGTCAAAATTACTTAACAATGTCAGTCTATTATTGCACTGAGACAGAATCGATTACAATATAAAAACACTCTGTGGGTCTCACTCTAACAACTAAACTATGATTGCTTCAGTCCATCGAACCAAAGTTAGGCCATACTTTCTCTAGTCCTTGCATAGTAAATTCCACTTGGACACTTCTGTCTTTTTCCATTTATTCCAAAGCTCTTTCTTTTTTGGCCAACAATTCCCACTCTTCTACTCTATTAGAATCTGGCAGTCATGTCTCTCTCTCTCTATAAATAGACCTCATGCTGTTTGTTCTCTCTGCACCTACACACTAAGCAACACTCGTTTCTTTCTCATTCCCTCAGTGTCCAGGCTTCTCTCAAACTCCCTTCAACTCAATCAATGGCCAGTGCTCAGGTATACGAGTTCACAGCTTTGTCTTTAGTATCGTAGGAACCTTTAAGTCCAGTTTTCATGGACGAAATCCATCCCACTGCACTTTTGTTTTTCCTTTAATTCATTGACGTAATCAGCACACTCTTTCTTGACCTAGTCACTTTCAATTATATCCATTGAATAAGGTGTTGTAAAATAGCTTCTACGCCGAGATGCTCAATATTCAAGACTATTCAAGGCGTGTTTAGTAATTGACTAATTCTTGGTTATTTCTGTTCTTATGTCCCAAAAAAAAAAAAAAGAACATAAATCCGTTTGGTAATGTCAGCTAATTTTTCTACTCCTGGGAACAAATTTGTTCCCGAGAATAGATTTGAAATGGAATCGAAAAGTAGAAAAATTTTACTTCTTTGTTTTTGAAACAATTCTAGAATCAAGGTCAATTTTTTTTTTCTTACTTTTCTTTTCTTCTTCTTAGCAACCTTGTTAGCCCTTAGCGACTGGCCAGACGAGGTTCGGTGACCTCGTTGACCATTAGTGAGGTCGAGCCTTGCCCAGCCATTGTTGGCCTTGCCCGACCATGGCAAGGCCACCTCGTGATGATTGGATGAGGTTGAGTCTTGCCTAGCTATGGTGAGGCTGAGCTCGTGCAACCACTGTAGGCTCCAGTGTGGCCAGCAACTAGTTAGATGAGGAGGAAGAAGAAAAAGAAATATGAAAAAGAAAAACTCATAAAATTATTTAAAAATCAAAAGTAATTCTACAACACAAAAAATTTTAAAGGTCGTACATTTTGTTTTGTTTTTTTTTTTTTTTTTATTCCGAGAATAGAAATTTTGTGCAATTATTAAATATCTCGTAAATGCTTAGAAGCTCATCGGGGAAAACTAAATGAAAATAACTATTTTGTGAACAGAAATTATTCCTGGAAATGGAATGGTTACCAAACAGAACCTCGATCTCTTTACCACAACAAAATGAGAAAAAGAAAAAGAAAAAGCTTATTAGGTCCACACTCAGTTCATACATGAAGAAAGCCTTTCCGTGGGCAGATAATGATACTACCTCAAGGACGAGCACTAGATAGTTTGCAAACTTAATTAAAATCATGAACCACCATGTTTTGATCAGTAGTTTCCTTTTGAGAGTACCTAACGACAAGCGTGAAGAAATAATGTTTGATGGGGTTCACAGAATTGCAAACCAACCTTAGCCCTTTATGGTGAATCAAATCGCTGAACAAGACAGATCAAGTTTGCCTTCTGCTTGCAAATACTCAATTCTTCATCTTTCCCTCCTGTTTTACATAACATGTATGAACAAAATCAGATGGATAGAAAAACACCTGAGGCAAATGAATTGCTTTTCCAGGTTTCAAAACCTCAGACCGAATTTCCAGAAATCGAAGCAGCTGACGCAACGAAGACTGAAGAGACGATTGCTGGATTGGAACCAGCCACTGATCATCATGGCGAGATTCCTCCAGAGGAAGAAGTAGAGGAAGCCGATGAGGACGAAGCCGAGGAGCCACCGGAGGAAGAAACCAAAGAAACTAATGAAAGGGTCACCGAAGAACCAGCTGCATCACTGGAAGAAGACGAGAATCCCCTCGAAGAAGAGGATGAATAAATCTTTTGTGTGATATAGGTGCTTGGAATTCTCTGTTATACCCTGTGTTGTCTTTCTTATCAATTATCATGCATGTCAGACTCGGTAAGAGTGAGACTTGTATTGTTCTGTTTTAGTCATATGGATGTAATCTCTAAGGTTTGTTGTATCATTTGTTAACATGTTGCTTTTTCCTTGATGTCGTTCTCCAAGGTTATGATTTTCAATATACCGTTGTGCTATTTCTTGCGATTTCTATACTTTTAACCATATTTTCTATGCTAAAATTGAGGCCAACTGAATAAAACAAAATTCAATCACACACAAACACCCTGAAATAAATTGAAAATTTGAAAAGAAGTTAAGAGAGAGAGAGATTATAACCTGTCCATTTCCATGGATCACTGGTAACCATTCCTGTGTGTATATTTTTTTCACTGTCAATGTTGGCTGCTAATTCATTCGATCCCAAAGCTACTGGCCACATGCTCTTGGGTGACAAACTCGAGACGCTCTCCCATTACATCCAGCAAAGGATGCAGTGGAAGCAACAAGATGAAAAAGCATGTCGGGATGTTGGCAACCGATCGGATGGCTGCAGGGACCTGGAAATTTGAAGCCGAGAAGTCAAACCGCAAAAGCTCCCTGCTGGTAGATACTTAATGGATGTCTGAAAGAAATGAAGAGCCTTCTTTTGCTCCATTGACATCTTGCTCACAACCCAAGGAAAAAATTAAGAGAAGATCGTGATGGAAGCAGGAACAATATGTTAAACCAGCTAGCTTTCTCCGTTCTTTATGTTTGACATAGACACAACATCCACAATCAGAAGGTTCATCTACTTATGCATATGCGCAAATTTCAGTTTCTAGATGTCTTTAATTCAAGAGTACAATACTAAAATCACATCATCCTTAACTTCTTTTAACTTGCTGCACTTCAACTAATTATTCTCTCAGTATGAAATGAAGCTATACAGATACTGTCACTTCTACGAGTGCTTCAAGCAACAAGCAAGTTGCTGAAAATTATCTATCAAACATTCATAGAGGTGTCCCAGCAAGAAAGCACTCATACAAGTCATGCTGTAGAGCCCAAAACATTCCCAAATCGTTAGATTTCGCTCCTTAAATTCTTCAATGGTTCAATCAGGTGACAAGTATAGACTATAATGCCTTCATTCTCAGAGATATACAGAGACATCTGGTTCTGATAAGGAAGAACTTGCACAATGCTATCTCAGTTATGTTCTGTTTCAGCTCCATGAACTAATAAGAAGCTAAGATTTCTGTGGATAGTATGTAAAAAACAGAAGACAAATTCCTCTAAAAACATTGATATACCACAAGCACTGAAAATTACTAGCGCAAATGTCAGAATGAAAATTTCCATGAAGCAAGAAAAAAAAAAAATCATTCCTTATCATCTAGTAAGATCAAAAACATCCATGAGGACCCTTGAAGCAACAAGAGAATCATTTCAAAGGATCACATGCAAGCGAGGCCATGATCACATTGTGTGTTTGCTATATGAGGTTTCTACAGAGTAGATATTAGAAATTAATCAGAAAATTGTTTCTGATTTATCAGTTGCGAGTAGTGCAATTAATAGACTACATCCAGTAATAGCATATTCATGTTAAAAGCCAGTATGGCAAAAATTCGTCAAATAAGCATCTAATAAATAACATTACCAGAAACGATGTTCATATTTCCTTTGGAAGAAGAAGCTCCTGTATATGTAAAGAAGATGATTCATTTGGAACTCTTAACAAAAATGTAGCTCAGAGATATTCCACTAGAAACAAAAGAATATTCTTGAATACAAAGTCTAAGAAAATCTCGATATAAATATTGCAGATAGCTATTTCATTATTTTCATGAATATTCATGTACATGACAGTGAATCTCGTCTTTACAACTTTCCAGCGATTGCAACAAAGATTGAAATTGTGTGTAAAAATCATTTCTCCTAGCTTTCATGGGACAAACAGTAAGGGCCAAGACTGCTCCGTGATGGCCATCGAGCAACGTAATAGTTAATTACTAGTTTTTATCATCATTGAGTGACATAATTTTACTGGAACTGATGTCACTTTTTTGTGCTCTTACAGAATCCATGCATGGCAACTCTAACAGTCAAGATTGCTCCGAGACAGAGAAAATCTTATCAAAATTGTAGTTTACATAGTAAATAAAGACTTGCTGCTGCAAAATATGGATGTTTCTTCACCTAATCATGGTTTAGAGAAAAAAAGAGTTTCCTTTAAGAGCCTTGAACAGTGGTTATGCTGAAAAGTATATAGCAACCTTTAACCTTTTAAATCTTACGTTGTTGTTGACGTTCAATCTGCACTTAGGAAATTAAAGGAAACTCTGTATGTTTGAAGGATATAAAATCAGTGCTAATATGGAAATTTACAAGTACTTTAGCAACTCTCTAAGGAACCAAAAAAGGAGATACTTTGTCCAGAATGGACAGGAAAGATGAGAGTGAAATTGTTCAGGTACCCTGTTTACTCTACAATGGTGATAATGAAGCTTGGTTCTGTCTAATGTTGTACTCTAACCCTCATCCCATAATAAAGAACATAATAGAGCTCTTTCGAATTACTTTTTGGATAGAGCGAACACAAATGAGTTGTATAATATATGGGGCTAGAGTTAAGCAGTTCCCACAGTAGTACTCTGAGGACATGCCGGATACTGAGGAACCGCATGAGAGATGCTGCGATAATAGTTTGTGAAATGAAGTGGATTCCGAAATCCAAAAATCTTCATTTTGATGAATAAGATTGGGTGGAAAAATCATCATCAGTTGACAATTAGAAACCAATAGAGGGAAGTTGTTCTGGTGATAAGATAGGGAAGAATCATTTAGCAGAAGTAGAATTGATTCAGATAATTTGTGTAGATTAACTACATTTTGAGATGTCTATTATTATTGTTCAACTTAGTAAATGAGAGTGACGTGATCTCCTTTGCTTTTTTTTCCAACAGGTAAGATCACGCCTAACACGACAATACACTCATCCCTCGAAGCTTTTATTTCATAATGACAAGAAGTGTTCTTGTGCATGATGCCCTCCGTGAAATGTTGAACAATCGGGGAGGTATCGAAAGAACTTCTCATGTTCTGCATCAGACGGAAAGATTTTTTTTTTTTTTTTTTTTCAAGGCAAGATAGTACTTCCGATTTTGCAGTAAATCTTGATCAATGGCCTACTATAAGGAAACCCCAAATTTCATGCTACAGATTCATGGACCACACTGTTGTTGTAGTCACTTGAATTGATGAGAGAATCACTCTCCAGAGAAAAGTTTTCTTAGGCATGAATTTAACTTCAGATTAGATAGATAGATGGATGATCCACCATGCCTAGCGAATTTGCACCAACATCGATGTGATTTAGCACATCGATCAACATTAGCTAGTGGAAAGTACACAGGCTTATCAACATGGATTATATAAACAAATTATTTTACACCTCGAAGAGCCTTGTCATGATACATACTAAGAGACAAGAGCTTGAATAGTAAAAATTAGTGGAAAGTGGATGGATAGATAAGCATAAACTTATTAGGCATAACAACTCCAAGATAGACTTAAGTATTATTCGAGGACCTACCACCCAGAACCAAAGTACTTGAGGATTGATGTCTGCATATCCATTGTGCTCTGCTTCTGCCCTCTGGTCTTCGATGTATATATCTTCTTCAGTCCCATAAAGCATCAGATTGAGATCCTCGATCTCCGAATTCTGAAAGCAGAGGTTTTGGAATCTCTGGGCTAGAAGCATTTCATCGAAGCCTTCTCCAAAACTCCATACATGTTTTGGTATCAACATGACGAACCGGTAACTCACAAGAAGATGCACGTAATTGTAGCTGTTTTTGCTGATCACCACGATGCCTTCTCCTGGGCATAGTTCAATCAATTTCACCCCTAACGAATTCTCAACTTCTTGAGCAAACGTTAGTCCTAAAATGTCCGAATCAATTTATCTTGGCATCCATTTCTAGAATCTGCTTGCAGCTTCCATTAAACATTGGGTCTGCATCTTTTGCATCGCCTAGAAAGACATCTGAACCAGCTAATTGCAAGAAGAAGATGCGGTCAAGAAGTATACAGACTTGCACTTCTTGTATCAAGGATAAGGAAACTAGCTTACCGCAGAATTCATACTTGTCGAGCTCAGTAGCTTCTACCTTGGCTGGAAAATATTCATCTTCCAAACACTAAACAATCTTGTGGTCCTCACAGTTGTGATCCTTGAAATGTGCCCTAGAAGCACGAGCAGCTGGAAAAATATCATCTTCCAAACACTAAACAATCTTGAGAGAGTCATACCGTAGAATGCTAATTATAGTTCATACATTGTACAACTAATGTTCGGACAGTTCTTCCAATGACTATTTCCAACCAATTGCAGTTGGTATTACACGCTGCGGATTAGAAGAACCTGATGTTCGAATCCTCTCATATGAAGTATCAGTACTTGTATAAAAGCATGGGTTATCTACCAAACAGTGGGATTGAAGGCTATCATGCATCTGCGGAGAACTGCCAAAGATACAAAAAGATTACAGCAGCTCATGATCTCCTAAACTTTCATATTCACCCAACACTACTCTATCCCTTAAATGGAACTCTAAGAGCGTCAAGCAACTCACATGGTTCTGGAAAGAATCTTCTTCCGTCATTTGGGCATGGCAGGACCATACCGCTTTCTTTGTTAAATATGGTTCTACAAGCCATATAGAACTATTGTTGCATTACACCTGGACCGATGGCCTCCTCGTTATTGAATGTAACAGACATGCTAAGACGAAGGATTCTCAGATCAACTTGAGACAAAGAGACAATGGAATCGGCTAACATGCAAGACCTGTCAATGCTAACCACAATTACCCCCTGGTGGCCTCTCGCGGCAAAGATCAATTTTAATGTTAAGTGCCTGTTATATTTAAAATCGGTCATGTCCCTGTGCTCAACAAGCCACATGTACTTGTAAGCCTGCTCTGTTATCCTAAGAACCAGTGCCCTTATCATGGATTTCCCGTGCCTCAGCCATGCCAATATCCCCCATTTCTCTCTCGGGCTAATTGCTCCTCCAATTTACTGTAGTGCTCATCCAAAGCCATCAAGATGTTCATGAATCAACTGTGCAGTGTCTCAGCTTCTTGAAAATCTGGCTACCACTCTGATACGGCAACACAATGAAACTGTGCCGGTGCTGCTTAAGCGAAGTACGGAGCGGGTTCAGCAGTGATGAGAAGTCGCGGATGTCTGTCATCCTCGGCCCCTCACTCCTTATTGGCGGTGGCAACTGTGAGCTCCAAGAAGCCAAATCAGCACATAACCTTATCGGCTACTTCCATTGCAAAATTGAATAATCCTCGTATGTCCAACATCCCCTTGTTTGAGGAACTCGTAAATGCCCCAAGTGGAAGATGCTGTTCATGCCTGTTGCAAGCGTGCTTCGGCAAGTTAAGTGCAATGTGTCATTGAGAGACACAACTACTCCTTGGAGTGACTCGCAGAAGTTGAGCACGACCGGTAGGCACAGAGCAGGGTGAATGTTCGGAAGCTGGTGCTTGCAAAACTTCAGGAAGTGCCTAACTGCGTGATTTGCACCATCTCTGTTTCCCGGGAAGTCGCACTTGTTGAGAAGGACAAGAGATGCCACAACCAGCGACTTGTTAGCATCTCGAAGTGGATGCAAGAAGCTGAGTCGTCGTCTTGAGGAGTCATTTGAAAGAACTTCCTCAAGAGAAGTTTGAGTTGGTCCTTGGCAGATACGTTTTCGCCTTTTGAGAGAAGCGACACGATTGCTACTGTGTCTTCGATGCAGATGAATGCCTCGGGCCTCCTTGATGGTGTGATGCCGTGTTTGGCTTGACACTGGGCGAGAGTCTCCTCGTGCTTGAGTAGTCAGCTGGCCAAGGTCATCTGCTGCTCTGTCATAGAAACTCCAGTCATGACCTCGGTTCGCTCAAGCAGCTCTGCAACTTTGGATGCAAGCGTTGCATGGGGGAATGAAGCTCCTCTGGTGCAGATAAAGACAGATGCGGTAACACTGCTGTTCCGAGCACTTGATGAGTGGACTCAGAAAGCTGCGGCGAGCACGAGAGCACAATCAAGGTCTTGTCCTGTGAATTCTCGACACGTTAGTACTCGCCATAGTAAGTTGGCCATTCCGTGGGACAATTGGCATTGTTAGGCTGCAAGTTTGAGATCAACTGGATCTTCAGGTCATCGGCATCCATGGAAGACAAGGAGGAGAGAAGGCGGCCAGAGCTCGAAGATGGACATTTTGACCTTAGACAATAACCTGGCCACGGCGAAAATGGTTGACACAGAGAGAGAGAGAGAGAGAGAGAGAGAGAGAGAGAGTAATGTTTTGAGGTCTATGAAGATATGAAGAATACGAGGGAATTGGTTGAAGGAGAAGCGGAGAGAGGGCGAGATGGGCATGATGCATGCAAAACGTGATTCAAGAAAAGCAAAGCAAATTCATTTCGCTCTTTATTTCTAACTTTTTTTTGCTTTCTTTGCTCTAACCTAAGTTTTCCAGTGTTGGTGACAGTGTGTCAAAGGCTCTTCACGGAGACCATGCAAGGCAATGTAATTGAGATTCTACTTTTCAATGGTGACATAATTGCAAATTGTCTTTTCTTCTGCCTTTTTTTTTCAGTAAAAAAGAATTGGAAAGGAAAAAAAAGATAAAAGAAAAAAATTAATTAATTAATTTTTAAAAAATATTAAAATATTATTAAAAATTATTGACGTTAACGTTAGCCATGCTACGTAGGTTGGTCATCATTCACATAAATGATTTTTAGCCAAAATTGGTTGGATAGACTCAAATAGCAAAATATGAAAATGTTTATAACTCAATTAGTAACATTAAGAACTGTTTATGATTTAATTAGCAATAATGTAAAAGGTTTAGGATGTTTTGGATAATTTTCTTGAAAACAACCCTAGAAGAGCCTAATGTGCAATTATAAAATTATAAAGAAGCAATTGAAATAAACTAAATAATAGGAAATTAACTAAAACAATCCTAAAAGAGCCAAATGTAATTAGTAACCCTCTTCTCTCTCTCTCTCTCTCTCTCTCTCTCCTCGAGTGTGTTGTGGGCGATAGGCGTGAGTGGTTTCAAGGTAGATCTAGATTCCACTCTGAAAAAGGAAAAAGTAATTTTGGGATTTTTATATCCAAGGAAACAAGATTTTTTCCATGTTCTTATCACGGAAAAATCACTTTCTCATTGCTGACAAACATTTGACTAGCTAATTGGTTCAGACCTTAATTGAGATTGACTTAGCCACTTCAGGCCTTAGTTTGAAAAAAAATGTTTATTCTTGGCCATTTTTTGAGAAAATGGCTCCACTTTTGGCTCTAATTTAGAATTTTCCTTATCAATGTAGATACGGAATTAATATTTTGTCAATTGACTACATAGGGATAGATTTACCATATCAATAATCAGGATATGAATTTTTCTTTTTGGCAATAGTTGTTGAGATGTGGATTCAGATGCTAGATTTATCGGTGCTTTGATCGCAAACAAAGGGAAAGTCTCTCTATGGCTTTTCTATATATAGAGGCATAGTTTTTTTCTCATCATGGTGTCATGTTTTATTAGATCTGTAAATAAAGCTCGATCCAATATGGACTTCGAGCATAAGCTCGACGGGCACTGCTTTTTTGTTTCATATCTTCATATATGAGTTCAATTATTGGTTAATATGCTTGATACACATTGTTGGATGGGTAGGAGCTTCAGCATTTGCTCCTGGCCCTCAATTGGCGACAGCAAGTTCGAGTCTGAACTTCTTGGCTACTTTCACGATGAAATCAGGCATGTCTTGCACGTCCAAGATGCCCTGGCGTCAGGGTATCATCATGCCCGAATGGAAGATGCCGTTCTCGAGTGTTGCAAGAGCGCTTCGGCAAGATATTCATTGAACGACGCGACGACTCCTCGGAGCGACTTGCAGTAGTTGAGCACGAGGCAGGGAGCGGGGTGAATGTTCGAAAGGCGATGATCACAAAACTTCAGAAAGTGCCTAACTATGCAATTTGCACAACTGCTGTTTTCTAGAAAGTCGCACTTGTAGAACCTAAGAAGAGATGCCATGACCGGTGAGTTGTTCAGCATCTCTAGGTAGATGGAAGAAGATTCCAATATCGAGAAGAGTTTGTAACTATCGACACAACGTTTGTAACCATGACCAGTGTTTTAGAGATATATCTAAAAGATCCTCCATTTCCACTCGAAGAAGAGGAAGAATAAATCTTTTGTGTGAGATAACTGCTTGGAATCCTCTGTTTTTCTCTATATTTTGTTTTCTTTCTTATCATTTGCATGCCAGACTTGGTGAGAGTGAGACTATGGTCGTTCTGTTTTAGTTGAATGGATGAAATCTCTAAAATTTGTTCTATTCGTAATTAACATGATGCTTTTTTTTCTTGATATCATTCTCCAAGGTCATGTTTCTCTATATACCGTAATACTTTTTCTATGTGATCTCTATAGTTTTACCATAATTCTATTCTAAAACCAAGGCCAATTGAAAGAACAAAAATTTGAGCACACGCCCTGGAAAAATGAGAAGTTCAAAAGAGTGGGATTTTTACAAGCTTTGCAACTTCACCAACTGAAATCCATTTAATTGGCAAAGCAAACTTAAACTGAAAAGCTAGCACACGTGTAGAAAACCTCAACGAAGAGTGCATGCTTGCTCAGACCCACACAAACAGAAAGGGATAAGCACATGATACGACAGTCCCGGAGGCGGAACACCAAGGGAAAATCTAACGGACTACTAAACATGGATGAAGGTTCCTCTCATTAGGTAATTGCTTGCATTTAGCACGGACTCTCCCAAACCCCATCAATCATAACTTGGCACTTGATTTAACATATATTTTATCTTATGTTTTGGAGTCGTCACTAATTAGTTAGGGTCCGATTAGTTAGATTATATTTTACTTCTACGAACCAGAGATTCGATGGGTTTAGGAACTTGATTTTGTTAGATAATTCTAACAATCTTTCTGTAATTTCTCTTTTTATTTCAAAAATATTTAACAAGCAGTCTTGAACCATTTAATCCTAATCCACTAACATATAATAGGTGATTATGCGGGTGCACAACAAAAAATGTAACACCCATTAATCAAAGAAATGAATAGTTTGTAGAAAATTCAAAAGAGCATAGGCATGCTAAGCAAATCGAGGTCTACCACTACCCATTACCACGAGATTCCTGCAAAAACTATCACTAACGGAAAAATGCGTTTAAAATGCTTAGATGAACTAACATGTAGTCTACACTTTGTTTTTGTATTATCATTATTTTTCAAAATAATTTTTTTCTTAACCTGAACTAGGCTTAATTTACATTAGCATGGACTAACTCAGAACATAAGTATAACATTAACTGAGCTCGAATCATCCTTTCCAAAATAGAAGCGCTGCTTGGGCATTATGTTGAACATTTGGTTCGCGTCAAAATGCCCAGACCACTTTCCCAAGCCATCTTCATGGCCTTCGATCTTGACTTGCGGATGACCTTAAGCAAGAGTAAAGCTCCAATGCTCTGCAACTACAAACCGATAGCACCAAAAGCTCAGTAACAGCTCACAAAACTCATCAAATCATGGTTAAAAGCTCCTTCAAATTCACCAATCTGGCTGTCTTGCAAGTCTCGGGTTGAAACTTGAACAGCCACACCAGTGAACTGTCCAATTTCACGCCCTTGTATCTAGTACACCTAGGGCTTCATACAAAATCCACTTGATTCGAATGAAAGTATGCAACGTAGAGCTTTAAACGTATGAAAAATAATCAACTACACATATCGAAATGACCTTCCAAAGTGGCTTGCATGCACGATCCCTACCGGCCAGCCATGCACAACTCATGGCCTTAGGCGGATCGGATCAGGGTTCACCAAAAGTGAGGACCCTTGCAGGCCTTTCAACAAGCAGTTTATATGCATTGAGAAAATCAAACCTAGTCATGAATTCGATGCAATTTTTCATCTTAAAATGTCTAAAACAATGATATATATCATTATGAACAAGTGATACTTCAGATTTTCAGCGGTTTGCACATGGGTAATGTGAACACATCTTAGCCTTAGGTCTCACCAAAATAGGGCAGCACTAGAGAGGGTGCAGTTAACTGGCTTTTCGCAATGCCACAACTGGGGTGAGCATACGAGTTGATGGTCGGAGTACCTAAAACGGCTGGGGTGCAGGTGAGGGGCTGGCCGTCTAGGCTTTCTCGGCCAGAAAAGCAGGGCAGAACAGGGGAGACGCGGCTCTTCTAGGCTGGTTAGGCTCTGCGGGTTTGGTTTGTAATGGCGCGGTGCTCAGCAGAGTGTGGTGACAATGTGAGGACGAGGCACGGCTGCAGCATGAGGTGTAGTGACAACGGCAAGTTGTCCGAGGACATTAGCTAGGGAGAATGATGAATGGCAGAAACAATGGTGCGGAGGCTGGGCAGGCTGATTCGGTTGTGTAGTGGTGGTCTAGGTGGTCAAAGGTGAAAGGGCTAATAAGAACACCTAGAGGGGAGGGTGAATATGTGTGAGAACAGATTTTTCGAAAAGCAATGAAAAACTTTATTTTTAACTTGAGTCTGGTTGACAACAGACTTTGCAGAAGGAATCAGACTTTAATAGTTATTCCTAAACACAGAAGTATATTGCAATAAATAAAGTAAATGAGTACAGGGAAGAGAAAATGAACATAGAATTTATAATGGTTCGGCTTAGATTAAGCCTACATCCACTCCCCGACGTTGACAGCCTTCTGGCTAGTTTTCACTATGAATCAAAAGAGAATTTACAATCTTGCGATCTTAACTTTTCAGTGAAGAGTCTCTACTACACTCGCGAAGTCACGGTGTCAGTCTCTCTCTCTTTTGAGTACAAATTTGAGCAAAGTGTAAGGAATAACAAGTAATGGGAAGCTTCAGACTTTGAAATTCTTCTTTCACGCACTCTATCGAATAACTAGAGAGACCTCCTTAAATACTCATTTGTGCCTTCTCGACCGTTGGCACTTTCCAAATGAATTCTTCCAATCAACCCATTGGACATAATCAATCAAGGAGATCTTTGAGCCGTTTGAAGATTGTAATGAAAGCCCGTCAATCCTGTTCGCCCATACAATCAGGATCTTAGTTTCGATAAGTAGATTCTTTCCAAAATGACTTGCCTTCCGAAATAATTTGAAGTATCTAAATTGATTCCAATAAAGATAACCAATTTCGTAAGTGATATTTCCAACCAAAAGACCATATACATCTTGTACGAACCGGACCTTTAAAGAAAGAAGGATAATCCCAAGTTTGGTTAAGTCTTCATTCTTCACTTGCGTTCAATCCGGAATATGTTAAGAGTTAACAGACTTCTCTTGTAAAATAGACTTTGACACAAAAGTTTGACGATCTTCAGAATAGACTTTAGACAAGTTTTGTTAGCTTCAAAATATCATAGGAGTTTTCTCCAACAAAAGGTGGTTATGCGGTGACCTGGGAAGAATGACCGTGGTTGTGTGCGTGTGAAGTTGGTGATAGAAGTTAGTTATGGTAATGAATTGTTGGAAGATATGCTTGAGATTCCGTTTTTTTTTTTATTATGATTGTGTATTAAATCAATTAGGGATTAGATTGAGATTGAGATTGAGATTGAGATTGATTGGATTGAGGTTAAGTTTGATTTGTAGAATATATCATTGCCATTTATTGTGTACATTTTGTACTATATTTACAGAGCCTTGTACACTTGGGAGAATTGAAGAAAATACAATTTTTTTTCCTTAAACTCCTTCCAGTCACGTCCTTCCTTGTCTTCTTGCTCTTTCTTACTTCCTTTCATGGTATCAGAGCCTCCAAGCTCCTGATTTAGCTTCCACTTCAATTGCCTACCAAGGAATGCTGACCTGCAAAACAGAGCCATTCCTTCGGCGTAGGAATAAATTTTTTAAGGAAGAAGAAAAGAGCGATTTTTTACCACCATGACCAATCCACAGAATTTTCCTTCTGCTTATGATGACCAACCTACAGGAGAAGTCACGCCCACTACTTCAGAAACTCAGGATCTAGCAGTGGAATTTCGCATGACCCAATAACAAACCACTCAAGCCCAACAAATGCAATGGCAGCCCATCCGAGCTCAGTCTAGTCTAGGGTGGTCCATTTCGAGCTAGCCCATCGTAGGCCAACCCAATGCGAGCCATCCTTATCGGTGGGTACCTTATCCATGGTGCCTTGGGCCAAGCCCAAATCCATCATTGTCTGGAGTTTAGGGCCAGCAAAGCAATGCCCAACCTGATGGGAGCCCACCAACCAAAAGTGAGGCAAGCCCAACCATTGGGTTGGATCAAGTTAATGTGGAGTAGACGGGCGGATCGGGCAAGCTGGGTATGGGAAAAAGGGCCCGTTTGGTTCGAACTGCAGGAAATGCCATGGGAGAATGCAAATACGCTGAGATAAAGGGTTTTTTCCAAAATCTTTAGACTATTTGGTAAACTATAACTGAAAAGTGCCTTAAAGACATGCAAAACTGTTTGGTAAACATATATTTGAAAAGCCCTTTGGTGTGACCAAATTAAATTTTTTAGTTTTAGTATTTTTAAAATTGCAAAAAAAAAAAAACAATGGCTATATAACCTTTACATTTTCATATTGAGAATAATGTAAAAGATACATATTAATAAATTTATTTAAAAATTATATTAAAAGAATTTAATTATAAATTAGATGCAAAGCTCAACTTTTGGCCTATGATTCTTTTAGGTTTGTTTTCAACTTTGAATAATTTTTTTAATTATTATAGTATTAATCATATTCGTTAATTAATTATCATTCTAGTATATTAATAAAAAGTTGAGCTATTGATTGTTAAAAGATAAAAATGATATAGCAAAAAAAAAAAAATGAACTTATTTGGTGGATGATAAAGCGATTGTGGATGCTATTTTTTTAGTAAACACCGCATATAAAAAGGGAGGTCTTCATTAAAAAAATAAAACTAAGTTCCTCTCATATAAATTTGATTAGAAAGAGTCATTTCATGATAGTAAACATGGTCATATATGTCCAGAAAAAAGAAATACGTTATACTTAGTATTACAAACATCAACGACTTTGTAAACTTATGGCTATTTCATCACGTAAACGTGCCATGTCCGGAGATGCATACAAATTTGAAGCACCCACCCCTTCATTTGCATTATCATGGTCAACTGAATATCCATAATCGGGATCCAATTCTGCTTGTTCAAAATCCGTGTCAGTCACGTTATTTCTCTGTATATAATTGTGCAAAGTCATTGCCGCTACCATAATTTGCACTTGTTTTTCATATGGATAACATGTCATATGAGGTAAAATCTCCCACTTTTGTTTTAATACACCAAAGGCTCACTCAATTGTCGAGCGTAGCGAGGAATGGGTACGATTGAACACTTCTCGATATCCCGTAGGTGAAGGACCTTCTCGAAACTCTAGCAAATGATATCTAACTTCTTTATATGGCCCCAAATAACCAGTATGATTTGGATATCCAGCATCTACTAAGTAATATTTACCTACATAAATATATTGTAAATTTAATCAACATATGCCAATTAGATATATGGATGTATCTAAACCATTGACTAACATACCTGGAGGAGGATGGGGAAAATGTGCGTCACGTCTTCCAATAGCTTCATAAAATATACAGGTATCATGAGCTTGTCCCTCCCAACCGGCCCAAACATAGACAAATTCCATATTAAAATTACATATGGCTAACACGTTTTGAGTTGTTCCTTTTCGACCAATAAAACGAATTTGATCATACTTAGGTACAACCGCTGGAATATGTGTACCGTCAATAGCTCCAATGCAATCCTTAAAATATGGATAAAATCGTCGGTCTTTCTTGATCTTCTCTGAAACTTTTCTATATTGTGGATCAGTTGGTTGGATCAAATCTTTTCCTATATCACATACTTTATTTAAAACTAAGCTTAAATGCCTACTTATGGTTTCCCCAGAGCGTTGAAAACGCTCTTGTGCTAATCTATTACCTATACCATGTCCTAGAATATGAAGAAACATACCAACCATTTCTTTAACATCAGTATTCCTAAATCCTCGAAGGCCATAACGTGTTACTAAATCATACGTTGAATTGTTAAATACAATCTTATGTATTCTAAACATATTGTAACACCTTATCGGATTAGCATCTTCGCCCATCAACTCTTTTAATCATACATAACCTGTATATGTTGAGGTCATGCAAGGTTGTTTGCAAAAGTTGGTTGCTTGATAAAGAATTGCAACTTTAGTAACTGAGATAAGATCCCATAATTCATTTTCCTCTTGCTCATGATTTTCCCTTGTATGTGAATCATCCATAACTGCTTTAAGTAACAAAATATAAAAAGAAACAATGTATTAACCATCACATATATGCAAACTATCACATTAAGAGAACACAAAATGAAAACAATTCTAACATCAAACATTAATTGAAATTAGGTTCACAAAGGTTGCAAATAAAGATCCATAAATAGAAACAAAATGGAATGACTAAGCTTCAAACATGAAAACAATAAGATGCTGACATCCTCTTATCTACGAAGACTTGATTCTTTTCTCATATCATATTTGAAATACTTTACTTTCTTTGCATCATTCTTTAAGCTCAGGAAAACTTGTCTATTGTCTATCTTTTCCTTTAAATGAGAAATTGAAAAAAAGTACAAGTCTTGGTCTTCCACAATCTCAGGTATGGAATCCAATATCTCTATGAGGTCCTCATAAGGACCGACTAAATTGGTTGCTTTGGATGCAACACTAGTAGTGCTCTTACTCTCAACAACTGTAAGCAGCCTGTTAATTTGTGTTCCGAGCTTCTCTCTTGTGCTCAATGTCTTATCTTTCTTTCCTCAAGCTTGCATCTTTGAAGTCTGTGTGGCTCTTTTACGAGTTTGAGTTCCAATTAGTTCAACAACGGTTTCATCCACACGATCCTCCAAGTTTTCATCAGTAGATTCTACAACATCATTGATACGAGGTTGTGTGGTCTCCACATCATTATCAACACATAAACCTTGTGCAGGATTCCATGTGATTCTTCCAGTAACAACTGTATCTCTGAACATCATATCTAACTTTACTTCAAGATCATGATGTATGCCTTTCATCCTAAAAGCCTTAAACTTTGGATTAACCTGTTATAATGAACATTTGCATAAGTTGTATCATTAAAGGCGAGCTTAACATGAAAGTACAAAAAGAAGTGAGGAAAACCTGAATTTTACTCTCCCACCATTCGTCACTCGCATCAATGGTTTTTTTCCTTGAATCCCATCCTAGTCCAGTTTCATTGTAAAGCAATGACCTCCATCTTTTCCATTCTTCCTTGAGGTTATCCCACTTACTCTTTATTTTTTGTTTATCATACTTTTTGCCCGTTAACTCTTCAAACTTATTAATTATGACTGTCCATCCATTTCTCTTGTTGTTTGCAAGACGATTGCCTTTTTTAATTTGTTCGATGCACAAGTTACAAAAGATTTCTACATCTTTCGAGCTCCAAAATGCCTTTGATGAACTCATCTACTAGTAAAGTGACATGAATAAAGAACAAATTTAAGAGACACAAACAAACAAATGTGATATGTATATATACACAAACAAACAAATGTGATATGAGAAGGGGAGGAAGGATGGAAGTTGGAGCTATTATCATGTAATTAAAACAGAAGTATCCTGAGAATCCCCTTAAGTTGCACTAAACTTGAAAATATGTTAATTTGGCTACCGAAACATAGATGGAGATTACACTATTGAATCTGGAATTGTAACAGCTACTTCTCACTGGTTTGGACAAGTAACTGGTGTGCAAACAAAACATGTGGAAACTAATTGGTAAAATCAAATCTCAAGAAAGGTTGCAGATGCAATAGCTGGAGTTCTACCATTGTCAGAAAAGTTTCACTTTGGTCAACAAGCAAACACAAACTAAAGTCTCCTCTGTAATGTTCTCTCTGAAAGCAGCAAATGTGTACTTTTTTTATTGTCATGTGGCTAGACAGGTATGGTTGTTAAGACATTAGAATTGATAACCTTCAAAATTGACAGACAATGGAATGGGTCGAGACAATTCTAGATCCAAGTAAGATTGGTCTAGCTTATCATGAGATAGAGAGCCTTATAAAATCTCTGGACTCCTAATTATAGATTATTTGTGAATGTGGAGGAATCTCGCAAACATGGAAAGGTTGCTTTTAGATTAGATAAATGCATTAAGGATGAGAACAAGCTCAACAAAATTTCATATTGGATATTTCACAGAGAAGTACACTAAATGCTCAATCGCACTTGCAGGAAAAAGACATCAAGAAGGATTTTACTTGGAGCAGACCACCAAGGAACTGCTAAGAACAATTTTATTTATTTATTAAGTGCTAAGACCAATTTTGATGCTGCATATATACAAGAAACATGTTCAGCGTTAGCAATAGAAAAGATCATTTTAAAGAGGTGCTGGTGTTGGTTGGATCTTGGAGATAAACTCACAATAGAACAAGGAGAAGCATGGGCAACAAAAATTTAATCTCTACTTGCAAGATCAGGAAGCTGGCAACACATCAGTTTAGGTGAGATAACCTAAATGTAATCAAAGTATATCTTCTTCAGAGTCTCCTTGGTCAATGGAAGCCATCATAAATCATGTTAAGACATTGTGACAGAGAAGTCCTCCGTAACAGCAAGTTGGAATCCAAGCTCAGCAAACATGACAGCCCATGAACTAGCTAGAAGGAACCTTCCTTTAAATATAAAAAATGCCCAATCCTCCTTTTGTTCTTCCAGTTAAAGCCATTGATACTCTCACTTTTGGTTTTGTAATTTCTGGACAGTTCTTGTGATTATCTTGTACACTCCTCTCTTTTCTATATAATAGTGCTTAGTTGGCTAGTGAAAGAAACAAAAAATATCAAGATTTTGTATCCATAGCCTAAAACAAAATTTTCATAACCAAAGCATCCGAGGCAATAAACCAACACCCAAAATTTAACCCTAAGTTTAAGAAAAAACTTATTTCTCAATGACTTAAAGAAATAATCAAATATGCTCAAAAGAGAACCTCAATGTGGATAAGCCAACTTTGAAGCCAGATTCGAAAACCTTCCGGGAATGGTATATGTGCACAAACACATTGCAACCCAAACAAAGCCCACACAGTTTCAGCTGAGGCTCAAACTCAGATTAGTTTCTCTTTTTTGGCACATCCACTTAAAGTAATACATAATTCATGAAATGAAATTGGTAAAAAGTAGCAGAGTCAAGAGATATTTTTTGCAAGACAATGCCAAGGCTTAAGGATGTGTAACGCTAGAAACAACACAATCGTAGTGCAGCACAACCGGACAAATTCAACGAGCACCCCCACCCCCCCCGGCGCAAATTAAAAAGGAAAAACCGAAACTCACGACGAGATTATAGCTGCAGAAATTTAAACAGAGCAAGAATAGGACAATCAACGAGCACGGCAACAAGCAACTCGATAATGTGTCATCATCAAGGAAGAAAGAAAGAAACATTTACGAGCATAAAAATCCAAGCCCAAGGTAGCAATTACAGCTTATGTGAGGGCTACAATGCAGACACTTCACAATCAACCGAAGTACCCTCGGCGCGCAACATCCAAAGGTGCAAAACGAACTCTTAAACTCACATCCGGGGCATACCTTAATAGTCTTTCCACACTCTGCGAGCAATCTGATGGCCTCCCAAATCAAAAGCTTTGAACTTGATTTTCCTGATGCTAAGCTCTTCCAACGTCGGGTACTGGGTGGGCTGGTGTTGAACCAATCTCTAGAATTCCAACAACAACAATAAAAAATAAAAAAAAAAAGCAACCCCCAATCAATAACCGAGGCGAAAAACCCAAAACCCTGGTCGTCGATTCCCACCCCCAGCACACCCTAGAGTCACTCGCCTAAAAATGAAGTAAGAACAGGGACGTACATCTTGGAGAGATTGTTCGGGGTGCCACCGGTGACCTTGGCAACGCGGAGGAGGGCGAGCTCGGCCTTGAGTTCCTTCAGCTGGGTCAGAAGGTCGGTCGCAGGAGTAGGAAGCAGAGCCGTCGCCGTCACAGGAGCAGGAAGCAAAGCCGTCGCCGTCATAGGAGCAGGAAGCAAAGCCGGAGCTGTTGTCGTCGCCAATCCGCGAGAGGAGGACCTCCGATCACAGCAATGGGTGAGAGACGTTCTAGATGGAGTGGTGCTTGGATTGCTCGGATCTCGGATTCGCTCGCTCGTCAAGAGGGTAGAAGATCCAGATCTCGCTCGCTTGTTGCGACGAACTTTGGCCTTGATGAAGTGGTGCTTGGACTCAAATCGTGATGGAGTGGTGCAAGTTGTAGGGAGAGAGAGACGAGAAGAGAGCCGATGGAGAACGCTGCAGAAGAGAGGAAAACGTGAAAAGAGTTAGGGTTTTGTTCAATGTAGGGTAAAATTGGACTTTTAATGAAATATTGAGGATAAAATAGGCATTCGGCAACAATTCATTAAACCAAGGGACCAGCATGCCAAAAATGCTGAAATGCCCAAAGCAGGTGCCCACCTGCTTTAGGCTTTCAGCATTCCAAAGGTCAGCATTTGGGGAATGGGGGCTCCAAATGCTTAACTAAACACTAATTTTTTTTTCCCAAAGGGCTTTCGGGGCTGAAAGCCCCTTGGGAAAGCTGAACCAAACAGCCCCGAAATCCCTACTCGGGATTTTTCAATGCAGGTCATGGAGCCGAGTCAAGCAATTCGGGTATGGGGAGAAATCACTACCCAAGTTTTGTGCCTAACTTTTTACCTTTTCCAGTCATGACTGTCCAAAGCCCGGTGGCCCCTTGCACGTGTTGATTGCTAATAGATTAGAATTGTGACTCATTAGTCTATAATTAACCATGCCTAAAAACTATTCCAGGTGGTCACAGGACTTTCAGTGAGCTCTCGTGACAAAGGACAGAGACGGCTTTCTCGATGGAGCCATCTCAATCCCCTTCGATGAGTGCTTGGCTCGACATTGGAGAAAATGTAATCAACTCATTCAAACATAGATCGGTAACCACATATCTCCAAAAGTTGCGGCCAATCTTCCACTGTTGGAGGACTTGAAGAGCGTGTGGGAAAACATCAAACAAATGTATAGAAAATTAGATTGTACGAAATGTTCTCTCTCATGCAGGAACTTAGCGAACTCAAGCAAGGCAATATGATAGTCATGATTGTTTTCAACAAATTATCATTACTTTGCAACGACCTTGAAGTTACAGAGGAGAAACTTAAGGACCCAAAAGAAATCCTTGTGCAGTATAGATCTATAAAACACAGGGAAAAAGCCACTCGATTTCTCCTAATTTTGAATGAATTTTACCTAACCTTTTATTCACAGATCTTGGCCATGGAATCAATATCACATCTTGAGCGAATCTTCCAGTCAGTTGTTTAGGAAGAAAGCCAGTGGCTCGCGACACCGAAGTATGTGAAAGGAGAGGAGAGTATTGCCCATGCAGCCTGTGGTGAATAGCAAGAATCGGGCGTCAAAAGCTCAAGCCAGGAGAGAGAGCGTCGGGAGGGGCTAGGGTTCCCAAGGAGTGGAGGCGGCGATATCCGTTCCCTTAAAAGGGAAGGGATAAATAGCCCAAATTGTTCGCGCTGATTGGACGGCTCATAGGGGACAGATCCATTAGTTGAATCAGATGGTGGGCATGATTCCACATCTAAGACATTCGACAGGAAAGTTTTTTCCACGTCATCAAAACATTTTGCACAAAATTCAAAGAGGAAAGGTAAATTATATTGTGAATATTGCAAATGCCCACACTATACAATTGATAATTGTTGGAAATTGCATGGCAAGCCCAAAGAAAAAGGAAAAAAGAAAGGAATTTTTTGCAGCTTACCAAGTCACTAGGCTCAGTGGTCCGAATATTGATCGACCCATCATGTTTGGACAATATCAACAACTGATGCGAGTATTACATAAATTATATACTTCCAACAAAGGAGGAAGTTTTTTAAGGTATATCTCACCGTCTATTGAATTATATTTCAAGAAAGGCATGAATAATTAACTCAGGAGCAAGTGATCATATTATTTGCGAAAAAGGATTTTTCTCAAATATGCATAGAAAACCGGATCTCCCTATTTCTGTGCAATTATCAAATGGGAACATTATTCATGTTACAGTGACGGGCACAATCAAACTTAGTCTTCAAATCACCCTTCAAAATGTCATTTATGTCCCAAAATTTTAGTTTAATCTCATTTCGATGTCCAAAGTTTGCAAGGAAAATTTTTGTCAAGTATTTTTCGATTCTGACACTTGCTTCTTTCATACCCTTTCAACTGGCAAACTGATAGGCTTGGGTAGTCTTTTCAGAGGGCTTTAAACATCATTGTGTAATGTGATTGCCAATGATAAAGACTTCCTTATGCATTCAAGAATGGGTCATGGTGCTTTCTTTCCTTATTCTCAGTGGCATATTTGCCCCCTTGCAAAATGGTCGCATACCCCCTTTCCTTTCAGCGAAACTCATGCCAATAACATTTTTTCATTAATTCATGTGGATGTTTTGGGACCTTATCACACATAGCACCATGATAGATCACGTTACTTTTCACCATTATGGATGATTATTCTTGTGCTACGTGGGTCTTTCTGATGCAATCAAAAGGTTAGGTTTTTTCCCATTTAAACATGTTCATAACCTAGTCAAGAAATCAGCTTAGAAGATCTATACAGCGAATCTACACTGACAATTGGAAGGAACTTTTCAATCATGATTGCACTGAGCTTTTCTTGACTCATGGCATTCTGCATAAAAGTTTATGCATTTGCACCCCACAATAAAATGGGGTGGTGGAACGTAAGCATCGCCATCTCCTAGAAGTTGCACAAGCATTGAAATTCCAGGCATTCATTCCATAGAACTATTGGGGGACTATTATTACTGCAACATATCTTATCAATTGTATGCCTACATGGATATTGGATAGAAGAACCCCCTTCGAACTACTTTTTGGGAAGAAACCAGCATTGGATCATTTAAGGGTTTTCGACTGTTTATGCTACGTTGCTATAGTGGGCTCTCGAGACAAAATAGGTCTATGTGCTTGGCGATGTATATTCATGAGCTATCCTAACTTAGAAAAGGGATATCTTGTCCTTGATCCATTGATAGGGGAATTCTTTGTTAGTAGAGACGTCTTTTTTTCATGAAGACGTCTTCCCATTTCATGAAAAAGAATCGTCAAATGAAGGCTATGAAAAGTCCTCATTACTTCTTATTTGAGGAAGATCATTCTCTTGAATATATCCTAACGGCACCTTTGGCAATAGCCCCAACCTTATATGAGAATTCGCCCTTGGAGATCGTTATGGAACCTGTGCTTGAGGATATGCCAAACATGGAGGATACTCCTACTATCTCACCGAAACTCACCCCCGAGGAAACATTAGCACCAGTTTCTTTCCCTCCACCATGAGTGGATCCTCCTCGATGTTCAAGTCGATCTAAACGACCACTAACATGGACAAAGGACTATGTATGTGCTTCATCAATTCGCTAAGTATTCATTGTACGATCTATTCTTATGTTTCCTTTCATAAACTTTCGCTGGAGCATAGATTCTGCATTAGTTGCATATCGGAGGAAAGGGAACCATCTAGTTATGATGAGACATCTAGTGATCCATGGTGGCAGAAGGCTATGGCGGCAAAACTATAGGCATTGATCGACAATTAAACCTGGGATCTGGTCACCCTACTTCCAAACAGAAAGCCAATCGGATGCAAGTGGGTATATAAAATAAAGTATCGTGTTGATAAGTCCTTTGAGCATTACAAGACTCATTTAGTGGCTAAAGGGTTTACTCAGTGAGAAGGTTTTGATTATCATGAGACATTCTTTCTCGTGGCTAAAGACGTCACAGTTAGTTCATTTTTATCAATTACAACTATCCATGATTGGCCACTACATCAAATGCACGTGCATAATGCTTTTCTTCATGACAATTTGGATAAAGAGATTTACATGGATATTCCTCTGGATTCATAGAGACGGAGGGAGAATAGAGTATGTTGTCTCCATAAATCCCTTTATGGCTTGAAACAAGCTTCTAGGTAATGTACGCCAAGTTTGCCAATGCTTTCACAACCGCAGGCTTCAAACAGTCCAGATATGATTATTCCCTATTCACATGGACTAAAGGTATGTCATTTATCTACTTGATGATATATGTTGACGATATACTCATCATGGGCAGTGATAAAGTTGCTATAAAAAGCCTTAAGGAATATCTACACTCCACCTTCCTTATAAAAGACTAAGAAGCACCTAAATACTTCATTGGGATCAAGATTGCCTAGGATTGAGAATGCCTGATTTGACCAAGGAATTTCTCTTAGTCAGTAGAAATTTATACTAGAGATTATAGTAGAGGTAGGACTATCGGGATGCAAACCAACAACTATTCCAATCAAGCAAAACACCAAAATAACTTCGGCAAATTACAATGTGGGAATAACTTAGGATAATGATCCTATACTCAAGGATCCATCAAGTTATCGGAAACTCATTGGAAAACTCATTTATTTGACTATGACTAGGCCTGATATCTCATATACTATGCAGACACTTAGTCAATTTATGCACAGTCCAAAGCAATCTCATATGAATGCTACCCTGAAGGTCATGAAATATTTGAAAAAGTGCCTAAGACTCAGGATACTCCTATCCAGGAAATGTAATATGAAGATGATGGCATACTGTGATGCAGACTACGTGACTTGTCCCATGAGCCGAAGATCCGTCACTAGCTTCTACATTAAATTGGGAGAATCTCTTCTTTCATGGAAGACCAAAAAG
The DNA here is from genome assembly GCA_014182375.1 of Eucalyptus virginea. Taxonomy (NCBI): domain Eukaryota; kingdom Viridiplantae; phylum Streptophyta; class Magnoliopsida; order Myrtales; family Myrtaceae; genus Eucalyptus; species Eucalyptus virginea. The sequence continues at coordinate 53,092,127 of CM024518.1, forward strand.
CAGGCGATCGTATCATTATCTTTAGCTGAGGTGGAATATCAGGCTATGGCAAAAACTATGTGTGAGATTGTATAGATACGAGGCTTGCTTCAGGATCTAAGAATATAGTTGAAAGGTCCAACAAAGTTATTTTTGCGACAATGATGCGGCTCTCAAGCTTGCAGCAAATCCCATAGTGCATGAAAGAACTAAGCATATAGAAGTGGATTGTCATTTCACCTGAGAGAAGATTCATGAAGGAATAACCAAGACAAGAGGAATTAGAATCATAGAACAACTTGCCGACATCTTCACTAAACCTCTATGTCAAAGACAACACGCATATCTATTAAGTAAGTTAGGCGTCTTGGATATCTACAAGTCACGAGCTTGAAGGGGAGTATTGGAAGATATGCTCGAGATTCCACTCGAGATTCCCTTTTTGATTATGATTGTGCACCGAATCAATTAAGGATTAGATTGAGATTGAGATTGATTGGATTGAGAATAAGTTTGATTTGTAGAATATGTCATCGCCATTCTTGTGTACATCTTGTACTATATTTACAGAGCTTGTACACTCAGGAGAATTGAAGAAAATATAATTTTTTTTCCTTAAACTCCTTCTTCCAGTCACGTCTTTCCCTGCCTTCTTGCTCTTTCTTGCTTCCTTTTAATCATGAGCGGCTCTTGGTGTCACCAGAGGGTGGAGGCGTGGCTGGTGGTCATGTAGCTCAAGGGAGGAGGCATGGTGGTGGGTGCTGTTATGTCTACTGGTTGTGCGACGGGAGGCATGTGCAAGAATATTGAATTGATGGATGCTTGGTTTTCTCATCTAGTGAATGTCCCCTTCCTTTGTGACTAAACGTGGATGTGCGGGGGGCTCTCCTTCTTCTCTGCTCTTTTTAGCTTGCACATATCTCTTATTTTAAAGGCTTGAAGTGCAACTATTTTTCCGAAAAGAGGACTCGAATCACTTGAGTGTCATTTATTTTTTTCTAAATGATCATTTAGGTGCCAACTGCAATTTGGGTCACCGGAAATCTAACGTGGCTATATTTTATTAATTTCTCCATCCTACGTGGCTCACCGGCGTGCCTAGTTAGCATATGATCCTTAAACGATGTCATCCAAAAATTGTAAATAGTGATCATTTGAGTACCAAATTTTATTTAAAGTGATCATTTGAATGCAAAATTTTGTTTGAAGTGATCACTTCAGTACTAAGCATGCCACGTGGAAATGCCGTATAGAATGGATTTTTTAAAAAAATTGTCAAGTCATATTATAAATTTAATTATAAATGACACGTAATTAATTTGGCAGGAATTTCTTGCCGTTGGCAATTAATGATCGTTTTTTCTCCGATTTAGCACTTAAATAAACAAGCGAAAGCTTTTGATACTAAAGTAAGTATCATATACAAGTTTTGACACTTCTAGTATGCTTATCCCTTCAAATAAAGGCCCAAACTTGTTAAGTTAGTCTCAAACCAAGCTGTCTTCCCACAGAAACCTCCTTTAACTTGTAAGTAAGAAAGCAGCAGAATCGGGATCTCATCCGGCGATGGTTTCTCTCGAAGAATCTTACTCCAACTCTAGTTGCGTTCCTCTCTCTTGCGACTTCTCACCCTCCACCGCCAAAATCCATCGCCACACGGGTCGGTCGATGCGGACGGTGTGCTCCGACTAGTACCAGAATGAGAGCGAGCACGTGCTGGTTCTTGAGCTCCGTGATTGACAGGCCGTAGTTCGCCTCTGATAACCTGACCGACTCCATCTTCAACATGCGCCTCGGTGAGCTCGTGGCTCACAGCAACAGCACACCGCCGCCGCTGCTACCAAGTCGTCGAAGTCAAGTGCCTCGGAGGAGGAGCAACTGCTGCAGCTCTCTCAGGCCTTTAGTAACTGCTCTGCATGCGGTAGCAACATCTCCGGAGAGTTGCAGAGGCTTGCGAGCTTGCACAGGTCAGAGAACATCGGTCATGGGGACAGCATAGTAGATGGCAATAAGCAAGAAAAGTAATTTTGGTTTTTTACTTTAAAGAATACAATCTTGAGATGAGCCAATTTCGTCCTCTCGCGGGTACTGTTCACGCGGTTCCTCTCTACGGGGTTCTCGCGGGTACTGTTCATCCGGCTGGTGTGCAACTCATTCCCGGAGATCTAGCCGTCCGTTTTGGCTGAAATTTGGAGGGTAGGCTCCTCTCACCTGCCTCCTCATCTCCACCGAACGGATTTGTCTAGTTTCGCCTACAGCTCCAGATCTCGCAATCCCTAGGTGGCGTGCGCAAGTAGCTCGTCTGGTTTGCTTGCTGCGTGGAGTGGGAGTCTCGGCTGGTTCCTGGGCCCGTACATTGGAGGGTAGAGTCGCCTACAGCGCCTTCACTGTTCCTCCAAGCCATTCCTCCTCCCTCCCGTCTGCTGATTCGACCGTGGGCTTCTTGGGGGGTAGAGGCTTCGAAGATTGGTAGGCCTGGTCTATTTCCATGGACGGGCTTCTGCTGTTCTTCAGGCGAGCTAGCTGGTGCGGCTTGCTCAGCGGTCTATTGGGCTTCTCAGATCAGGAGCAACCAGCTTCTCTCTCTCCTTGGTGCCGCTGAAGTCTCCTAGGTACTTCATTCTGCTCTATATGGCCTTTTGTTGTGATCGTGGATTGCATTGAAGGTATTTGTGAAATGGCCTCAACCACGGTTGGTGTGGCTAGTATGTCCCGCAAGGCTTAGCCTTCTGCGGCAACATCTCAGGGCCAGAACCCCTCTGTCCCTGCTCTGTCCGACCCTTCCAAGGTTGACCAAGCAGATCGAATGGGCAAGCGCCAAGGGCCCGCTATGGCCCCTCCCTGTGCTGGTCGTTCTAGAGGGCGAAGCCGCGCTTGGTCCTTTTCCAGGAGACCGAATGGACCTGTTCGTGATCTTGGGAACCAAAAGGTATCCCCCACTCGCACTTGGGCAAATGTGGCAAAGCTCGCTTCCAAAGGTTACGACCTTGCCTACTCTCCCCCCTCTTTTGTGGACAATAAGCCCGTTGTTCACCTTGCGGAGGAAGTATTGGAGGCTTTTGATCCGAAGTGGCATGAATGCCTTATTGGCTATTATGTTGGGAAAAAACTTCCCTTCAAACTCACTGAACAAGCCTTGATGAGAACATGGGGCTCGAAGCTAGTGGAGGTTATGGCGGATAATCAAGGATTCTTTTTCTTCCACATCCCGGACCCGGAGTTCCGAAGAAAGATCCTTGAAGGTGGACCTCTCACGGTTGCGAGGGTTCCCCTCATTTTGCAGCAATGGCAACCCCTCTTGGACTTAAAGAAGGATAAGCAAACCGCCGTTCCGGTGTGGATTAGGTTGAAAAACCTTCCACTTGATCTATGGTCGGCTCCGGCTATTGGGGGAATTGCTAGTGCCGTTGGTAAACCTCTCTATGTTGACCAACGCACGGAGCAAGGGAAGATGCTCTCTTTTGTGAGGGTTTGTGTTGAGATCTATGCAAATCAACCAAGGTGTTCCTTCGTGGATGTTGTTTTGAATGGGGTTACACGCTCGATTGCAATTGATTTTGAATGGAAACCTGCTGAATGCCCCTCCTGTGGTACATTCGGGCATAGATGCGAGACTCCAGCTGTTGTGGCGGTCGAAGAAGAAGCGGGGAGACCGCCTCGGCCCTCCACCGAACCTGCTGCCCCTATGCAAACGTCCGAACTTGCCCTCCAGCCCTCCACCGAACCTGCCCCGGTTGTTGAGGGCAACCTTGAGGAGCCGCAACTTCGCTGGTATGAGGTGAAGGGGAAGAAGAAAAAGGCACTGAAGGAAGGCTCCTCTTCCGGTTTGCCCTTCTCCTCCGAAAGGGGAAGCCCGCCTCCCCTCAAGGAGTCCACCTCGGAGAAGGATATGCCCCTACCACAAAGACGCAAGGCGTTGAGGAGTGTCGGGGGGTCGAAGTTGGTATCCCACCCTCCTAGCCCTATTGAGGAGGACCCCAACTTGGTTCCGGAGACTCCCGCTCCTCCTGAGGAGGTGTTGGATCAAGCCGAAGCCTCTAACTTTGGTTTGCTTAGGGCTGCTAGAGAATTGGAAGTCTCGGATAACTACTCCGAGGATGATTTGCTCTCGCTTCCGCCTTCCCCAAGAGCCCCTCCCTCTTCAAGGAAGGTGGAGACTATCCAGGAGAAGCTTGCTGCCCTTGATCCAGCTCCCCCTTCATCTAAAGCTTCGACGATTCCGGTGGCCAACCGGCGGAAGAAGCCGCATAAGCGGAGGTAGGCCTTCGCTCCTCTTTCAGCTCGGTTGCTTCTTTATATCTAATTATATATATTTATATATTTATATTTATGTTTTTCGGTTTTTGGAATGTGAGGGGTCTTATGGATCCTCTTAAGCAAGCTGAGGTTAGAAACCTTATATCTACTAAAAAGCTTTGTCTGGCTGGTTTGTTGGAAACCAAAGTTCCCAATACTCTCTTTGGTTCCATTTCTGATAGACTGGTCTCTGGTTGGAATTGGGTGGCCAATTATGAATTCTCTCATAGGGGTAGAATTTGGATTGGTTGAAACCCTTCTTTGGTGACCTTTGAAGTGATTTCTTCCAATAGTCAGGTGATACATGGCAGGCTGAGATTTCTTACGATTGACATTTGTTGCTGTGTTTCTGTGGTATATACTGAGCATACTTTTGTAGCTCGTAGGCCTCTATGGGCAGACCTAGTACAGTGGAGTTCTGTGTTCCAGGGATCCTCTTGGTTAGTGGCAGGAGATTTCAATGCTATCAAAGATCCTTCTGATCGGATTGGGGGTTCTGACACCTGGATTCCGAGTTTTGATGACTTCAATCAATGTTTGTTTCAATCTGAGCTAGAAGATCTTCGGTATATTGGCTTTCGCTTTACTTGGTCTACTTCCTCTGAGGCTAACCGCAAGGCTAGGAAAATCGATCGAGTGCTTGTAAATGCCAAATGGAGCCAGGATTTCTCTTATTCGGAAGCTTCTTTCCTTGGGCCAGGTATTTCTAATCACACGCCTATGGTGGTTAGAGTGATGCGGCCGATGTTTTCTAGAAGACCTTTTAAGTTTTTTGATTTCTGGACCAAACACTTGTCTTACCACAGCATTGTCTCACAAGTTTGGGAGACCCCGTGTGTTACTGTCCCTATGTTTAGGCTAGTGAGTAAAATGAAGATTCTTAAGGGCCGTTTGAAACAGCTCAATAGAGAGTCTTTTTCTAATATCTCTGAGAGGGTTACAGCAACGAGAAGTGCTCTTAGGCTAGCCCAGATTGGCCTGCAACATGATCCATCTAGTGAACTTCTTGCTGATTTGGAGAAGACTCATCGGAGGACTTTTTTGGAGTTAAGGAGCCAGGAAGAGTCTTTCTTTAGGCAGAAGTCCAGGATCAGGTGGCTCAGGGAAGGTGATCGAAATACCAAATTCTTTCACTATTCCATTAATAGGAGACAACTAAAAAACAGGATTCTTTCTGTTATGGACACTTCGGGGAATATTATCTCTGAGTCGAGTTTAGTGCAGCAGACTTTTGTCTCTCATTTTCAGGAGCTCTTAGGATCGGAACCCTTGTCTTCCAGCCCCTCCTTGCGGGATATTCGGGAGGTCATACGATGCCCTCTCAAGGATGATCAGATCAACTTCCTCTCCCATCCGTTTACTGATGTGGAGATTCATGACACTTTGTTCTCCCTGCCCCACGGGAAGGCTCTAGGGCCGGATGGTTTTGGTGTCGAGTTCTTTAAGCATAATTGGGAGTTGGTAGGACCTTTGCTCACCGAAGCAGTCAAGGATTTTCTTCCCACGGGGAGACTTCTTAGGGAAATTAATAATACTATTCTGGTGTTGATCCCGAAAGTTCTGAATGCGACGTCAGTCAATGATTACAGGCCTATTGCCTGTTGCAACACCTTATACAAGTGCATTACCAAAGTCTTAGCTAACCGGATTGCTGCAGTCCTTAATGATATTATTAGTCCGTATCAAAATGCTTTCGTTAAAGGTAGGCGTATTAGAGATAATATACTTCTTGCTCAGGAGTTATTTGCTGGCTTCCATCTTGATCCATACGAGCCCAAGTGTGCGATGAAGGTGGACTTTCGGAAAGCTTATGACACGGTAGACTGGGACTTTCTTGAGTTGGTCCTTCATGCTTTTGGTTTCCCGGATCATTTTATTCGAATTATCATGGTCTGTGTTCGTACTCCCAAGTTTTCAATCTCCTTAAATGGAGAACTTCATGGGTTCTTTCCTAGTGGCAGGGGCCTTCACCAAGGGGATCCAATATCCCCCTACCTATTCACCTTGGTTATGGAAGTATTTTCTGGGATCCTAAGTGCGCTGGCCAGGGAACCAAAGTTCAAATTCTTCTAGAGATGCAAGACTTTGGGTCTCTCCCACCTCTTTTTTGCGGATGATGTTTTCCTATTTTGTAGTGCCGACTTGCCTTCCATATCTCTCTTGAAGGATGGTTTGGATACCTTCTCTGCATGGAGCGGTCTTAGGCCCAATTCAAATAAGAGTGAGGTCTTTCTTGCTGGAGGGACGGAAGATCTGCGTAGAGAGATCATCCTTGCTCTTGGCTTCATTGAGGGGACTCTGCCAGTGCGGTACTTAGGAGTTCCTATTATCTCCTCCCCGGCTCGGAAAGGCGGATTGTGTCTCCCGGTTGATCGTATAACCAACAAGGTTCAATCATGGACTCGCGTTTCCTCTCCTTTGCTGGTCGTCTTCGGCTTATCGGAGTCGATTCACAGTGCAATCCAAGCCTATTGGGCGAGTGTTTTTACTATCCCCGTTGCTTTGTCTTTGGATTGCATTAAGCAAATCTTGAGACGGTTCCTCTGGAAGGGCCCAGGACTAGAGAGGGGTGGTGCCAAGGTCTCCTGGGATGATGTTTGCCTTCCGAAGGAGGAAGGTGGTTTAGGGATTCGTCGGCTGAGGGATTACAATAAAGCGGCTATGTTGAAACACATTTGGATCCTGTTTACGGACAAAGAATCCTTGTGGTGTAGGTGGATCCATTCGACATTTCTGAAAAGGAAGAGTTTCTGGATGGTTAAACAACCCACCTCTTGCTCTTGGGCGTGGAAGAGAATCCTCCATCTTAGGACGGAGTTTCGGCATTCTTTTCGCTGGAGCATAGGGGATGGCCGTTCTGTGTCCTTCTGGTTTGACAATTGGCACTCAAGAGGCCCCCTCAACCTTTTATTTTCGGACTCATTGATCTATAGTTCTGGTTTACCCAGGCTTGCTACGGTGGAGGATCTTTTCTCGCCAGCTGGTCAGTCCATTCGAGCAGTACTAGCGTCTTGGGAGCAGCCTCTTCCTTTTTTATCACAAGTATCGGATCGCTTTACTTGGGTAGGAAGTACTTCCGGTTTATTTTCGGTGGCGTCGGCATGGCACCTAATTAGGACGAAGAAACCTCGAGTCAAGTGGGCTTCTTTGATATGGAATAATGCTATTACCCCAAGATATCAGTTCAATCTCTGGCTTATCACCAATAATCGGCTCCCCACCCAGGCCCTTCTTTTATCTTATGGCAGGATTGGTGATGCGGTTTGTGCTTTTTGCAAATTGACGCCAGATTCGATTGATCATCTGTTTTTTTATTGTAGCATTACAGCCAGTTGTGCATTTCTTTGGGCGGCTCGATGCAACCTTCCGTGGCGTAATAGCAGTTGGGCCGACAACCTTCGTTGGGCTTTGAAATTTTTACACGGAAAGGACTTATATCACTCCATTGCCCGATTTTCCTTTGGAGCGTTGTGCCATCTTATTTGGAAATACAGGAATGACATCCTTTTTAGGAACCTTACATTCACGGTCCTCGTCTTGAAGAATCACCTCATTAAGGTGGTCAAGGATAAGGCCTTGACTTTTACAAATGTGGAAGACAATCCAAGAAATAGAAGAATTCAACGTAGCTGGGGGATTGACCCTTGCATCTTTCATTCATCCTCGGTGGTTCCTTAGGAGTCCTATTGTGGAGTGTTTGCTATATGGGATTCTTCTCTTCCTCTGGCTGCATCCTGCCTTGTTCTTGGTTGCCGTTTTGGGCTCTAACGTTTTTGGGTTGGGTTTTGGGCTTGGGTTGCCATTGTTTGGCTGGCTGGTCGCCTTCTTCTGTTTTGGCTCTTTAGGAGGTGGCCGTCTTTGTGCTGTTTGTGCCTTCTAGCTTTTGCCTTGTTGGCTTTTCTTTTATTTCGGCACCCTTCCACTCATTATGCTTTGTTCGTATTGAGTGTAAGCCGGTGCCATTGCTTGTACATATTGGCTTAGCTTAATACAATTACCGTTCACCAAAAAAAAAAAAAAATACAATCTTGAGATTTTTTCAAGACAAGAGTGCCCATATTTGAATTGACGGGAAAATCACTTGCTTGTCGCTAGCAAATATTTGGCCTGGCGGCGAGCTCATACCCTAATTTGAAATAATGCCTACTATTGATTATTTTTTAAGAAAATGGCTCTACCTCAGATCCTTCTTTAAAATTTTCCCTATTAAGGTAGATACGGAATTGATATTTACGTTAATTGACCGTAAGGGATAGATTTACCAATTCAAAAATTGAGATATGAATTATTCTTTTTCGGCAATAGTTGTTGAGACATGGATTTAGATACTTAATTTATAGGGAATTTGGTCGCAAACAAAAGGAAAGTTTCTCTATGGTTTTTCTATATATAGGGGCATTAGTTTTTTCATCATCGTATCATTTCTATTAGATCTGTAAATTCCGCTCGGTTCAATCTAGACTTCGGTCATAAGCTCGATGAGCACTTCTTTTTGGTCTCATATCTTTGTAATATGAGTCTGTTTATTGGTTAATGTGCTTGATATACATTGTTCGTCAAGCAGGAGTTTCAACCTTAGCTTCTGGCTCTTAATTGGCAACGGAAAGTCCGAGCCCAAAGTAGCCAAACCGGCGTGCACCTTATCGGCTACTTCTCGAGGGAATCAGACATGTCTCCAAGTAAATGTAAAGTATTCCGATATGGATAAAAGTTTATAACCATCGATGTAAAGTTTGTAACTATCATCGTTATTTTAGAGATATATCTAAAAGATCCTCCATTTCCACTCGAAGAAGAGGAATAATAATCTTTTGTGGTGAGATAAGTGCTTGGAATCCTCTGTTTTTCTCTATGTTTTGTTTTCTTTCTTATCATTTGTGTGTCGAACTTGGTGAGTTGAATGGATGGCCGCCCATGTTGGGCTAACCCCACCATGATCCATCATGCCGGCCCATCATTCTTCAAGCAGTTACTTGCGGATAGGACCATTGCGGATAAAGCAATAACTGCTCTTGACATTTCAAAGAGAAGTAGGAGATATCATTAAATAAATAGAAAAGTTATATTTAAGAGGGAGATAACAGAAGATACGATATTCTCCTTCTATTTCGATTAAAACTTCTTTGAAGAATGACATTCTGTCGCCTTCCAGAACGTACGACATTCCGCATACGAAGTACAAGCCACTGAAGACTCTTGAGCCTGCAAGAGGGTGCTTTTAATCCGTTAAAACAAGGTACGTCCCTTTAATGATGTTTTCGATTGATGATACAACTTTTTCGAGGTACGTTTTTCGGATGTCTTTTTTGTGTTACTCACTGGTTTAAAATATGTATTTATTTTAGAAATTCGTTTCCTTCATTGGCATCAGAGTAATGATCTTATTTCCTAATCGTTGAACATGTTTATAAACAGGTTGTTGGCTAGAAATTGCAAAACAGCGTCGACGAACACTTAGGTATGAAAAACGACACCCGACTGTACTATTTGGGGCTGCTTCTTGATGTTCCATGCAGTGAAAATCATTTTTGAAAGTGTAGAGTCGTAGTTCTTATTGAGATGAGAAAATCGAGGCCATCGGAGGAGGTCGGACGTGCCTCCACGCGCGGCTGCAATGGGCAAACCTCGTTGGCGCATGCATCGCATGTGCGTGAGGAATCACTGGCGTGTTGCACGCGCAGGCGAAGAAAGTGTCACGTGTGCCCCGCACGTGTCCCACGAACAAGTGGGCTATGTGGTTGACGTATGCCACACCGATTAAACGGTCGAGTCTCTTGACCCAACTCGACCCTTTGACTTGTTGATCCGATCTAGTCAATCCGTTGACCTGACCGGGTTGACTGGCGATTGACCTTTGATCTTTGACCAAAAAAAAAAAAAAATCCGTATATGTGTGTGATCGTGTAGGAGCTCCGATTGGAACGTTCTTGATACCGGCGTGTGCGTAATGGAATGCTTTATGTCTTGAAATATTGATGTGAATAACTGTTCCCTATTATGATGCACCAAGGATTACGAGTAATCTTTTTTTTTTCTACATTTATTGCAGGAACAATGCCGCGCTTTAGGCATACACCGATTTTTGTAAGAACAAATGAACAAAAGGAGAGAATTGCAAGGCTGAGAGCTAAGTTAGCTGCCTATCGATGGGATGGATGTGACATGGTGAAACATATCATGAAGGTCAATGAGATGATACAAGATATCATCTGGAAAGGTTATCGAATGTCAAACGTCGAGATGATTAATGCCCTAACAAACACTCTCCCATATGAATGGCAAGAAGTAATTGATGATTTATGGAGAACTCCGGAAATTGAAGTGGTGGATGGTCAATGGGAAAATGGTGAAATCCCTCTTGTTCCAGGTTATAAACAACTTGCAATGGATTTCTTGAAAGAATACTTAAGGGTTGGGGCAGCAAAGACATCAACCCTTGGCTTGAACACGTCTTGGCGCAGACTAAATGCGCCATGGAGGAATCATAAGGAATCTTCGAAGGTATTTCCATGGCTGCCCAATGTGACCATAGAATTCTCTGAGAAATTTTCCAAGGAATTTGATAAGTCCTTCCCGGTGGATAAGATAGATGAGTGGCTTTGAGTTTATATATATATATATATATTTTTTTTTTTGGGGTTAGTTTTAGATATCTTTAGTGGATTTTTTTTTATGTTGATTTTTTTTTTTGTCAATTGGATTCGCTACTTTTGGGAATGGAGTGTTTAGTTAATAAAAGTTGAATGTTATCTGCTATTATTATTATTATTATTATTATTATTATTATTATTATTATTATTATTATTATTATTATTATTATTATTATTATTATTATATTTGCATTTCTTGTGGGAAGTTCAAGAAAGTTTTAGTGACTTTAAAAAACACACTTTTGTATAGATGCTTATATTAATGATAATTTCAAATTTAGAATTTTGGATGATAATTGGAAACAATGTGACCTTTCAATTATAATATCTAATTTAAAATTATTCATTAATATGATTAGTTTACGCAAAATGGATGCATAAATATTAAGCATTAATATTTTGTGCATGTATATCTGAAATGTTTAAATATAATGGCTTCAACATCTAAGAATATAGTGGCTGAACTGAACAAATGAGAGAAATTGAACGGCGAGAATAATGAGATATAGAGTATGGACATTAAATATGTGCTGGAAGAGCAATGAGCACTAGAAACTTTTAACTAAGTTGTGGAAAAAACGGAAGATGGAAATATTGCACAACATAAGAAAGATAAAGATGCATTTGCTACTTGGAAGAAAAAGAACTCAATTGCTCGCATTACATTTCTTTGTAGCATGGAGAATGATGTTATGCGAGAATTTAGGCATTTTGAAAATGTTAAAGATATGTGGGCAGCATTAGCGGCTAGATTTGGTCAACATCTATGACCAAATTGAGATAGCTCACAATGTGGTTTGATCCATACAAGAAACTTCATGGATAGACCATGAACTTGAGGTAGATGTCAAGCATGATCAATGAACTAAAGGATCCTAGCCACATTCTAATTAATGAGTAACAAGTGCAAGCAATGATCCATTCCTTACCTCAAAGTTGGGAGTGCATGAAGGTGCACCACCCACAATGAGAATATCAAGACTTCTTAGTATGCTGCGCGCCACCTTGAGTTGGAAGAGGACCGCCTCATAGTGGCTAAGCTAGAAATATATTTTACTATGTTAGTTCTAGCTCACATGGGGCTTCAAGCTCCAAGCACAAGCGTTTGGATTTGTTCAAAAAGTGGAAAGGCAAGAGAGCGAACTCTTCAAGCAAGAAACCAAAACTCGCTAACATGAGAAAGGAAAATGTTGTCGTGTGAAGAAAATGTCTAGGGCAAAATGTTACAATTGTAGTAAGAGGGGTAACTTTGCTCGCAATTGTGATGAGCCAAAGAAGGTAGACATTCTTTGTGTTCTTATGGATACTACTTTTGTATCAAGTTCAGCTTTTCTAACCCTTTGTGGACCGTTGATTCGAGAGCAATAAACCATGTGGCGAAAGATAGAGATGCCTTTGTGGAGTTCCAACGAATTTTGATTGGAATGAAATGGATTTATGTAAAGGATAACTCCAGAGTTGAAATTAAAGGAATTGGCACCTATCAATTAATTATGTGTGGTGGATATACTTTGGTCCTACATGATGTATTATATACTCTAGAGATTCGTCGGAATCTAGTGTTTGTATTAGTGTTGGTTCAGTTTGGTTTTAGTTTGAACTTCCATAATACTGGTGTAAAGTATTATTTGGATAGGAGTTACTATGATTGTGGATTTTTCTAAATGATTTTGTTGTATTGGATGTTAACTGTGGTGATGTTAACGTTTGTTATTCCTTATTCACATCTTCTAACTCCCATAATAATGATATGAATGTATGGCATGCTTCGACTTGATCATGTTGGTCAACAACAAATGAATAAATTAGCTAAAGAAGGTTTATTTGGCAACATTTAAAAAGTTGATTTGCCTGTTTGCAAGCATTGTCTAACAGGAAAAATAATAAGAAAACCGTTTAGAAAATGAAGAATAAATAAGTTTCCTTTACAATTAATCAATTATGACATATGTGATCCAATACATATAAGAGCGAGGCTTGGGATTGTATATTTTATCATATTTATAGATGATTATACTCGATTCAAATATGTTTATTTGATTTCTTATAAATCTGAGGCATTAAGTTGCTTTAAGAAATTTATGAGTTTCGTAAAAAATCAATTGGATAAAAAAATAAAAGTGTTAAGATCCGATAGAGGTCGAGAATATTTATCTAATAAGTTCAAAAATTTATATAATGTAAAAAGAATAGAAAGGCAATTGTCTATTCCATATATTTCTCAACAAAATTATGTTACGGAAAGGAAAAATAGAACTTTACTGAAAATGGTTAGGTCTATTATGACATAAGCTAATTCACCTATCACTTTTTAGGGTAATGCTTTGATAAGTATTGCCTTTATATTTAACCATCTGCTTTCAAAATTAGTTATTTCTACTCTATATGAGTTATGGATGAGCAAAAAACTCGATTTAAATTTTCTCAAACCTTGGGCATGTTCTGCCTATACTCACGAACCTTTTTACAAGTAAGGAAAATTAGGTCCAAGAGGTAAGAAGAGTATTTTTATAAGGGGATAAGTGCATTAGAAGTCTTAAAACTTATCATGAAAATGCAATTGAGTCCTAAAACTTTCAAAAAGTGCAATTAAGTCCTAAAACTTATCACACAAGTTCAATCAAGTCCTAAAACTTTCAAAAAGTTCAATAAAATCTTAAAACTTGCCTTGAAGTGCAACCAAGTCCTAAAGCTTTCAAAATATGCAATCAATGGAAAGACTTTGATCTAACCATTTTGATAAGTTTTAGGACTTGATTACACTTTTTGAAAGTTTTAGAACTTAATTGCACTTTGTACCAAGTTTTAGGACTTACTTGCACTTCTTGAAAGTTTTAAGACTTAATTGCATTTTCATGACAAATTTTGAAATTTCCAATGCACTTATCCCTTTTTATAAGATACTCAAGAACACTCAAAGTTGCATGTGTTCATAGATTAACAAGAAAGTGAAAGTATAGCTGAATTTGAATCATAAGATGTCATATTTTTAGAGAATGAATTTCCTAAAAGGGCGAAATATGTGAGGGCTACTCATTATTTGAAACCTTGCATCAATATAATGAACTCAATAGAGTTCGTCTAGGTGGAAGTAATGTGAAAAGTGAGGAATTAAATTCGACTTAGTTTCAATTATAACCACTTGATGAGACGATATCATCATTATTTAATCCAAGTGGGGGTGTAATGGAGAATAATATACAAAGTGTACAATCTTCCATACAATGAACAAGTTGTAAAAGCATTCCCTGTTGACGTTTTCACATTGAAGGGAAAACTTTCATAGTCGCTCCAAGGATGAAGATAAGCCAAGGATTGTAAATGAGACTCTAGATTAATCTAACAATGAAAAATGGATACATGCAATGGAAGAATAAATGGAATCGATGAAATCATACCAAGTTTGGAAATTAGTTAATTTTTCAAAAGGATGCAAGCAAGGCCATTGGGAACAAGTAAATTATCAAAATAAAGCGTAAAATTGATGGCTTAATAAAGAGATATAAGGCTCGTTTTGTGACATATGAATAAATTGATTATGATGAAACTTTTTCTCCAGTAGTGAGATTTATTTCAATTTGTCTTATCCTGGCAATAGTGGTAAGTATGAATCTTGAATTATATCAAAATGATGAAAAGACTATTTTTTTCTCAATGGAGAATTAGAAGAAGAAATTTATATGAAACAACCCGTTAGTTTCATTACAAAATGTATATCGACTTTTGATATCGATATATGGCCTTAAGCAATTTTCAAGAAACTGGTATTTACATTTTCATAATGTCATATGGCGTATGATTTTACAATGATTGGTGAAAATCATTGTGTATATATCAAAAGATCGATAGATCAATTTGTGATCATATCATTATATGCTAATGATATACTAATTGTCGAGAGCAATATGAAATTTGTTAATACTGTTATCTCCAAATTTTGAGATAAAAATATGGGTTAAGCTACATATATTCTTAGAGATAAGATTTAAAGAGATCATGCAAAGAGATTATTGTATTTTTCACAGTAAACGTATATAAACAAAATTCTTGAATGATTTCATAAGTAAAATTCAAACTCATAAATACTCTTATTGCAAAAGGTAAAGGATTGAGTCATAAACTGTCCTGAGACTCCACAAAAGTAGGAACAAATGAAAAATATTCATTATATTAGTGTTGTTGAAAGCTTAATATACGCTATGATGTGTACAAGATTTGACATATATTTTGTAGTTAGAATGATAAGTTCCAATACAATCTAGGTTAAGTACGTTGGATAGCCATCGAAAGAATCTTGAGGTATTTGAAGGGTATTGTTGATTATACGTTGACCTATCAAAGAAGGGATCTACGACCTAAAGGCTATTCATATATTAATTGGGGAGGTGATCTAGTTGAAAGGAAATTTATCTTTAAATTTGTATTATTACTAAATAATGGTGTCGTATATTGGTGTAGTAAAAAACAAACATATATAGCTTTATCCATGATGGAAGCCAAGTTCGTGGCTTTATCAATAACAATACAAGAGAGTGATTGGTTTAAGAGATTTTTAGATCATTTAGGTACTGCTAAAAATGCTGCAAACTCATTGTTGGTTAATTATGATAGCCAAGCAGCGATAATTTACACCAATGATCCAAAATATCATTACAAGATCGAATATATAGATACAAAGTATAACTTTGTCAAAGATATAGTTACACGGAGAGATGTGAACTTCCAATACATATTTACGCATAAAATGATAGCATATCCTATAACGAACTCAATTCCTAGAGATTTTTTCATGGTTATATAAAATATCTAGAATTGTATAAAGGTTGACGTACTGAATATTGTAATTTCTCTAAGTTCTCACTATTAATGGACTATCATTATTAATACCTATGAGTTTATTTGATATTTATGTATCTTACTACTTTGTATTATGTTTAGAAAGTATGTTGGACAGATAAGATATTAGCCCACTCGCACGGGTAATCACTTTTATTTATCATGTGATAAATATAAATGAGACAATTTTAAGCTTATTATCTAGGAAATAATTGAGAGTTCAACCTTAAAATGTAAATGTCACTTAACATAGTGTTAAGATGAGGTCAAATGTATATTATGTCCGAAAGTAAAATAACTCACTTATTTTACTTTATATATCTTTGATGCCAGATGTGAGTTTTGATGGATTCTTTAAAAAGAGTAGATTTGTGAACTGAAGTTAAATATTGGGAATATATGAACTATCATCTATACGATATTTGATACAAAGGCATATGCTTTATTGGGAATGAGTTTAATACCGTAATACATAGTTCATACCATGAACACATGAGACAACTAATAAGAGTTGACAAAAATTTTGATTTCAACTTTTAGGCTGTGTGAAACTCTTAAGGATAAGAGTTCCTCAATTAAGTACTTGTACGACTCTTGCTTATTCTCAAAAATTATATTCAATATTTGCTATTTTAGAATGTTGTTAATGATCACGAATTAATTTAATATAATGGGACATTTCTTGAAAAGTAAATTAAATTGAAA
Organism: Eucalyptus virginea; assembly: GCA_014182375.1. Classification (NCBI taxonomy): domain Eukaryota; kingdom Viridiplantae; phylum Streptophyta; class Magnoliopsida; order Myrtales; family Myrtaceae; genus Eucalyptus; species Eucalyptus virginea. The sequence goes on from CM024518.1 coordinate 53,108,593, forward strand.
TTGAGAGTTTTTAGGAAAGAGCAAGATCGATTTATTTTGATGTCACATTTTAATTTTGTATTCACCGTCCACCAATTATGATTAGTTTGGAATAATCATAATTGTGAATACAATATATTATAATTAAAAAAAATCAAAAGAGATATAAATGTAAACAATTTATTTATGTACTACATGCTGAATCTAGTCAAAATTGAAACGCCCTATTTGAGTCGCTGGATATTCCTAACAAATATGTGGCCATAAGCTCTTGAAGTATGCTAATCACATGGATTATTTGTTATTACGAGCATTGCAGAGAAAAGAGGGTTATATTTACCCATCATAGGCGAGTGGAAGATGAGGGTTTTCATACGGGCATCCCATGTCAGGCTAATTAGCCCATGATCCATCATGCCGGCCCTTCATCCTTGAAGCGGTTACTTGCGAATAGGGCGGTTGCAGATAAAACAATAACTACTCTTGGCAATTCAAAGAGAAGTAGGAGATATTGTTAAATAAATATAAACATTATCTTTAAGAGTGTAATAGCAGAAGATATGATATTCTGCTTCTATTTCGATTATCACATCTTCTCTGAAGAACGATGATCAGTCACCTTCCAAAGCATACCACGTTCCACATACAAAGTACAATCTGCTAAAGACTCTCGAGCTTGCAAGAGGGTGCTTTTAATCCGTGAAAAAAGAAGTACGTCCATTTGGTGATGTGTTTTTTGATCGGTGATACAAGGTTTTCCGTGGGCACGTTTCTCGGATGTGTTTCTTGTGTTGCTCAGTAGTTTGAGATATATATTTATTTTGGGAATTTGCTTCCTTCACGTATTTAATATGATGCTTTTTTCTTGATATCATTTTCCAAGGTCTTGTTTCTCAATATACCATTATGCTATTTCTATGTGATGTCTTTAGTTTTATCATAATTCTATGCTAAAACCAAGGCCAGCTGAAAGAAACAAAAATTCAAGCACGCCTCGGAAAAATGAAAAGTTTAAAATAAGATCGAGATTTTTACAAGCTTTGCAACTTCACCTACTGAAATCCATTTAGCTGGCAAAGCAAATTTTAAACCGAAAAGCTAAGACATACATACAGAAAACCTCAACGCAATAGCGACAATGAAGAGCGCATGCTCGCTCAATCCCACAAACAAAAAGGGATAAGCACATGTTGCAACCCTCCCGGAGGCGAAACATCCATGGGAAAGTTAATGGACTACTAAACGGGAATGACTATTCCTCTCTTGCATTTAGCACGAACTCTCCCAAGCCTTACCAAGTGCAGTTTGGTACCCAATTTAACATACAATTTATCTTATTTTTTTGAGTCATCGCTAATCAATTAGGGTCAATAAGATTCCTAGCTAAAATGTGGAGTGCATTTTACTTCTATAAACCAGAGATACGATAAGTTTGGGACTTCATTACAATAGATAAATCTAACACCATTTCTGCAACTTCTTTTCTTATTTACAAAAATATATAACAGGCAATTTTGAACAATTTCAACTCTAGTCCATTAACATACAATGGGTGATTATGTGGGTATGCAATTAGAAATGTAACACCCTTTAATCAAAGCAGTGAATAGATTTTGAAATGTTCAAAAGAACTTCGGCATGCCAAGCAAATCGAGGTTTATCACTGCCCATCATTATGAGAATTCTGCATAAACAATCACTCAGGGAAATATGCATGTAGAATGTTTAGATGTTATGTATGATCATTGGGAGAAGTATGCTAGAAGTGTCAAAAGTTGTTTACGATACTCACTATAATGTCAAATTTTTTTGTCAACTCACTTAAGTGTCAAATCGGAGAAAAAATGATCAAGTGCCTCCGGTGAAAATTTTAAATATGAGTCAATATATTTTTATTAAAAATCAGTCCACGTGGACGTGAAAAAGGTTGTCGCACAAGCTAACATGGTTGGCTTGCCTAAAAAGATGCCGCTTCTTTTTTCTCTCTCACTCGGTCACACACAGAGACAGCCTTCTTCCTTCTTCCAAGATTTTTATGCATGGTAGTCGCCGACGCATCCTCCCCGATGTAGAGGATGTTCTGTCACTTGATCTCCCCAATCAAGGCCAACGCAAAGTCGTCGACACTCACCTTTTTCACTGCAAGGGAAACTAGGTCCTTCATGTGGTTTGATCCTCACCTTTGTGACCTACAACTTCCTCTTTGTCCTCAACCCAACCACTCACTCGTTCTCTCCTAGGGTCACCAATTAAGATTTTGATTTTGGGGGCAAATCGACCTAGGGGCAAATTGAACTAAGGTTTCCATAAGATTTCGTTCAATTTTCAATTTAGGATTTATATTTTGAGGCAAATGCTATAGATGACATCATTTAGCGTCTATATGTTGACTAGGCATACCGACAAGCCACATCAACCGAAGAAATTAATAAAATATGGTCACATCAGATTTCCAGTGATCTAAATCGGAATTGGCACTCAAGTGACAATTTTTTTTTTAAATGGCATTTAAGTGATCGGAAAAAAAAAAACTTTTGACGCTAAAGTAAGTGTTGTACATAACTTTTGACACTTGTGTACTTCTTGTTGAGGAAATTTCCCTATTTGATTTTGAAGGTGGACAAACCTTCCTCATATGTTTATTGATTCTGACGACAAGTTTTTCCTAGTGTTACTCTTGGAGCTAATCTATTCAGACCTTATTTATCAAAGTCTTTCTGGTTCTCTACGTCAAAAGATATCATTATATCTTGATGTTCAAATACATGGCATAATGTGATTGGATTACTAAGACAATACATACGTTATAAGAAGATTCTAGATTTTCTAAATTAATCTAGATTTTGTGGAGCACAATGGCAGTAATCTTGGCTCGGATTTCTTACTTAAATCATATTGATTGTCAATTTGTTGAGATAAGACATATATCAACGCAATCCTGCTATAATAAGGATTCATAATCCATGTGACAATCATTTGGAGATGAAATGCACTTTCCAAATGAGGACCTTCACTAATGGAAACCCAATCTTTCTTGTATGGACAGCAGAATCAAAGGAAGACTCCAATCTTAGCATCCTAGAAGCAATCAGATCTTTCTGTATCATTAAGGTCCAACGAGTTGATTGGATAAATGATCCTTAGAGTTTTTGTCCAACAATCAGCTTGGATAATGAGATGCATAAAAGAAGATTTTGTGGTGCTGAAGGAAAAACAAGAGAACTGAAGTCTACAAATTTTAAAGTTCAAAGAGAGCTCCGTCCTTTCATATTTGTCTTCATGAGCTTAATTTGTAATCTCTTAGAGGTTGTTGTTGAGAGTATAAGATCGAAATATGTGATCACACTTACGAGAGTGGAGAGTACTTAAACTTTGTAACCTCTAATTAATTCAATAGTGAAATCCAACTAATAGATTGTCAGCACGAGAGGGTGGATGTAGACTTATTATAAGCCAAACCATTGTAATTGTTGTGTGCACTTTTTTATCCCTTAAACTCTCATTTATTTTTCTTGATAGTTTATTGCACATAGTAAGGGCCTACATAACAACTTTTCTATTTCTTAGAATTTCTGTTCTTTTGTTCCCCGAAACAAAAAAAAGAACAGAAACCTGTTTGATAATGCCACGTTGTTTTTCTGTTTTTGGGAATAGAAAGTTAGCCTAGGAATAGATTTGGATCAGAAACAAGAAGCAAAAAAAGTTACTTCTTGTTCCCGGGAACAATTTCTAGAAATAAGATAATTTTCTTTTTCTTTTTTCTTTTTTTTCTCTCTCTTGCCACAGCCACCTTCAATCGCCCGGAGCCACCGCCCACTGCCGGTCTCTGCCGCCGGTCACTGGTCACCGCCGCCGGCTACCGGTCACCATCCTTTGGCCCCGCTTGGCGACCGCCAGCCGCCGCTGCTACATGACCACCGGCCGCGACCGTAACCGCCAACCGCCATCGCATAGCTCATCGGCCGCCCCCTCTTGTAGCCGCCACAAAACGACGACACAAAACGACGTCGTTTTTGCAATTTAAATTAAGTTTAAATTTAATTAATTAATTATTTACACATTAGACACAAAACGACATTGTTTTTGCAATTTTTCGCCACGTTAGCGTGCAAGACGACACTATGTTGCACCCAACTCGCCGGAAAATTGCCACGTCAGCAATTTAGCCGGATTTTGGCTGGAGTGGCACTTAAGTGATCCATTTTACTTCGAAACTGACACTTAAGTGTACCTTTCCAAATTTTTGGCACTTAAGTGTCCTTCGTGCCAAGTTTTGGCACTCCAGTGTCCCAAACTCGATATTTCTGAGGAAGTGTCAAATTTCATTGATAAATTATGCTCGGAACACAAAGTTGCACTTAATAAAATCTTTGAATTGAACAGGAGAATTCAAAGCGAGGCAACAAGGTATTTTGCAGAAGGAGAAAATTGAATCTCTTAAAAAGATCTTTTCCAGATTCAAGAATGTTTAGATTTGGTTTCAAAAGAAAATGAATCTTTGAAAAAAGAAATTTCTGATATTATAAAAAGGTTTTCCATTGATTCAAAAACTTTGGAGCATATACTTTATATTCAAATTCCATATTACAACAAGTCATGTCTTGGATTTGAAAAGGAAAGTGTTGTTCATCATGAATTTGCAAAATACAAAGATAGGAAAAAGCAAAAACCTTCAAAATTTGCTTATAGAAATCATGTTCAAAAATAGTTTGTAAAATTTATTGGCCGAAGCTCCTTCAAATCTCAAGTTGTGGGGATCCAAATCATTTTAATAATGATTGCCCAAAGACTTGAAGATCAATTTAAAGAAATTCATCATGGTGGAACCATCTAACCTAAAAGGACCCAAATAAGTATGGGTACCAAAGAAAAAGAAGATAAGTGGTATTGGAGAGCAAATGTTCAAGGCATATGATTGGTGATCCAACCAAGTTTGTCAAGCTCTCAAAATACAATGGTCTGAGTGTATCCTTTGGTGGAAACAACAAAGGAAATATCATAGGCATGAATTGGCAATGAGAATACCAACTTGGTCAAGCGATTGATGTTATTGAGAGACAAAATGAGGATATTTAAATATGCAATCTTCAACATAGGATTAGATTAGAGTTTCATTATTCATGTAGTAACTTAGGTTATACATGTTAATTTAATTCACTCATGATTAGGGATTAATGGGGCAAAGTCCATCGAAAGTGCCAAAATTATGCATAGGTGGACACTTTAGTTCCAAAAATTCCAAAATGTATACTTAAGTGCCACTTCTTTTTTGAAAAATTGGGACACTTCAGTGTCAAGTCCAGCAAAAGTAGCTAAAAATCTAACGTGGCTTATTTTAATAACATATGTAGTCTATGTGACTCACCAGAATGTTTACTCAGCAATGAACTTGCAAGAAGGCATCATTTTGCCCCTAAATTTATTAATTTTATATTAGTTAAAAATAAATTATTAAAAAGGGTGAACAACAGGTTCAATGAGGGCCTCTACAGTCCTTGCCAAATCTGTTGTTCCCTCTCCTTTTTTTTTTTTAAAATAAATAATTTATTTTTTAATTTATTTTTAATTAATATTTATATTAAGAATTGATTTTAGGGTCTTTTTACTAACATGGACACTTTTTAGAAAATGCCACCTTAGCTGTTTAGTCGGAATTTCTCGTTGTTGGCACTTAAGTGTTCTATTTTTCTCCGATTTTAGTACTTAAGTGTACATTTTAGAACTTTTGGCACTAGTGTTCCCCTCAACCAAGTTTTGGCACTTGCGGTGTCTTCACCTCAAGATTAATGCATGTTCATTTAATAAGTAGATTTTTAGGATCAAATTGTCTTCTTCTTGAGTGATAAATGATAATAACAAAAGCATGTGCATTAGGGAATCTCATATAAATTGCACTAATTAGGAATTAACTTTATAGAATTCATATTGCATGTCATTTAGTAAGTCACATGTCATTTAAGATTGATTTTGATTAATATCTCATAGAGATGACATTTCAAATTAATGCATGTCTAATTAAATGAAATATAATCTAGAACCCATCATGCATGCCATGTGGTCATATCATTCTTGCACATCATTTAGTAATTTAATTCGTGCACATAAGTCAATTTCTTTGAACATAAAACTGTAGGGCTTATTTTTTTCTTGAATTATGAATGTTAATTAAATGAGAAAAATATAAAAAATAAATTATAATAGATTGCATACTAGTTAGTTATTAATTCATGCATTATCATGTACACCATTCATGCATCTTGCCTGCATAATCTTTTTAAGTAATAGTCTCAACTTTGCGATGATGCATAGTGATATGCTTAGCTCTGTAAATTTTCTGTAATTCATTTACTGCCTTAATTATTGGGTGTTATGTTCTTGATTGTGCACCTAAATGATCATTCCCTTACATGTTAGTGGCTAAGGATTGAAATCGACCAAAACTATATGCAAAAGCAATTTTCAAAATAAAGAGAAAAGTTATGGAAAAGGCATTGAATTAATCTAGTATAACGAAATCCTCATATCAATGAAATGAATCTCTAGTTTATAGAAGTAAAATGTACTCCCACATTTTAGTCAAATGTTTAATCAACTCTTGACTGCTTAGTGGTGGCTTCAAAAGGTAAGATGAATTGTGATTGGTAGAGCTTGGGAAAGCCTGAAGTAAGCATCATGCTTAGTAATTAACCTTTGGAGGGTGGCGACAGACATGTTATTTTATAGCTGGCCAATGTATTTATCTACCTATATATTCTTAAAGGCCTGATAAATTTGGGTTGATGTTGAACACTTGTCATGTAGTTGAGGTTTTATTTGCCATGTACTTTCTAAGGTGACACAATTGCAACCTGTATTTTTCTATTTATTATTTAAGGACCTAAAATCTTGCAAATTCAAAAAATTTTGCGAAGATATTTAATGGGCTTTTACTAATTAACTTTCGTTTTTCTACGTAACTAGTGTTAACAAGTGTTGAAGACTATTCACGTGGGCTGTTGAGATTTCACTTGTCATGATTTTCATAGGTAGCATAATTGTAATATGTCCTTTCCTATTCGTTTTTAGTGACTTGATAAACTTGGAAAAATGGTTTTCTATGATTAGAGTACCTAGTGTCGAAGAATCTTAATATGGGCTATGCAGTCCTTTGGTTTCACTTGCCATGTATTTTCATAGCCAGCTTATCTGTCTTTTTCTAGTTATATATTCTTTATTGACTTGATAAATTTGAGAAGTTCTAGATTTACTCGCCATGTATTTGCAGTGGTGGCGTTGCTGCAACATGTCCTTTAACAATTATTATTTAATGGCTTGATGAATTTGGAATAATATTGCGAATATAAAACGTTTTTGCAATTATATAGAATGGGTTTTTACTAGCCACGTATTTTCAAGTAGTGACATAATTGCAACCTGCCTTTTTCAATTAATAAATATATAAAAGTAATGAATATGGAGAAAAATAAATTTCTACAACCAGTGCGTCAAAGCGTCAAACATTGTTAATATGGCAATGCATAGATTTTGCTTGCCATTTTGTTATTATCCTTTAATGACCTGATAAATTTGGCTTAATCTTCTGGACTTAATTTATATGGGAAAAATATAGTGAGTTAGTTTACTCGAGAGATTGAAATAAATTGATAGTCTTTCCCGAAGAATGACATGTTGAGATTTATTTGTAATCTACTCTCGATTCTTTTAATTAACCTGCCACTTCCTTTAATTCTTCTGGGAATGAAATGATAGGTTTGAAGAAATCTTGTGAAATTAGCAATATTGGGAAAAAAGAAGAACAAGAAGAAAACGCCTTACATATCTTAGAAACTTTGAATAGCGACAAGAAGTTTGTCATGAGTGTGATATGCTTGGACTATTTCTACTTTTGAATCGCATTTTATATGAAACGAGTTTGGAGTTTTCCAGCGCATTTCATGGGCTTGTAGCTTATCCGCATTAAGTGGGCTTATTTGCCAAATAATTATTATTTTAGAGTTTTCTAGCGCATTTCATGGGCTTGTAGCTTATCTGCATTAAGTGGGCTTATTTGCCAAATAATAATAATAATAATAATAATAATAATGATGATGATGATGATGATGATGATGATGGTGATGATGAAGATGAAGTTCTAGATTTACAAACGGAATTAATATCGGGTTAAGGAATAAATTTACCATATCAATGGTTGAGATACATTTTTGGTTATAGTTGTTGAGATATGGATATGGACACTGAATTTATTGGCACTTTAGTCGCAAACAAAGGAAAAGTTTCTCTATGGCTTTTCTATAGCGGCATAGCTTTCTCCATTGTTGTGTCTTTATTAGATTTGTAAACTAAGCTCAATCGATCCAGACTTCGGTCATAAGCTCGAAAACCACCGCATTTTCGTCTCATATCTTTGTATATGAGTCCGATTATTGGTTAATATGCTCAATATACATTGTTAGTTAAGTGGGAGTTTTCAACCTTGGCCCCTTGCTCTTTGTTGGTGATGGCAAGTTCAAGCTAGGAGCAACCAAATTGGCACTACCTTGTTGGCTACTTCCATAACAGAATCGAATCTGTCTCTCTTGTCCATCACGCCCTTGTAGAGTAAGGCAGCGACTCCTCAGAGCGAAGGTTAGGCAGTGAGTAGGGCGAATGTTCGGATGGTGATGGCTGCAAAAACTTTAGGAAGGGCCCAATTGCATTTTTCACAATTGCTATATTTTGAATGACAAGAGATGCCACGACTGATGATTAGGGGTGATTGGTTTTTGGTCTGGTCCAGTTCCATCTAGGAACCAAGAACTGGATTGGAGGAACCAGTTCCCAATTTTCGAAATCGAGAACCAGACCAAAGGTGCCTGGAGCAGGACTAGTTCGGTTTGGTTCTCGAGTGGTCCTTTGGAACTGTTCCTATGACATCGCCACTTATACTTGAAGTCATTGATTGTGTGAAGGGTCTGGGTGACGAAGATGTAGAAAATGAGGGGAGCAAGGGAGATCGAGGCCACTGAGGCGACATTGGAGGCGAGATGACGGCTTGGAGAAGGCATTGAAGAGGAGGGCAAGGCAGATGAAGAAGAGGAGAAAGAGGTGGTGGAGCTCATTCTTCTGCTAGTTGATGGTATGTTTCTTCTCAAGGGCCTTCTCGAAGTAGAGCTGGATTATCATGTTTAGGGCCGTGTCCTTCGCTTGTTAGTGGTAGCTGCTCTCGTAGTCCACCATTGCTATCGTCTGCAATGGGGGCGTGTAGAGAGGGGGAGAGATTTTGAGGAGAGAGAGGGAGTGAGAGATTTCGGGGATGGGGAAGGAAGGAGGAGAGAGGTGGGGAGATTTCAAGGGGAGAGATTTTGGGGCATTTGGGGCATGGGGAAGGGAAGAGGAGACCTAAGTAGCACCGACATTGACAAGCGACACGCAACACGACACGCTGACATGTCGTTTTTAAAAAAACAGAGAATTCCGACACGTTGTATATATATAATAAATTATCATTTTTATGATTATTTCAATCAAATTAATTTGAATCAAATTCATAAATAAATAAATAAAAAGGCTAGAATGAATTTACACTAAAAATATTAATCTGCCATTTATTAATATCATTCATTATTTCAATTTGACAAATTCAATTATATTTTAGTAATTCATAAAATTTGGAGTAAAAACAAGCGATCTATATTCTAAAGTCGCATATTAGATATGTTGGAAGAGGAGAAAAAAAAAAAACTTAAGTGGTGAATTGTGTATCACGGGAAGTGGGAATCAAAAGAGAAGAGAAGACTAGACTTCTCTTCTTTCTCCACTTATTATTTTTATTATTGTATTTTATTTTCACATATATATTTTGATCTCTCATTTATTGAACTTTTAAAATTAACGTTGATATCGGAATCACATGTCGAAAACTTATATGTCAGAATTCCGACTCGAGTGTCGGGAAAGTTGACCAAGTGTTGGATTTTCCGACACATATTGATCAAGTATTGGAGAGTATCCGAGAGTGTTGGAGAGTGTCGGACATATGTCGAAGTGTCCGACACAATACAAATGCTCTTGAAAAGTGTCGGTGCTTCATAGGAGGAGACAAAAGGGGGAGAGATTTCGGGGATGGGAAGGGGAGATTTTGAAGAGAGGAGGGGAGGGGGAAGAGATTTCGAAGGTGGGTAAGGAGACAGGGGTGTGTAGAGAGAGAAAGAGAGGAGAGAGGGGTGAGGTGAAGTGATTGAATGATAACTTTTGAGGACAAAACAATTACTTTTCTCTGACAATTTACGCAATGAGACTTATTGCTAGCTTAGGTTAGCTAAGGTTTAGTTTTAAGAAATAAAAGTATATAAATAAAAAGTAATTGGTCCGGTTCCTCCCTTGGAATTAGGAACCAAATCGCTTGAACCCCAGTTCCACTTTTAGGAATCGAGAATTAGACCAAGACCCCTAGGAATCGGACCCAATCAACTAATTCGGTTCGGTCCAAGCAGTTCCCATTGCACACCCTATTGATGATTGTTTTAGCATTTCTAAGTGGATGCAATACATTGATGTAAGTCTATAATATATCATCTTTATATCACCCTTATTCTCCGTGATTGTGCATCTTGTTAATTGATCCTAATCGAGTATAATTGATGTTATAATAGCTTCTCATTTTATATAGTCATCTAAGTTCCTTGTGTACTCTCCATTTTGAAACATACGAAGATTATACAATCCTCTTCCGTATACACTTATCTCACGGGAGAAGTACACTATCGTGCCATAAGTTGTGTACGGCGCTCACTTTGGTGCCAAAAGTTTCCGTCGGATCACTTAAGTGCCAAATCGGAGGAAAAACGATCACTTTTGTGTCACCGGCGAAAGATTCTGGCCAAAATGATTACGTGGTTTTTTTTTTTTTAAAAATCGACAAGGCCTTAAACGACGTCGTTTTGCCGTCCTACGTGGATGGCCTCACAAAAACGACGTCGTTTAACTCATTTGGGGATTGAAATTAGGGTTTCGACTTGGCCGCCGAGTGGCCGCCGTCGGGGTTGGGGTCGGGGTCGGGGTCAAAGCTACTACCGCCAAGTGGCCATCATCGTGGCTCGGGGTCGAAGCTGCGGCTGTCGAGTGGCCATCGTCGAGGTCGAGGTCGGGGTCCGAAAGGCGGCCGTCGAGTGGCCATCGTCGCAATCGAGGTCGGGGTCGGGCCTGAGCTGCAGGTTGCCGAGTGGCCATTGTCTGGGTCGGGGTCGGGGTCGAGGCCGAAGCTGCTGCCGTCGAGTGCCATCGTCGGGGTCAAGGTTGGCGTAGAGGTCGGAGCCGGGGCCACCGAGCGCAGGGGCCGTCGAGGACGGCGACTAGCCGGAGATTAGGGTTTTGAATTGGGGGAGACACCAAACGGCGTCGTTTTGGTGTTAGGATGCTGACTATGCTCTCCAGCGAGCCACATCAGCTTCAAAAATTAATAAAAAAGTGACACGTCGGATTTCCGGCCAACCCGATCGGAGTTGGCACCAAAGTGAGCGTTTTTCAAACTTTTTGGCACTTAAGTGATCCGACAGAAATTTTTGGCACCAAAGTGAGCGCCGTACACAACTTATGGCACTGATAGTGTACTTATCCCCTTATCTCACCCCAAAAGGACAAAGAGTTGAAGCAAACAATAGTGACATTAGATCATTAGATTTAGGGAGGCGTCGGCAGCGCAAGTTCATGAATTGCCTTCATGATATGTACGGCCATGTATGATGGACATGTCAGGCACGTAGAGCATGACAACAGATGCTCCATTTGGACATTCTAATAGCATTTGATAGCAGTCGTCTCAAGGTGCCAGTTCAAAGACCTTCAATAAGAGAAATTCATGTTTGTCCTTACTTAGTGAAGGAAGGCCTTTAGGGATAAGGGATATGCTCATGACTATAAGCTCCATCACAATCAATCCTTAAAGGAAGTATTTTAATGTTATAGCGTGTAGTGGTGATCAATTCTCGATCCAATCCGATCCCACTTAATCGGACTAGAGGGAATCGACCATTCTGGTCCAGTTCCCAAGCAATCCAATGGAACTGATTATGATAATTTTATATACTTAGGCTACATTTGACAATTAGGATAAAATTTAAGACATAATAAAATTTATCATATCTAACATTTGATGCCTATTTAAGATAAGATAAAGTCGGATATAAGAGAGATATAAATCGGATAAAATTATTTTATGGGAGATATGAAATAAATATGGATAGAATTTCTACCATTTATAATAGGAAAATTATTTTTCTCAAATAAAAACTTCTCAAATTAATAAAATTAAAATTATATTTCAATACAATTAATATTTGAATTCTAATACAAGAAATTGAAAATAACAAAAATAAACAAAATATTTATTTCAATTTAATCTTATTTTTATTTGTATATTCATATTTAGTTATACTATATAATATAAATTCAATATATAAATATAAATATATATTCATATTCATTACATATTTAAGGTTTATTAGCATAGTTTACTCTTTAAGAATAATGAAAAGGGAATAAAGAAATAAAAGAAATAAACTAAAAGAAAAGAGAGAAATAAAATAAAAATAAAATAAAAATAAAGTAAGTAAGATCTCCCGAGAGATTTTTACCATCTTCGATTGTAAAACTTTTTGGTTCATTTATACTAATATGCCATTTATATTAAATAATAAAGATGATATGGTATAAATATATCTAATTTTATTATTACAATCATTAAACAATGGATATAATATAACAAAATTTCTTAATTTTACATCTTATTTTATCTAGTCCTATCCAAATTAAAAATCCGAACGACTAAATGTAACTTTATATCTCTTTATCATAACTCATGCCAACCAGTTGTTCATAGGTCTTTCATTGAAAAGCCAACAAATCTTGGCATCCTTATTGGAATTGGAAGCTTATCTACATATCCTTTCGCATTGAAACATATTAGTTTGAAAGAAAGCTTCACGAGGGGCTTAGATAAGCTAAGAAAGTCCATTGATGCTACTAGATTGGCTATGCTACGGTTTGGTAAAGACTAAAAGAACCTTATTCCTTAGCCTGAAATGACAATCTCTATTGTTAGTGTCTAACACCTAGGTCCTTCTATTTTCCTATGGTGACAATCCTCACTTGCCCCGTAACCATAAGAGCAAGCAAGTTGTGCATCCGGGGACTCATGATAATGACGCGATGGGCATTCTTTATGAAGTGAACATTTTTGATTTAGTTAGATTCCCATTTTAGAACCAAAAACTGGATTGATGCTCCTAAAACTACTTAGAACAAGCTAGTTTGATCCCAATTTAATCGGTCCATCTTGTTTATACCTAATGATGTGGGTATGAACAGTTTAGTACTTAACAAGATTTCTATTGAGACCTTCGATTTTTTATTTGCCCTTATTTTAAGAAAGGGCTTTCGGAATGCCTTGCATTTGCCAAATCAGCCTTTCAAATTAATTCACCAATCGCAACTGTTCTTGCTAAAGACTTTTGTAAGACTAAAATTCCTAGACAATGCTTTGACCAACGGAGTATAAGTTAACCCAAATCTAATCGGCCACGCCCATTTTGGGCCACCGTCTTCAATCATTTGGCGTATGCAGCCACGAAGAATGCACCACGCGTTGAAGACGTTCGACATGAACGTGGATCTTTGGAATTGGTCCATCACCCAACCTATGAATCGATCAAAACAAGCGATTATTTTCGCTTGTTAGTGGTGGAGATACTGCCAGATCATCACAATGTGCGGAAATACTGCCAGATCATCACCAACTTTTCCGTGGGGACCACAGAAAAGTTTTGACCTGACCCGGTGCGCTGCATTATTGGGCCATCTCCCCGTCTGGTGCACCCACGTGGCACGGGCCCACTTCCTCAATTATCCCAATTATTATTTCGACACCTTTGGATTTAGCGAAGAAAGAGAAAAATGGTACCAGGTCGGATGGGTACTAGAGATTCGCGGAAGGTTGTCGGGTATTTTGATTGTTACTTCCCCTAAAGTCCCTCGTGAACCTTCTTCCTAGTCTAGGTTGGCATAGCAAGACAAGACGCCGGATGATTCTTGGGCCGGAATTAGAGGTCACGTGGTTGAATATAATTGAAACCCTCCAAGTTTAGATTCGATGCAAAAGGTAAAGATCTGAACTTTATCGGTCCGTGAAAGTGATAGTGTCCAATCAATTTTAAACATATGAGCATTCAACCTGAATTTTTCAACATTTTCTTTTTAGTTATTTCAATATAGCTCTTCTAATTAATTTTTGTTAGAAATTATTGACGTGCTAATGTGCCACATCAATTATCGTCGGTTGTCCTACGTGGTACGGCACCAGATTAGTGATTTTCGACAAAAATTGATCAAAATACTGTATTGAGATTTCCCGTAAATATTTCAGATTAAAGTAACAATATCAAAAAGTTTAAAATTGAATTGTTATTTATATAATGAGTTAAAAACTGTTTGGATAATTTCTTCGATACTAATGCGACTTAAGGTGTTAAAATAAGGAGATTCAAACTCAAAATTTGTGTCATATAGGGGCATGATGGAGTCAAGATTCTTATCTCTTTAGCACTTCTTCTGCCCAAATGGAAACCAACGTAACAAATCAAATTCCCGACCATTTAGCTAATTAATACCCATTAAACAACATTCAACTCACATTATTGATTTTATATATATTTTTCTCGCACAAAAGGAAAAAGTAAAAGGAAAAGTTGATGATAATCAGCAGCGGGTGCAGACAAGTCAGCCCAATCTCCATCGGGAAAGTCCACGTAGGCAAATTGGATTGGGACGACATTTGATTTTTACTAAACCACCGCATATGAAAAGACGCAACAGCGACGGTTGAAGAGAGATTAAAATCTAAAATAAAGCGGAGTGCCATAATTGAACTCTCCATCATTGTGGCTCCATGTGCGTTGAAAACGATCTCATCATCTTGCACGTTTCTGGCGCCTACAGGGTGATTGGCACTAGACATAATTCCACGTCACCTAATTAAGATGTATTTTTGTTTCATAATTGGCATAATGACAAAATAAAATTTAAAAAAAAATAAAGATTTCATACCACAAAAACTCTAAATCAATATACTTTTGATAAATTTACAAAAAATTAATATATTTGTGACAAATTTACCCTGTTAAATTTTATCACAAATCATTGAAATTGAATGACGTATCAATCACATTTATATTAAATTTGTAATTTTTTGTGGTATTAATCCAATTTAATAGAGAGTATATCTATCACAAATATACCAATTTATGATTTTTGGTAATCAAACAAATTATTTTATGGTAAATTTATCAGTTTGGGTTTGTTTTAGTCATTTAAAATAAATTTGTTACGGATGTACTAGTTTGGAGGTTTTTTGTAGCATTAATCCAAAAATAAATGAATGTTAAAGTGCCGCTCATTGTTCATCCAAAGGGGTTTATATACTTTTCATATACGATTTCTATGATGTTAGAGCCAGGTTTTGCCCCGGCTTATTTCACGTGACACGGCCTTCCAGGCCGAATCAAAGGCGGGTTTCATCCGGATGGGAACCACGACCCGCAACAATCATGCAGATTGAGACATTCTTGTTTGTTTCTACGAGGAGTAAAAGGGAATATTGCTTGGAAAATCGAGAAATGTTTACGGAATTAAGTCGAAAGTTGAAATTGGAGAAGCGGAAAGAAAAGGAGAAATTGGATTTGTACGTTCGAACGAGGAAGCCGCGACGCTGCCGTGTGATACGCATGGAGACAAACATGCATGTGGGGTCAAAATAAAATAAAAAATAATTATTAAGGGCGACTGCCTTCAAGTCAAAATAATGAATAATATGATATTGATATTAAATAAATTTAAGTCTTGATTGGGTGGCAAGACTATGTAATTACAAGATCGCAATAATTTTCATTAATTGACAACATCCAAAGGGTCTGACCCAAAAACATAAATTTGAAAAAAAATAAAAGAATTGCCATAAGGAGAAAAGAATTAGTTTCTCCACTAGCGGAGGGGGGCTATAAAGAAGCGCTTCCCTCGTCATTTTCCCACCTCCCACGAGATGAACGGCGACGGCGACGATCCCAAAACCCCTCTCCTCCCGGTCCGGGACGACCATGGCGGCGGAGGAGGGCCGCCCGTTCCGCCTCCGTCGTCCTCCGGCCTCAACCTTTTCACCCCCGGCAACGTGTTCATCGCACTCGGCCCGCTCCTGTGCGCCGCGACGTGCCTCTGCGTGAGGCTCGACGGGCCGGCGAGCAGCCGCAACATGCTCGGCGTGCTGGCGTGGATGTTTGCGTGGTGGCTGACCGAGGCCGTCCCGATGCCGGTGACCTCGATGGCGCCGCTCTTCCTGTTCCCGATGCTCGGGATCGCCGCCGCCGACGACGTCGCCAGGTCTTACATGGACGACGTGATCGCCCTCGTTCTCGGGAGCTTCATCCTTGCTCTCGCCGTCGAGCACTACAACATCCACCGGAGACTCGCCTTGAATGTGAGTTCTTCTTGGATAATCTTGCAATTTTTTTTTATTCTTTTCCTTTTTTTTGGCCCCATATTACACCATATATTATTTACAATTTATTGGCCTATATATTATTTCGTGCACAAACATTAATTTCAAGAATTTCTATATGGCTTTCTCTTTGTTTCAAATTTTATTTTGATTTTGATTTTTTTTTCTTAAATTGGTAGTCAAATCAATGAGCCAAGGACACCCCATGTTGTGTGGTCTCAATTTTCTCCTTTCGTACATTTTTTTCTTTTGAACAGCTCTTTTCGTACATTAAGTGAATGTGAAATGGAGGCTTCCTTTTTCGGCCTTAATTTTTTTTTTTTTTTCGGCCTTAATTTATCTTGAGAATTAATAATTTGTATGGTACTTTATGATTAATTATCGGGTAGAAGCTATTCTATAATGTGGTTTATTCGTCACTAACATTATCTCAATCATGCCTTTAACTTATAGGAGGTTATCCATAATAACACATGTAAGCACTTGACATTGTGATGTGGATTGAAAGGCAGTATTCAACCACTATATGAATTGACTGACCCAAAACAAAAAAAAAAAAAAACTATATAAATTCTATACAGAGAATTTAGTTATCCTTTAAATTATAACTCTATAATTAGTAGGGTGGCAATGAACCGGTTTGGTTCGAATCTTTACTGATACTTCACCCAAGTCCCAACTTGCATAGGAATTGGGACCATAAAATGATCGAGTCGGGTTATCAAGTGACAAGTTTCATTTTCTAGTATTCATGAATGTGTTCAATGTTTAGTAGATGCTTTTTACTCTGATTATTTTGATTTCTAGACAAATTTGATAATGTTTTTGGGATCGGTTTGGGTTAATGACCCGCAACCGAACCGGACCATTGGGAAATCTATTGTTTTACTTACAAACCGAATTGAAAGGAAACCCGAGGCAAGAAAAGATCCAAAATTCTTTGTTCGGGTCTATTCGATTTAGTTCGGATTTCAACGCGGGCGGGTTCTTTTTCATACCCCTGTTAATTAGCAAATGTGAATGGGGGGCAGGTAACACTACTCTTCTGCGGAGAGCCACTGAACCCGCCTCTGTTGCTCCTCGGGATATGCGCCACCACGGCGTTCGTGAGCATGTGGATGCACAACGTGGCGGCGGCGGTGATGATGATGCCCGTCGCCACGGGGATCCTCCAGCGCCTCCCGGAGGGCCCCGCCCAGCCCGAGGCGGCGCGCAAGTTCTGCAAGGCGGTGGTGCTGGGGGTGATATACTCGGCCGCCGTGGGTGGGATGAGCACCCTCACCGGGACGGGCGTCAACCTGATCCTGGTGGGGATGTGGAAGAGCTACTTCCCTGAGGCCGACCCCATCAGCTTCAACACGTGGTTCTTCTTTGGGTTCCCCCTGGCCTTGCTGATCTTCGTGGCCTTGTGGGGGATTCTCTGCTTGATGTATTGTTCCAGGGGCTCAGGAAGGGCTCTGTCTGCTTACTTGGACAAGGCCCATCTCAAGAGGGAGCTTGAATTGCTAGGTAAAATGACCCCCCCAAAGCTCACCTTCCTTCCTCTCATTTCATGGACATCTTCTTGGAATTTTTTCTATGTTAATGAAGGAGCTAATTCAGGTATAATTTGTGCAAATATGTGTGTGTAGGTCCAATGGCATTTGCTGAAAAGATGGTGCTGGCCGTCTTCTCGGTGCGTTAATCACTCGATTTCTCCTAATAATTTCTACGGTTGATAGCATTATTAAGATGAATAAAACTAAAAAATTTTGCAGATGCTGATAGTTTTGTGGATGACAAGAAGCATAACAGATGACATTCCCGGTTGGGGAGCTCTTTTTAAAGGGAGAGCAGGCGATGGAACCGTTAGTGTGAGTATATATATATCATCTTGAAATCTAAAAGTATCTGTAGACTGAAAAATTTATGTGAAATTAGTTTAACAATGAAGAAATTCAGATCATTTATAAGTTCGACCTCATGTTCTTGTCGCGACAGCTTAGTATTATTACAAAATGCTAAGAGCATGATTTTTCGATCTCGAGAACAGGTGATGATGGCAACGTTGCTCTTCATAATCCCGAACAAGAAGCAGAAAGGAGAGAAACTGATGGACTGGAACAAGTGCAAGAAGCTGCCGTGGAACATCATCCTCCTCCTCGGGGCCGGCTTCGCAATCGCCGACGGGGTCCGCTCCAGTGGGCTTGCAGATGTCCTGTCGGAAACTCTAGGTTTCCTAGAGGAGGTGCCGTACCTGGCCATCGCCCCGGCTGTCGGCATTATAAGCGGGACGATCACTGAGTTCACTTCGAACAATGCGACCACGACGCTCCTCGTCCCTCTCCTCATCCAGATTGCCAAGACCATGGGCGTGCACCCGCTGCTCCTAATGGTTCCTGGAGCGATCGGGGCTCAGTTTGCTTTCTTGCTACCCACCGGCACTCCGTCCAACATCGTCGGCTTCACAACCGGCCACATCGAAATCACCGACATGATCAAGGTCGGGTTGCCTCTCAAGATTGCCGGCATTGCCATACTATCCTTGCTGATGCCCACATTAGGTAAACTCCTCTTCTTGATGTAAACTACTTCATCAGTTATCGCCGAGTTCGTTCTCAATCGCGTCGCTTGACCTTAACCGCACTTCAAACAAAAACCGCGGGCTATCAATGAATTCCTGATTAAAATCTGATTTGAATGTAGGAGCATATGTCTTGGGAACAAATGGTAAGGTCCCATAGCAGAGGAGAGATGTCTCCTGTCTTCTGGAGTTTCGCTTCCCAAATTCAACGGGCAAATAGAGGATCCAAGATTCATCAACAGTGTAATGCAAGTGTTGGATTAATTCTTTGGGACTATTTTTAATTTTCCTTATCAACTCTGTATATAAAACGACCGAATTTGTAGCGGGCAAACAGACATGTGGTCCAATTGTTTTTTTCATTTTTTCTGCTGAATTCTTTTTTTGTCCCGTAGATCTTACTGATGGATGTGAGAGAGAGAAAATTCGTCACTCTTAAAATGATTTAATTGCGAGGAATGAATCTCTTAAAACAAAACTTCAGTATGATTACGAATTTTAAATTTGAGTTATATAAACATCGCTTGTGCGAGGTTTTTCTTTCTATACTCCTTGCGTTACAATTTCCTTTTCCTTCCATGGCTCTTTCTAGTAGCCTTTGGGACTTGAATTGAGCTGCGTGGGGGCCGCTTATATCCATCTCAAATCGAATGGCTCCTACCTTGTATCTTTTTAGATGCGTTTGACTCCGCGACACCTCGCAAAATCCCATCTTCAACCTCCGAATCATTTCAAACTTGCCCTTAAAGACCACGCCCATTAGACTGCACAAAATCAAAGCAGGACTCGTTCAAAAAGCTCAAATTGAAACGTCATGTTCGAGAAAGAGGACGACTGCCGTCAACCATCGCAAAGAGAGGAGCTCGAGCCGCAAAAGAAAACCCAGGACACGACCAGGCGACAGTACACCACCTAATCTTACGACCCTCCGAAGATGCTCCGCGTTTTGGACTCTCGCTTGCCGTCTGTCGCGAACACTGTCATTTCCTGTCGCTATTGCTCCAGCCCTCATGATCCATAAAAATTTGGATGTAGTTGTGGAGTCTAATAGAGGAAAATAATATTCAAGTGTAGAATTTTTTCTCCTAATGACATATATGTAATTTTCATGATAAAGTAGTAAATAGAGCTTATATTGTTGTTAACGGCATACGTGTAATTTTCATCATAACTATGTATACCCTAAACTCCTGTTATATAATTCGGCAATAAGTTTTGTAGTTGTAACGTTCATATTGATACTAATAGTGAAGAGATTGCCTAGTGTGATACTGTAGTTTTTTCTTTTTTGATTTTGGAAAGCGTTTTCCACATAAAAATTTCCTTGTTTTCTTCTCTATTTTTTCTCTTCAAAGATTCATGTTCCTAACAACTGGCATTAGCACCTAGTTCAGTGAAATAGTGGGAGTGATGAATACGGACAAAGGGAAGGTGAAAATCGACCGGTTCGATGGCAAAGACTTTCATTTATGGAAGATGCAGATTGAGGACCTATTGTATTAGAAGAACTTGCGTTAGCCTCTAATTGGAGAGTATCCAAATTCTATAAAGTAAGTAAGTGAGAATTGTTAGATCGTTTTTTTGAAAAAATAAATATGATGTGTTTGCTACTTTTAAGATATGGAAATTTGAAGTGAAGAATGAGACTAGCCTGAAGATTAAATGTCTAAGGTTTGATAATGGTGGTGAGTATAATAGTAAGGAGCTCAAGTAATTTTGTGCAAAGAATGGAATCAAAATGACAAGAACTGTAGCCAACAAACTGTAGCAAAACAGAGTTTCTGAGAGGATGAACAAAACTCTGAATAAGCATTTCAAAGTATGAGGATGCATGCAGAATGTGGATGCAATTAATATGGCAACATATATGTTAACAGAGGACCTTTAGTTCCACAAGTAATCGAAAGAAAAACGAAGCGGAAAGAAAGTGAATCTCTTGCATTTGAAAGTGTTTGGTTGTGTTTCATATATCCACATAGATTTTGAAAAAAGAAAGAAGCTTGATGGAAAAGCTAAAAAATGTTTTTTCCAATGGATATAGTTCTAATCATTTGGGTCATCAGTTCTGGGAATAGAAAAATAATAACAAGTACTAATGTTATGTTTGATGAAAATGTTGTACAAGGACAAATTCATAGTAGAATCTAGTGTGAAGAAATAGTCCGTGGAGGCTAGAAAGATTAAACTGGAGGGGGTTTCCAAGAATGTTTTAGTTAGAAATCTTGAAATTATGGCTAAAGACTTTGATAAAAAAAAAACTAAAACAAGAATCAAATACGCCTGGACCCACTTTGAAATTTAGTAGAACATCTAAACCTATATAGAGGTATTTTTCATCATTGCATTATTTGCTTTTAACTAACATTGGCGGACCAAAATTATTTTTGGAAGCAGCGCAAGTTAAAGATTTTGTTAAGCAAGAGTTAGCAATGCGAGTTGAGTTGGATTCACTCGAGAAGAACATAATGTGGATAGTAAGTAACCAAATGGGAAGAAGGCATTGTAAAACAAGTGGATATATCAGGTTAAAGAAGAATTTGATTGGTAATAAAAGGTTTTCAATTGAATAAATAGAAATTTTCTCTTCAATTGTGAAATTGACTACTATCAGATTAGGAAAAGTTCTCTAATTGATGTAAACTACTTTATTAGTTATCGTTCCATTTGTCCTCAATTGAGTCACTTGACTTTAATTACACTTCAAATGAAAACCCTCTATCATTGAATTCCTAATTAAAACCTGATTTGAATGTGTAGCGAGCATATAGATATGTTGTCCTTTTTATTTTTTTTTGCTAAAATTCTTTGTATTTTTCCATAGATCTTACTGTTGGATGTGAGAGAGAAAAAGAGAGAATTTGTTGCACCTAAAATGATTTTACTGCGAGGAATGAATCTCTTAAAACGAAAGTACAGGATGAATTTGAACTAGAGTTATATAAACATCGTTCGTGCAAGGTTATTCTCTCTAGACTCTTGCAGTTAACAATTTCTTTTGCCTTCAATAGCTCTTCCAGTAGCCGTTGGGACTCGAATTGAACTGCGTGGGGGCCGCTTCTATCCATCTCAAATCAAATGGCTCCAACCTTGTATCTTTTTACATGCATTTGACCTCGCGACACCTTGCAAAATCCCATCTTCAACTTTATAATCATTTCAAACTTACCCTTAAGCGCCACGCCCATTAGACTCCACAAAATCAAAGCAGGCTCGTTCAAAAAGCTTAGATCGAAACGTCAGGTTCTAGAAAGAGGACGACTATCGTCAACCCTCGAAACGAGAGCAATGAAAACCCCGCGCCAAAGACGCTCCAGATTCGTCCCCGATTGGACGAACTGGCAACAGTAACACCCCACTAATCTCACGAACCTCCGAAGAAGCTGCGTTGTGGGCTCTCACTTGCCCCCCGCTTTTAACGTTGGAGCGTTCCATCAGTCGCGAACACATTTCCCGTCGCTGTTGCTCCAACCCTCATGACCCGTCAAAATTTTGATGGAGTTCTGGGATGTGATAGAAGAAAATAATATTCAAGTGCAGAACTTTTACTGCTGATGATATACATGTAATAGAGCTTTTACTGTTACTAATGGCATATCTGTAATTTCCATCATAACTATGTATGTCCTAAGCTCCTGCTGTATATTTGGGCAATATGTTTTGTAGTTGTAACGCTAATATTGATAATGATAGTGGAGAAATCCATGTTTTTTTTTTCTAATTTTGGAAAGCATTTTCCATGTAAAAATTTTCAAGTGCAGAACTTTTACTGCTGATGACATACATGTAATAGAGCTTTTACTGTTACTAATGGCATATCTGTAATTTCCATCATAACTATGTATGTCCTAAGCTCCTGCTGTATATTTGGGCAATATGTTTTGTAGTTGTAACGCTAATATTGATAATGATAGTGGAGAAATCCATGTTTTTTTTTTCTAATTTTGGAAAGCATTTTCCATGTAAAAATTCGCTTGTTTTTTTCTCTATTATTTTCTCTTTAAAGATTCACGTTCCTAACTACTAGTATTAGATCCTCATTTGGCGAAATAGTGAGGGTGATGCATATGGATGAAGGGAAGGCAAAGATCGACCGGTTCGATGGTAAAGACTTTGGTTTCTAAAAGATACAAATCGAGGATATGCTATATTAGAAGAACTTGCATTACTGGAGAGAGTAACCACCTCCTATAAAGTAAGCAAAGTGAGAATTGTTAAATCGTCAAGCTCTGGTGTGATTCATTTCACATAAGCATAGAATGTTGCCTTCAACATTGCTGATGTGACAACAATGGCAAATTTGATGAGGGCGTTGTCCAACATTTTGCATCAAACAAGATATATTTGATGTGATGTTTTTTCAATATGAAAATGGGCAAAGGTGCTTCTGTGATAGATCTCTATCACAACTCAATTGAGTTAGGTGGAAATCAAATTCGATGATGAAGTAAAAATTTTAATTTTGTTATCTTTTTTACTTGAAAGGTGAAGTGTAATTATCATTGCAATGAGCAGTTTGTCCGGTAAAAAAGAGTTGAAGTTTGAAGAAATCCGCGATTTGATTCTTAACAAGGATATTTGCAAAAGAGATATTGGTGAATTTTTGGGTGCCGCCTTTAAATACCGAAGGCAAAGAAAGAAGCAATCAACAAGGGCGGAACTAGTATCATGGTAGATCAAAGTCCATAGGAAGAAGCAAATTGAGACCTCGTGGCGAAATAATTTGCTAGATTTGCGAAAAGAATGGCCATCTAAGACTAAATTGTAGAGCTCCAAAAAAAGAAAATTCAATATTGAGATCAAAATCAAGAGGAAGAGAATGAATGCAACTTTTAAAGAGACACTTGATAATGACGCTTTAATTTTGAGCATTGATAGTCCGATTAAAATTTGGATTCTAGATGTAAGTATGTCATTTCACTCTACTTCGTGCAAATAATTAATGCATAATTTTGTTACTAGAAAGTTTGGAAAAGTTTGTCTTGTTGATGATGAAACTTTGAATATGATGGAAAAGGGTGATGTTTACATAAAAGCTCCTAATGGATATCAATGGAAGTTGTATGAGGTTAAATATATTCTAAGACTTAAGCGAAACTTGATCTCTATAAGTTAATTAGACATCATAGGTTATAAGAACTATTTGTGGGGATAACTCTTGAAATATAGTTAAAGGTGTTTTGATTGTACCACGAAAGCAAACTTGGGAATGTTGTACATGACTGAAAGCATTAGAGAAACTGCAGCAATTGCTGAGTTAGAAGCTGATTCCAAATTGTGGCGTCGCAAGCTTGGATACATAAGCAGAAAGGGAATGGAGTTGTTAGCATCTAAGGGAAAATTGCTTGATCTAAAGTCCATAAATATTGGTTTATGTGAAGATTGCGTTATGGGTAAGCAGAAATGTGTCAGTTTTTCAAAAATTTGGAGAAAATAAAAGAAAAGGAAAGTTAAAGGTTATGCATACAGCTGCGTGGGGACCAGCCCCTGGAGGCTTGCATTACTATGTCACATTTATTGACAACACCACCAGAAAGGTATGTGTTTATTTTCTAAAAAATAAACTTGATGTGTTTGCTACTTTTAAGAGATGGAAAGCTGAAATGAAGAATTAGACTGGCCCGAAAATTAAATTTCTGTGATCCGATAATGGTGATGAATATAATAACAAGGAGCTCAAGTGATTTTGCGCAAAGAACAAAATCAAAGTGACAATAACCATTCCCCGTAGACTGCAACAAAATGGAATTTCTGAAATGATAAACAAAACTCTGAAGAGCCTGCGAGAATATAAGGATGCGTGCAGAATTAGCCAAGATTATTTGGGCAGATACAATTAATACAACAACAGATCTAGTTAATAGAGAGCCTTTAGTTCCACTTAATTTTAAGCAACTAGAAGAAGAATGCAGTGGAAAGAAATCGAATCTCTTGCATTTGAAAGTTTTTGATAGTGTTTCATATATTCACATAGATTTTGAAAATAGAGATGAACTTAATGCAAAAGCTAAAAATAATTTTTTTATTGGATATGGTTTTGACTATTTGGGTCATTGTTTCCAAGATGAATAAAATAGAAAAATAATAAGAACTACTAATGTTATATTTGATGAAAAAATGTTGTATAATGACATATCTATGGTAGAATCTAGTGTGGAGAAACAATTGATGGAGGCTAGAGAGATTGAACCAGAGGGGTTTTCTAGCAATGTTCTAGTTCGAAATCTTGAAATTGTGGCTGCAGAAAATCAGAACAAGATCCACGTACGCTCAAACCCACTTTGAAAAAATCTAGCAGAACATCTAACCTGTATAGGGATATTCTCCATCATTGCAGTATTTATTTTGAACTAATGCTGACAAACCAAAATTATTTTTGGAAACAGTACAAGTTAAAGATTTTGTTAAGCAATGCGAGATGAGTTTGATTCACTCAAGAAGAACACAATTTGGATATCAACTCAGTTACCTAATGGGAAGAAGGCATTGTAAAATAAGGGGATGTACTGGGTCAAAGAAGAATTTGATTGGTAGTAAAATGTTTTCAATTGAATATACATAAATTTCCTTCCTAATTGTGGAATTGACTACTGTCAAGCAAGGTAAAGTTGTCTAGTTGGTTTAAACTACTTTATCAGTTGTTGCTGCATTTGTTCTCAATCGAGTCACTTGACTTTAATTATACTTCAAATGAAACCCTCTATTGTTGAATTCCTGATTAAAACCTAATTCGAATGTGTAGTTTGCAAATAGACATGTTGTCTATTTTATTTTATTTTTCATTTTTTTGCTGAAATTGTTTCTTTTTTTTTTCTTTGTAGATCTTACTGTTGAATGCGAGAGAGAAAAAGAGAAAATTTGTTGCACCTTAAATGATTTAATTGAGAGGAATGAATCTCTTAAAGTGAAAGAACGGGATAGTTACAAATTTCGACTAGAGTTATATTAACATCGCTCTTGCGAAGTTCTTCTTTCTATACCCTTGCATTTACAATTTATTTTTCCTCACAAACCAAAAAAAAATTCTTTTTCCTTCCATAGTTCTTCTAGTAGCCGTTGGGTCTTGAATTGAACTACGTAAGGGGCGCTTATATCCATCTAAATCAAATGGCTCCAACCTTCTATCTTGTACTTGCACATTTGACCTCGCGACACCTTGCAAAATCCCTCTTCAATTTTCGAATCATTTCAAACTTACCCTTAAACGCCGCGCCCATTAGACCCCACAAAATCAAAAGCAGGGCTCGTTCAAAAAGCTCACGTCCAAACGTCAAGTTCTAGAAAGAGGACGACTGTCGTCAACCCTCGAAAAGGGAGGAGCTCGAGCTGCAAAGGAAAACCCCACACCAAAGACGCAAGAGATTCGTCCTTCATTGGACGACGAGACGAAAGCACGCCCTACTAATCTCACGAACCTCCTAATGAGCTCCGCGTTTTGGACTCTCACTTGACCCGGTTTTCTACGTTGGACCGTTCCATCCGTCCAATTTGTTTTTTTTTTTTTTGGTAACCCAGGGAACCCCCATAAGTCGGCAGCCCAACGAGGTAAACCCTGGAGCAGGTAGAGTCACTACTACCCTTGCCTGCCGGGTAAGTCGTGGGTTCTTTTCCAACAAGACAGATGACGTAAGGAGTCGAACACTGGACCTCTCGCGAAAGGAATAAATGCTCAACCAACTACACCGTTCCATCCGTCCAATTTTGATCTTGACCAAAATAATAATAAAAATTCCAGGATTTGATCAAGAAAAAAAATGAAATAAGTACGGTATACGTTCAAGAAAATTATCAAAAAAGTCATAAACCTATTTTAAGTATACCAATTCAATCATAAACATTTTTTTTTTATCAATTCAGTCTTAAACCTTTTGCAATTATGTAAATTCAGTCTATTTAACCAATTTTGATTGGCTGGCGCTAATCGTCTGGCCAACGCTGACATTGTGATCTTTTTAATAATTTTTATTGTTTCGAATTTTTTATTATTTTTTCCTTTACATTTTCCTTTTCTTTTTTCTCTTCTTCCTCATTTGGCTTCTTTTCCCCACTCACTGGTCATTAGGGCAAGGTCGAGAAGTGTGCGCTACTAGCAAGGGTTGCGACCCTTGTCTGCCTCGCCATGGCCTTACTGTAAGTGGGTGAAGGCCACCATGGCCTCTCCAGCCTTGGGCGAATCCGCCTTCGCTCATGGCCGGCAAGGCCATGGCAAGGCTGGCCTCGCCCGTAGCTCCTAGGCCTAGCAAGGGCTGCGACCCTCATCGGTAGTCGGTGAGGGCTTCATGGCCCTTGCCCAGCTGCCAGCAAGCCTCGTCGAAGCCTCACTAGCCATTGCACGAAAAAGAAGCCAAAGGAGGAAGAAGAGAAAAAAGAAAAGGGAAAGGAGAAGAAAAAAATTAGTAAACAAATTCGAAAAAATATTTAGAAAATGTCATGTTGGCGTTGGCCAAACGGCCGATGCTGATCAATATCCATGTTAGTACTGACTAGCCAAAATTAATTGGATGGACTAAACTGACACAATTACAAAAGGTTTAGCATTGAATTGACAAAAAAAAATGACTAAATTGGCATAATTACCATAAGTTTAGGGTTTTTTTGGCAATTTTTCCACATCCAAAGATCATGAAATCTCATTTGCGATTCACTTGGCTTAGATTTGAGCTTCGAAGGAGACATTGTTGAACTTCAGACAATCCCTTCGTCCCGACGTGCATAGTTCACCTCTTACAAAACTAAAAGATTGGACTTAACCTAGCACATGAAAATTGACTCATGATATTATCGGACAGCTAAATGGGAACATAGGATCTAATGAACAGATTAAATAATGATAATAATAATATAAACCCCACTTACAAACACATGATCGGTCGCGTATCTAATATTTCTCGTTCTAGATGCGTACCCCTACATCTTCTTTAACACGTACCTTGCCAAATCCTAAGAGGTCATTAAGTCATTAATCCATTAAATAAGGAGAACTTAGCCATGACTTCAAATTTGACCCACGACAAGTCTATTCTTTACCCCCGCCACACGACAAGAGTCCGTGACTCTGGCAATTCCAGGACCTATAAATGCACGTACCCGCCACCCATAGAAAGCATCGAGATAAGCATTCAATTTCCAACCCCCCCACCAAGAAGATAAGCATAGATAAACATCCACCCTTGTCGAACCCCAACGATCCAAGACCAAGAACCAAACCCGAAAAACCTTCAAAAATGAGACTTTTCATCCTCGCCGCCGCCGCCGCCGCCCTCCTTCTCCTCCAAGTCTCGGCCGCCGGGGCTGTCCGCACAGAGCCGCTGCTCGGGGGGTGGCACCCGATAAAGAACCTGAGCGACCCGTACGTGAGGGAGATCGCTCAGTTCGCCGTCAAGGCGCGCAATGACCAGGCCAAGACGGGACTGGTGCTGGAGAAGGTGGTGAAGGGCGAGACGCAGGTTGTGGCGGGCACGAACTACAGGCTCGTCGTCGAGGTCAAGGACGGGACCAACACGAAGAGCTTCGAGGCCCTCGTCTGGGACAAGCCGTGGGAGCACTCCAGGCGTCTCTCGTCGTTCAAGGCCGTAAAGGGCAAGGCATGAAGTCGTTGTTTCGCCGCACTTCTGCATTATTACTAATAATCCTCGGTCATGTTACAGTTTCAGTAGTTTGAGGATAAAATAAGCGTCCGTAGAAGTGAGATCTGGTTGTGCATCGCTAGGGATGGGGGTTCCAGTCTGATCTGGTGGGCTGTTTCTGTCTGAAAACTTTGTTGCAATTCGAGGAATCCCATGTTTTATTTTCCTTTTTTGGTTCTGTTTTTGCTTTTTATTAAATTAATGTTTTAAGTTTGAATTTAGATGACGATTTATTATACCAAATTTGTTCGATAAAATTTTTCTAAGTAGATTTTAACTCAGTTGAAGAAAGAAGAAATAATTTCCTTCTTGGATTTTTTTTTCTTTTGGACATGCAAAACATGACAAAAGAGAAAATAGAAGATAAAAGAAGAATTTCTTCTTTTGGGCACACACATATTCCGCGCAAAGGAGTCAAAAGTTGGCCCAGGTCTCCTGTTTCTTTTCCTGCATTGCCGAAACCAACCTTTGGCGTGAAGCCTCTGCACGTGAATCAGAAAAATTGTGGGCCCCAGAGTCAAAGTCTTTGACTCTTGGGCACACACATATAAAAGGGAAAACGAAATCCTACGAAGCCGCCGACGCCCAACGTAGAAGAAGCCGCGAGAAGCCGCCCGTCTGCCGAGAGAGGAGCTGCATGAAAGAAAGAAAAAGACGCAAGAGATATTTTCTTTTTTGGCGTACGACTTGAATGCATGATATTTTTGTGCCGTGAGTTTATATACAAGATAATTTTAGATTTAGAGTTAAATTTAAATGTGAGAAATACTTGAGCGTATGAGCGATTATAAATTCTGATTTTTTGATTATAGTTAATTATTTGCTACTAGTTCTTCCTAGACGTAAGTATTGATACTTAGACTTAATTACATAAATTTTTAGTGTCCATTTTATTTCTCGTTTATTTCTCTACGATTTTACATTGACGTAAATTATAAGATTTTATCATTTTCATATATTATATTCCAACACTTTTTATGGTCCATGTTGCTGCATGCTACGTGCAAGAATCTTTCAAAGATGGATCAGATTAGGTCAGCCGAAGAGAGAAATCTGCGTAAGATCTGCCGTTGATCTTTGATATGGGAGGAGGGATGGTAGAGAAACGACACAGACGCAGATGACGGCGGGACCTCAACAGATTTCACCGGGGGATTGATTTTTGAGTGTTTGCTAGGACATTCTCACGTGAACCATGGGGAAGGGACAGACCTATAGACCGGCTATAAATCACTGTTTTGTACAACACCTTTTAACTATGATACGAAATAAAGAAAAAGGGTTGTTTCAGACAAATTATCATGTGCCGAGGATTGATTTTGTTGACTTCTGATCGAAAATAGTTTCCTGACGGCAAAAGTACAGCATAAGTACTAAAATTTAACATAGAAGATACTTAAGTACTAAAAATTTCAAAAAAACATACTTAAATATCATTTTGGCAAAAGGTGTCAGAAATCCGACATGATTTATTTATAAATAATATAAGTCGCTTACGTAACTTTTTAAAAATGAGATATTTAAATTAGAAAGACACACTTAAGTGTCATTCTATTGTAAAACGATGTTGTTCCGTTTCTTATTTGAATTTTAATAGAAATATTAATTAAATTAAATTTAAAACTATATAAAAAAAAAAAAAAAAGAGGTTTGTAACACTAGTTCGGCAAAGGCTATGGAAGCCCTTGTCATCATTGCCTCGCCATATCTCGAGAAGGATCAACGACGGTGGGAGAAGGGTTAGTCGGAGTTGCCGACCAACGGCAAGGTCTAGCGACTCTTGCCGAATCTAAGGAAGGGTCACGACCCTCACCCCCCTGCATTTGAGCAAGAACTTATAGGCCCTTACCGTCAGTCAACCAGGGTTGCCAAGCCCTAGTCAGTGACCACGGCTAACCCTCCCCCACCGTCCTCTACCCTTCTCAACAATGATGGGGCAACAATGGCAAGGGTTTGCACAACCCTCGTCGGACAAGTGCTGCGATCCTTCTTTTTTATAAAAATTTAGTTTTAAATTAAATTTGATTAATATTTAAATTCAAATTCAAATCCGAAGTAAAATGATGTCGTTTTCGGCTTATCTAGCCACATTAGCATACAAAACGATGTCATTTTGCACTTGCCTCGTCGAAAATATGCCACATTGGCATTTTGGTTGGAATTTATCGCCGTTGGCAATTAAACAATTCATTTTTCTTCGATTTTGACATTAAAGTTTACATTTCCAAATTTTTGACACTTAAATGTCCTCATAGGTCAAGTTTTGACACTTGGGGTGTCCGACACTCGTTTCTTGACCATAGGCACTCAACAAAATTTAAGAGCATGTTTGGTCATTGGACGTTGGATGAGAAGTCTTCGATACAACTAATTTAGGCTTTGGAGGAAAAAAGAACTAAAAATGATTAAAAAAAAAATGTTAGGAATGACGAACAAATGGATGCTCTTCGTAGTTCCATGCAATTTAGCAATAGGACCATCAAATAGGTGGGTTAGGGCAGCTTTGTGTCTAAAAGATCGAAACTATATAATAAATATGGACCCATTATGCAGTATAATTTTAGCACCTCATACCCATATTCGTACTCCATCTAGACCCAACCGAGTTCCACTTCCTAGCAATCAATCCTTATAAATTGCTAATTTTTTTGGTCTATTTTGATTTTCCTACGACACCGTGATATAAAACGATTGAATATGGTGCGGACGAGACAATAGTCAATTATAATTAGCTTTATGATTGAGGGGAAGAACTTATACGGTTGTCTATTATTTTTTTTTCAATGTTTTTGGCTGAAATATGTGAATTTCACTAATACAAAAACTAGATTATATAAAAGAAAGTGAAATTTACGAAGTTTGGGTATCATGTGGTAACGATTGTTCATTTCATTGAATAAATTTTCTCTAGAGACTGGAAAAAGTACCTTTGTTTCCAATGATAAGGGTCTAGTTAACAAGTCCCACTTGAGTAAACATAAATAGTAGAGAACTTTTCAATCTTCAGAAGCGTCGATTACACACGACATAAGAAAAATGAGTATTGGATACCTGAAGTGTTAAAACTTGGTATGGGGGGACACTTAAGTATTGAAAGTTACGATAGTAACACTTAATTGTCAAGTCCGGCGAAGGTGGTCGGAAATTGTATGCGGTAATTTTTTAATAATATAACTCACCTCCATGGCATATCGAAGAACTAAATCAGCGATAAATAATCAAAACGACGTCGTGTAATCTTCTTCTTTTTTTTTAGTATAAATATTAATTAAATTAATATATATATATACTTATAAAAATAAAATATATATTAAAAAAAAAAAGAGGTGGGGACAGAGAAGGTAAGGGCTGAGCCCTCAGTTGCCTGCAATCTAGATCTTCTTCCTCTTTTTTTTTTTTTTTTAAATAATGATAATATATATAAATTTAATCTTAAATTTAATTTAATTAATTTTTATATCAATTATCTACCCAGGTCAGTAGTAAAATGACATCGTTCTGCACTTGTCTTGTCGGAAAATAGTCACGTCAGTATTTTGGCTAGATTTTCTCATCATTGATATTTAACTTATCCATTTTACTCTAATTTTGGTACATAAGTGTCACTTTCATAACTTTCAGCACTTAAGTGTACCATTCCAAATGTTCTTTTTTCGAAGAAAAATAGTTTATTTTCTTTAAGTGATTTCTTAACAAGAAACATGATTGTTGAGATAAGGAAATCTCTCATTGAAAAATTGATGTGGTGTTGAGTAGTCAATAGATTTTAGTTGGTTCATTTGGCTTAAACTTGTGAGAGAATGTGCATCCGATCGGATATGTTGACGGGCTCAAACTTGAGTCCCCTCTTAGGAATCTCCTCGGGCGAAGGTATTAGACTTCCGTTGTGCACTCCTGGTTAATAAATTCTAGTTGGTTCATTTGGCTTAAACTTGTGAGTAAAGTTGCGTCCAATCAGATATATTGACAGGTTTGAACTTGAGTCCCCTCTTGGGAATCTCCTTGAGCGAAGGTATTGGACTTCTACTACACACTCCTAACAAATGGCATCATAATTGATGGTAAATTGATGGGCTAGTGGACCCCCTATCTGTTATGGTGTTTGGTGAAGATATTAAAAAAGGAATCCAGTGACCAATACGATTTCTCCAACTTGAGATAAATTTGATGTAGAAGAATACTTGAATTAAAAGGAAGTAAACCTAACACTGAGTTCACATGTGAGTAGCAAAGTATCGAGATGTATAAAAGTCTCACATTGAAGAATTAGTATATTCCAAAGCAGTTAATATATATTAATTGACTCATAACTTATTGACTTAAACTTTGAGTGAATGTGAATCTAATTGGATATGTTGACGAGTTCAAACTTAGGCCTTTTTCTTGGCAATCTCCTTAGGCGAAGGTATTAGACCTTTACTGAGCGTTCCTATTAATGATATGACCATATATGAAGTAGGGATGTGATCGTCATGGCTATGCACAAGTTAGAGTCTATGGCATGTGGAATCCGGTGGTGGATGTTTAATGGAGCACAAAACAATAATTAATATTACTTTGCTTATGTCTTGTTGTCTCCAATTTTAGAGTGAATACAGGTCTAATTGAGAGTGCTTCAAATGTGTTGTTAGTAAGAATTTTAGAGGATCGTCTTGTTGATTGTTCTAAAGTCGGGGCTTGGCATATTTTGGAATGCAAATTTGTATTTGTAAATTCTTGTAGTGTTCATGATAACTTTGTTTGTACATCAAGATAACCTCAAGAGTGGTCCTTTTTTTTTTTTTAATAGCACAAAAAATCTCAAATTAATACACATGTGATAAATTTACTCAAAACTAATTTTTTTTATCACAAAAAAATCTCAAACTAATGCACCTATAACAAATTTACTCCAAATTAATATTTTGACTGTGAGAAACCTCAAACCGGCACACCGATGACAAATTTACCCTAAACTAGCACACTTGTGATAAATTTACTCCAAACTAATATACCTATGATAAATTTACTCTCCATTAGTTTCTATTAAATTTTATTATTAAATTATTAAGTTAGATGACGTGGCAATTGATGATTGTATCAATTTGGATTTTCACCCTCCATTTGTTACAGGTGTACCGATTTTATGATTTTTCTTGATATTAATTCAATTTAACAAATGATATATTTGCCACAAATGCACCAATTTGGGGTTTTTTACGTTCTAAAAATTAGTTTAGGGTAAATTTGTCATAGGTGTACTAGTTTTGGGTTTTATCCTCCATTTGTCACAAGTGTACTAATTTTATGGTTTTTCGTAATATTAGTCTAATTTAACGAATGGTGCATTTGTCACACTAGGATTTTTTATAATCAAAAAATTAATTTAAGGTTAATTTATCATAGGTGTGCCAATTTAGTGTTTCTAGTGGTAAAAAAAAATAGTATAGAGTAAATATATCACATGTGTACCAATTTAGGGTTTTTCATGATAGTAACTTTATTTAAAAAAAAAAAAATTGGGTCAATACTTTTCTTTCTTTTCTATTTCAATAATGATGCTTGTAGTAGTTGTCGTGACCTTCCCTTTTGCATCTTATGTTCAATTTTAACAAGCAATTTAATCTATTTAGGAGTCGTCACAAATTAATTATTGGTGGGTTGATCTAAAATCCAAGTGTAAGAAAATACTTTACTTCTACAAGTGAGAGATTTAATGGATTTGGGGACTTGATTATACTGGATTAAATAAACGTCATTTCGGTACATTTTCTCTTTATTTAAAAAATATTTGTTTAAACAATCTTGGATTGATTTTAAACCTATTCACTAATGTATGATAGATGATCATGCATGTATGCAACCATAAAAAATAACACTCAATAATCAAAGCGTTAAATAAATAAATTGCTATAAAAAAAGTGAAATTCAAATGCATCAAGATAATTGATTTTCTAAGTATAAGTAAAGCAACTAAAATACTATCCTTGCCTAACCATGATTCTATTAACCAATTAGCTATTCTCTCTTTTTGCTTATTTTTTTTTTCATTTATGAAAACTAGCTATATGCAATTCTAATCTAAGTTAAACATGCATAATTAATTTTCTCCATTTTTCTTTTTCTTTTTCCTTTTCCTTTTCTTTTTTCTCTTCTTCCTCCTTTGACTTCTTTTCCCCGCTTGCCAACCACTAAGGCAAGGCCAGGAAGCCCTTGCTGGCAACCAGCAAGGGTCATGACCCTCGTTCACCTTGCCATGGCCTTATTGTGAGTGGGCAAAGACCACCATGGCCTCGCCAGCCTCAATCAAGTCCGCCTTCACTTGTGGCCAACAAGGCCTTGGTGAGGCTAACCTTGCTCGCGATCCCCAGGCCTAGCAAGGGCTGCGACCCTTGTTGGTGGCCGGTAGGGTTTTGTGGTCCTTGCCCAGTGACTGGCGAGTCTCGTCAAAGCTTCACTAGGCCATTGCAAGGAAAAGAAGCCAAAGGAGGAAAAAGAGAAAAAAGAAAAGGAAAAGAAAAGAAAATTAAAAAATTAGTAAATAATTCAAAATATATATTTGAAAAATTGCCATGTTGGCGTTGGTCAAACAGTCAATACCAGTTAGTATCCACATTAGTACTGGCCGGTCAAAATTAGCCGAATGAATTAAATTGACACAATTTTAAAATGTTTAGTACTGAATTAACCAAAAAAAGGATTGAATTGATATAGTTACTATAGGTGTATGACTTTTTTGGTGACTTCCTCCCACATTCAAATATCATGAAATCTCATTTGCAATTCACTTGTTGAGATTCAAGCTCCAAAGGAAAAATTCTTGAACTTCAGACAATCCCCTCATCCCGATGTGCATAGTTCACCTCTTACAAAACTAAAAGATTGGACTTAACCTAGCACGTGAAAATTGACTCATGATATTATCTGACAACTAAATGGGAACATAGAATCTAATGAACAGATTAAATAATAATAATAACAATATAAACCCCACTAAAAAACACATGATCGGTCACGTATCTAATATTTCTCGTTCTAGATGCGTACCCTTACATCTTCTTTAACACGTACCTTGCCAAATCCTAAGAGGTCATTAAGTCATTAAATAAGTAGAACTTAGCCATGACTTCCAATTTGACCCAAGTCAAGTCTATTCTTTTCCCCCGCCACACGACAAGTGTCCGTGACTCTGGCAATTCCAAGGCCTATAACACATACCCACCATCCTAGAAAGCACCAAGATAAGCATTCAATTTCCAACCCTCACCCCCCCGCGACAAGACCAAAGAAAAACAGCTATCGAAACCAAGGACCAAACCCGAAAAACCTCCGAAAATGAGACTTCTCATCCTCGCCGTCGCTGCCGTCCTCCTCCTCCAAGTCTCGGCCACCGGGGCCGTCCGCACGGAGCCGCTGCTCGGGGGTTGGCACCCGATAAAGAACCTGAGCGACCCGTACGTGAGGGAGATCGCTCAGTTCGCCGTCAAGGCGCGCAATGACCAGGCCAAGACGGGGCTGGTGCTGGAGAAAGTGGTGAAGGGCGAGACGCAGATCGTGGCGGGGATGAACTACAGGCTCGTCGTCGAGGTCAAGGACGGGACCAACAAGAAGAGCTTCGAGGCCCTCGTCTGGGACAAGCCGTGGGAGCACTCCAGGCGTCTCTCGTCGTTCAAGGCCGTAAAGGGCAAGCCATGAGGTCGTCGTTTGGCCGTACTTCTGCATTATTACTAATAATCCTCGGTCATGTTACAGTTTCAGTATTTTGAGAATAAAATAAGCGTCGGTAAGCGTCGGTAGTAGTGCGATCTCGTTGTGTATCGCTAGGGATGGGAGTTCCAGTCTGATCTGGTGGGCTGTTTCTGTTTGAAAACTTCGGTGCAATTCGAGGGATCCCATGTTTTCTTTTCTTTTTCTTGTTCTGTTCTTGCTTTTCTCGGTCTGATGTTGCTGCATACGACGTGCAAGAATCTTGCGAAGATGGATCGAATTAGGTCAGCCGAAGAGAGAAATCTGCGTATGAAGAAAGATCTGCTGTCGATCTTTGATTTGGCATGGGGGGATGGTCGAGAAACGCCGCAGGTGACGGTGGGACCGCAGCAGATTTCACGGGGGGATTGATTTTTAAGTATATGCTAGGATATTCTCCCGTGAACTATGGGGAAGGGGCAGACCTATAGACCGGCTGTCAATCACTCTTTTGTCCAATGCCTTTTTACTATGTTAGATACGAAATAAAGAAAAAGAGTTGTTTCAGACAAATTATCATGGGCCGACGATTGATTTTGTTGATTTCTGGTCGAAAAGAAAAGGATGGTTTCTTGACCGTAGGGACTCGACAAAATTTAAGAGCGCGTTTGGTGGTGGGACGTCGGATGAAAAGTCTTCGAGATAACTAATTTAGGCTTTGGGGCAAAAAAAGAAAACTAAGAAAAATGAAATAAAAAGTTGGGGATGACGAAGGAATGAACAATTTTCATAGTTCCATGCAACTTAGCAGTGAGACCATCAAATAGATGGGTTAAGGCGGTTTTGTGTCTAAAAGATCGAAACCATAATAAATATGGACCCACTTAGGCAGCATAATTTTAG
This sequence comes from Eucalyptus virginea, assembly GCA_014182375.1. Taxonomy (NCBI): domain Eukaryota; kingdom Viridiplantae; phylum Streptophyta; class Magnoliopsida; order Myrtales; family Myrtaceae; genus Eucalyptus; species Eucalyptus virginea. Next base: position 53,145,848 of record CM024518.1, read on the forward strand.
CTCCTCATACACATGTTCATACTCGATCTGGACCCAACCAAGTTCCACTTCTTAGCAATTACTCTTTATAAATTGCTAATTTTTTTAGACTATTTTGATCTTCCTACGACACTAATATGAAACGATTGTTATGGTGCGGGGGAGACAATAGTCAATTATAATTAGCTTTATGATTGAGGGGAAGAACTTATACGGTTGTCTATTTTTTTTTTTTTTCAACGTTCTTGGCTGAAATTCTTTTTCTTCCGTTGATCTCGCTGATGGATGGAACGTGGGAGAAAATATGTGAATTTCATTAATTCAAAAACTAGATTATATAAAAGAAAGTGAAATTTACGAAGTTTGAGTATCATGTAGTGACTATTGTTCATTTCATTGAATAATTTTTCTCTAGACTTATCCTTGTTTATAATGATAAGGATCTTGTTAACAAGTCCCTCATAAGCAAACATAACTAATAGAGAACTTTTCAATCTTCAAAAGCGCTGATTACACATGACACGAAAAAGATGGTGCATTTTAAAAATGCAAATTTTGTTTAAGTGATTTCTTAACAAGTAACATGATTGTTGAGATATACATGTGAATTGTATTAGAGAAATCTCATATTGAAAAATTGATGTGCTATACCATAGTTAATAAATTTAGTTGATTCATTTAGCTTAAATTTGTGAGTGAAGGCGCGTCTAACCGGATATGTTGATAAGCTCGAACTTGAGTCCCCTCTTGGAGATCTCCTCAAGCGAATGTATTAGATTTCAGCCGTGCACTCCTAGCAAATGGTATCAGAGCTGACGGTAGATTGGTAGGGTAGTGGGCCACCTATCTGTTATGGTGTTTGGTGAATATCTTAAAAAAAGAATCTGGTGACTCCAACTTGAGATGCACTCATATAGAGAAATCTCACATCAAAAAATTTGTGTGTTGCAAAGTAGTTAATATATCTTAATTAACTCATAACTTATTGATTTAAACTTTTAAGTGAAAGTGAATCCAACTAAATATGTTGATGAGTTTGGAGTTAGGCCCTCCACTTGGCGATCTCCTTGGGCAGGGGTATCATACTCTTACCGTGTGTTCCTAATAATGACATGACCATATATGAAATAGGGATGTCATTTTCATGGCTAAGCACAAGTTAAAAGTGTTATGACACATGGAATCCTGTGGTAATGGTTTAGTGGAGCACATATCAATAATTAATATTACTTTGCTCATAGCTTCTCGTCTCCAATTTTATAGTGAAGATAGATCCAATTGAGAGTGCTTCAAAAATACCATTAAGTTTTTTGGAGGATCATCGTGTTGATTGTTCTAATGCCGAGGTTTGGCATAATTTGGAAGACAAATTTGTGTTTGCAAATTCTTGTAGTGTTCATGATAACTTTGTTTGTATGTTGGGATGACCTCAAGAATGGTCCTTTTCATTGTTTTTTTGGGTTAATGCCATGAAAAATATCAAACTAGTACATATATAATAAATTTACCTCAAACTATTTTTCTATCACGAAAAATCCCAAACCAATATACATATGACAAATTTACTCAAAGCTAATATTTTGATCACAAAAAACCCATAACTGATATAACCATGATAAATTTGCCCCAAACTAGTATATCTATGACAAATTTACCATCTATTAGTTTCTATTAAATTTTATTATCAAATTGCTTAGTTAGATAACACATGGCAGTTGATGAGTGTACCAATTTGAGATTTTACTTCCCGTTTATCACAAGTGTACCGATTTTGTGGTTATTTGTGGTATTAATCCAATTTAATGAATGGTGTGTTTGTCACAAATGTATTAGTTTGGAGTTTTTAGTAATCAAAAAATTGGTTTTGGTAAATTTGTCACAAATGTATTAGTCTGAAATTTTTTTATGGTTAATTTGTCACATGTATATCAGTTTGGAGTTTTTCATTGTTAAAAAATTAGTTTTTGGTAAATTTATCACAAGTATACCAGTTTGGAGTTTTTTCCGGTCAAAAAACTAGGTTGGAGTAAATTTGTTAAATGTGTATCAATTTAGGTTGTTTCATGGTATTAAACCTTTTGTTAATTCAAATCAGGCCTATACTTTTCTTTTTTTCATTTCAAATCGTCATGGTTTCCCTTTTGCATCTTATGTTCAATTCAACATGCAATTTAATCTATTTAGGAGTCACCATGAATTAAGTATTGGCGGGCCAATCTAAAACCCAAGTGTGAGAGAATATTTTACTTCTACAAGCAAGAGATTTAATGGATTTTGGGGACTTCATTACGCTAGATTAAACAAATGCCCTTTCGATACCTTTTCTCTTTATTCTAAAAAAATATTTGTTCATGCGAGCTTGGATCAATTTTAAACCTATCCTCTAATATATGAGAGATGGTAAAACTTAGCTCGGTGAGGACTCAATCATAACGGTGCAAGGCTCCTAGTTGGTGCGGATTCACGATTGACCGATAGGATGATGCAGCGAGTCTCAGTGATCGTTGCAAGAGATGTCGTGGGACAAGGATGGTCGCAGTGCAAAAACTCCTTGATGCCGCAGGTACTAGCGGTGGCTTTCGACTAGAGGGGGTTGATCGCATCGTTACCTTGCGGTGCGGCGCTGATGGTGTCGACAACAACAGTAACTTTGTCAAGGGTGCGGGGTCGAACACCAGAGCAGCAGGGGCACGACTAGCTCATTAAGATCGCAGCTGCTTCACCATCAGTGTGAAAATAACAGCGAGGTCGATAGAGGTAAAGCAAAGCCGCAGCTGGCGGGGCTTCATTGCAAGGCTCGAGTAACCTTTGTAAGTTAGTATTCAGCTTTCTCAGATGAATGATACTATCTCTTCTATGAATTTGTAAACTCATGTCTTGAAAGCAGTAGAGATTCAAGATAGAATAAGTCAGGAAAGAGCATGTTCGTTGCATGAATCTGAATCGGGCAATTGGTGCTAAATATTGCTGTGAACCAACCAAGGGGCTTGTGGCATGCATACCAATTTATTAATATCCTTGTAGGCTAGCCATTGACAATATAGGTGAAGACCTAACCAACGGAGGAATTTTAATTGATTTGTCATGAGGAATTATTTGCGATCATGGTTAGATACTTGAGTCTGTCTGATGGAATGGGCCATTAACATATAACTTGAGATTGGTCAATGAACTGCACCATTAACATGTGATATGATGAGATTGATCAGTGGGCTGGATTATTGATTTATTATTTGATAATTTAAATGAAATGGGTAATTTTGTTATAACTTAGTTACATCGTAATAATATATAACTCATTTCAATCTTGAAATTTGTTATATTCTAGATTTGGGTCAAATAAGTTTGATATTGTGTTAAAAATGTACTTAGTGGATGCTGTGATTGTTCAACCTTTTCATTTTAATCTTTTTCATATTCTTTAGTCAGCAATGAGTAGTGCGTAAGCGATATTGACAGGAACTTTTGATGGTTGAATTTTAGGTATGCATTGGAAATGTATTCATATATTTTGTTGGATTGTAAAAATACCGATATGTTATTGTGAGTCTGAAGGCACCTTCTTCAGGTGAAGAGAAGGATGACCAAGTCATTATCCGTATTCCTGTAAGTTTTGGTATGCGACACAATGTTATCATATAATTATGATATAATTTAGTATCAAACATAAAGAGATAAAGCCTAAAGGTCGACACAATTAGTCGAAGCGTTAAGAGATTTCAAGTTCAGGAGACGGAAATTATTTGTTTGAATCTCACAAATCCTATGTAAATTGAAGACCTCAACTTATTTATTGATTTCGTAGGATATTTCATGAATATGTAGATAGTTAGATTCCCATGCCCGTAACCCCCAAATTATTATAAAAGAAGCATTTAGAGATAGGTGGGTCATCATAAACCCTAGTCATTGAATGCTCGATGCACTTTAGGATATTCAAGGGATGCCGCCTCATCATGATCAATAGTTGAGATTACACCAGATCGATGGATCCCAAGTCTGGCAAGTTTTTCTTTTTCTCAAGAAGGTAAGTGAACTCCTTTTGTTTTTTTCCCAATGTATCCGCACAACTTTCAGAAGTCATATTTTAAAAGAATATCTTGCTTTTTGTTTTAATTTTTTTATCATAAAATAGTCTTTTTACAATTGGAAGATTACTACGTAGGAAATGACCTAATAATTCTCACGTGGTCATCGGACTTGGACGGAGACTGGAGATGGGATTGATGGTGAAAGGGATGTCTACCTTATCCGTAAGGATTTGCTAATCCTTTTCCAAGCCAGTCTTCTTTTTTTCTATTTTTTCTTTTCTTTTCTTTACGTGACGCCTCACATTTTGGATTAGATTTGGAAAAATGATATTTTTCTGAACAGTTATCGCACTGAATCTCATTAATTAACGGGCTGGATATCTCAAGTGATCTATATTATATATGTAAATTGTTTGGTCAATTTATGCGTTGGTAAATACACAATGTAGCTTGGTAGAGTATACATATTTGAACATGAGTAACATAACGTTTATTAAGATTAGTTCACAAAATTAATTTACTAAATGAGTATCTTAAGACACTGTACTTAAGAGTCGAGCATTGCAAGATTTTAATTAAAATGAGCGCCGTAGGTCCCACTGGCCTGGACCCAGATTATCTTTAACAAGTTGATAACTCATAGTCTGAAATCACTAGTGACAATAATCTCCCATGCATCATGGAATGGAACATTGACCGCGGTATATTTAATTCAAAAGTATGATGATAAGGAAAACAAATAATAAAAGCACTTAAGTATAGTTTTCTGCATGGGAATCCACTTTTTTTCTAGTGGACACTAATTTAAGCAATGTAAGAGGAATTAACTCCGGAGGAAGCTGACTTTGAGCATCTATATGTACATTAGGGTAAGGGAGTCCATCTTATAATGGTAAAGACCAGGCCAATGAAATGCCTCATTTACAATCTCATGAATTGTGTTATATGCAAATCAAAACCCTAGATCTCTCCTACGTGAAATTGTATGAATTTAGTGATGCCAATAGTAGAATTTATGCTATATGCATCGGTACATCGAAAATGGTTCAATCTTCTATGCATTAAAAAAAATGTCCACTTGCACTTCTAAGTTGTTTTTGACATTTTGAAACTAAAATATACGATCTTATGTATGGAAATTTGAATATGTTGAAAGGATCCAAACATTTTATGCTAAACAAAATATGAAGAGCGATTTCTCGATATTTACAAAAGGGTAAAAGTTAAAAAAACAGGAGTCACTCTGGTTATAAGACAGGCTGCTTTTAAATCAAATATATACCTAAAAATTAAAAGCTCCTTATGCATTAAATGGCTTTCTTTTTTATGTTTTAGGCCATCACTCCTCTCTTTTTTTATTTCTCTGCTTACTATCTATGTAACACTGACATGGACACGCGACACGACACGCCGACACGTCTTTTCGTATATAGATTCTCTGCATCCAACTTCAATGATAATTATAGGAGTTTTGGCGTCTCATTGAATTATGAAGATTTGCTCATTTACATGTTGGATATGTGTTTGTTCAACTTATTTTGGCTGTTTCAGTACGACGATGGTATAGAGGAAGCCGAATCTAGGCACACACTACAAATTGGCAATCTCCTAATTATTGAAGAACGAATTTCCAATGTATGCTCATCATTGATAAAGACACGAGATCAATAATCGACTATTAATTTTACTTGATACATTTATTCTTGTGGAAAGAGTATGTACTTAACTTTGCTGGTGCTCTGTTGGTCCTCTTTGTTTTTTGGATTTAGCTTTCCTTTTTAGTTTCTTGCTCCGTTTCAATTTGTTCTGTCATGAAAATTATATAACTCTGCATCATTTTGAGTTATGAATACAATAGTCTCAATCGAAAAAAGAATCAGCAAATATCTTTCATTGATCAATCAACTCAGCACAATGAAATTGATTAGACGCCCAATGAAAATTAATAAAATGGGTAAACACTTTATTATTTGGCTTCAATTGTGAATACGATCCTCCAAGCTCTTGAGTAGATCAAGATTTCTTGCAACCTTCTGAGCACGAATTGACGCAACCTTCAGCTTTCTTGGCGTCTGCAACAAAACAAAGTACATGAAATACCATGTAACATAATATAAGTAAAAAACCAAATGTTCTATTTAAAAGGTGAAGCTTTTGCTTTCGTACCAGAATGGAGGTCGGAACATTTGGACGTCAAGCAATCAAGATTGCATTGGCCTTCGAGTGTCTCAACCACCTGCGGATCATCAAGGCAGTCTAGTACGCATTGAGCAATGCAGGCCTGCGGTTTAGGGATCACAGCACATCTTAACTTGCAAAGGACACTACAAAAATCATAAGACTTCGCCTCAGTGACTATTGCCTGCGATGCCATTGTCGCCACCAACATCACTAATACAGTATAACTCTTGAAATTCATGTTTGATTTGTTTTCAATGGAGTGACAATTCGTAGTATTTTTGTTGTACTTTGGGACAGGGTTAATGTGATTCTGCTGTTTATATAGATGTATAACACTGGGAAAATCTTCATTTGTTAGGTAAGAAAGCATCAAGAAGTCAATAATATATCTATTGATAATTGTCCTTTTCTGGATGGAGGAAAATTTATTCGAGGGTTTGTTTTTCAATTAATAATTAACCGATAAAGGAAAGATAAATCCTCAACTTTTGAAATAGTATTGCCATAAAACTTGATAAAAGAACCAACTATGGGCTGTTATTTCAATGTCGGGATTTTCTTTTCTTGTGGGGCCATTATGACTTCCTTTTATGACTAAATTCCTCATTTTGCCTAAAGAGACGAAATTGCATAAGAATCCAATTGAAATTGAAAATATTGGACCAAAAATTTTTCTCCTTGTTTTTATTGGTTTCCTTTTATATACAGATTCGTATTGCCATAGTTAAGAATATAGTATAACTCTTGACGTTCATGTTTAATATGATTTCAATGGAATGACGATTCATAGTACTTTAGAGCTCTCTCTAGGTAAGAGTAATGTGATTATGCCGTTTATATAACTATATGACACTGGGATAATCTTTATTTGTCAGGTTTAAAAGTGTCAATAAGTTAATGCTTTATCAGTTAATAACTATCCTTTATTGGATGAAGGGAGATTTATTTTGTGATATGTTTTTTTTCCCGGTGATCAATTTAAAAGGATAAAGATAAATCTTCAATTTCCCAAATATCATTACAATAAGGGAAAATTTCATATAATAGCATAAAGTGACACGTTTTTTTCAAAAAATTACCTAAAGTGGACATAATCTCAAATAAAAGTCTCAAGTGGCTAATTTTATTTCAAATGAGGATTTCAAGTGGTTAATTTTCTTCTTAGTAAAGATATGACCTCATCAACTATCCAATCTTGTCCACATCCAGGGGCAATCTCGTCTAAGTATATTTTTTTCTTTTCCTGTTTTTCTTTCTTTTTTTTCTTTTTCATTCTCCATCTCCCTCGTGAGTCGTGACCCTTCGCTCTAGCTCGCCTCCATCTTTACACCATCATCAGCCCCCTCACTCTCTGCCATATCATCATATGATTAGGACCGGCTTTTCTTCGGAGCAAGCCATTACAGCAGAACCGAGCTCGTTGGAGATTCTAAGTTTCGCTCCTCGAAATGGTTCGTAAAAGATTCAACAAAGCCAGAGCAAGTGAGATTCAACCGTGCCTAAATGGGTCTGTTTCTCTTTAAGAATGGATAACTTCACACTTCTTTCTTTCTGATGTGATGAAACCATTGTCCAGGGCTTCGATATATCAAATCGCTCGATGCTGAGAAGATGTTGAGCAAAATAGGAATTGCGGTTACTAGGCTGGTGGAAGACTTAAGAGTCCATGGAGTTTGATGGATTTTGGAGTTGAGAGAAGACATGTCACTAAAGGGAGTAGTTGTGTAGCTGGAGAGTTAGTGGTTGCTGAGTCTCTGCAAGAGCAAAAAGATGTTGCCAAGAAGATGAGCCAATTGGTAAGCCAGAGGCTTAAGAGGAGTTGTAGTGTTACTGCTAAGAACAAGAGTGCATAATCATATAAACATAACATTGGCAATGGCTTGCAACCTTCTATCTTGCTCCATTGATGACTCTAGAAGTTAATCAGAAAGGACGTAGGCTGTTCGCTGGAAAGAATTCTGTGAAGCTATTGCCAATTCTTCATTTGTTAAGTTAATGTAATAGAGACAAACTGCGCTTTTTCTCAGAAGTGTAAAGCTTGGATCGATTATAATCAGTTCATTGTCTCTCTTGTTCTTTACGATTAATTTTCTCGGAGGGAAAAAAAATCAATGTTAAGTAAAAATCTCATAGTTTGTTTGCTGCTGAATATCACCTTAGTTACTAGCACTGAAAATCACTGCCAGTTCAAAATACCTGTCTAGTTCATTATTGTGGTTTGCACTAGTGGTCCGAGTTTTTGTGGCCTCCATGGCACTTAACATGAATGCTTTCTAATACTTTATCTTTGAATTTGTTATATCACGCAAATGTAATGTTTCAATCTAACTTATTGATGAAGCATTATTCTCAAGAACTTCCTGAAGCAATAGCCTAATACTAGTTGATAGTGACTCTAATCTCTTTTTAGTAGTTTAATTTTACAAAAACTTTCTCAACTCAATTGGCGAGGTTGTAGCCAAATAAATCAAAATCCAGATGACATCAACGAACTTTTATCAATAGCAATGATTTCAAATATAGCAAAGATGTGGAAAGCTAGATAAGAGGCTGGCCAAGAATGCTCAAACTTTATAATCAAATTCAACACTACCAATTTGCTCGAAGTGCTTTTACTTCATAACACGTTCTCAAACACTCTTAATTCACTCAATATCAGATAATTTTTGTTGCAGCTCCACAATGACTTTCATTTCTCATCCTAAACCACAGCTTATAACTTCTTGCTGAAACTTATCGTTCTCCAGTTACAAGCATCTTCATCAGCTTCAGCAAACCCCTTGGGATCAATAGTTGTGCCCATCATCCCTCTTGGTATAAAACTCTTCCATGGTTTCTTTAACGCCTAGATAAATTGTTGCCACTCGTGCAAGTAAGCGGGCTCTTTCTTTTCTGTCGGCCGAGGCTATGCGTGCCACCCTAGGGGCGACGTTTCGTTGTCGAGCCATATGACACCAATGAGCATGTATGTGGCTAGCAAGGCCTTGCATAGCTGCTTCCAAAAGTAGCAGTCTTCTTTGCCCATTCCTATTTTGCTTAACACCTTCTCTTCATCGAGCAATTTTATATATTGAAGCCCTGGACAATGGCATCATCACATCAGAAAGGAAGGAGTGTGAAATTGTCCATTATTAAAGCTAAACAGATTCATTCAGGCATTTCATTGAACATCTTCAGGGTGCACACGTGCCTAGAAGGTAGACACTCACATCAGTTAAAAATTTGCGATGAATCTCGGGTTAAAGGAATCATTTTTGTATGCTCACCCATGGCTTTGTGGAACCTTCTACGAACCATTTTGAGGAGTGAAACTTAGAATTTCCAGGAAGCTTGGTTCTTCTGTAATGGCTTGCTCTGAAGAAAAGCTTGCCTGGTCAAACGACGAGATGGTAGAGAGAGAGAGAGAGGGGCTGATGATGGCGTCAAAGATGGACGCGAGTCAAAGCGAAGGAGGCGGGAGGAAGACAAAAGAATGAAAAAGAAAGAAGAGAAAACAATTAAAAAACACACACACACACACAAAACAAAGGGAGAACGAAGAATGAAAAAGAAAAAAAAAAATGTATTTGGACAAGAATACCCCTAAACATGGACAAGATTATGCCAATTGGTGAGTTTAAACCCTCATTTGAGATTAAATTAATCACTTGAGAGTCTTATTTAAAAACAATATCTACTTTAGATTCTCTTTTGAAAAAATGGCTGCACTTTGGGCTCTTATTTAAAATTTTCAGCTTGCTACACCTACCAACTTAGGAGTATTATTTCCAAGTCAAGATTTTCTTTTCTTGTGGGGTGACTCCATATTATGACGAAATCCCTCATATTCTCTAGAAAGGCGAAATTGCCCATAAAAATCCAATTGAAATTAAAAGTGGTAGACCTAAATTTATTTATTTATTTGGTAAGGGACCTAAATTTATTATTTTTCCTTGTTTTCCCTTTTTTTTTCTAGGGAGAATATAACATGGTTTTTATTTATTTCTTAAGTGGGTGTGTTCCCATTCATACTAAAAGCACCATGTGATTTTTTTTAATCACCCATTTACATTGTTGTAGAAAGAAATATTCAAGAAACCTAATTCTTTTCATAGTTTTAAGTAAACTTACAATTTAATTATCAAGAAAAATCCAAATGGCTGTGTTTGGTAGTCAAAATTAAAATTTAGGATATGATATATTTATTATGTCCTGCATTTGACGTTTGCTTTGGACAAGATAAAATTAGATATACTTATCTTATAGGAGAGATGGAATAAAGGTGTATTTGATTTCTAATATCTATAATAGGAAAAAATTGAATAATAAACTTCTTAAATTAATAAAATAGAAAATATATTTTAATATAAATAATATTTGAATTTTAATATACAAATTAAAAATAACAAAAAATAACAACAATTTAGTTTTAATGTAATCCTATTACTATTTATATATTCAAATTTAATTCTATCTCATAATATAAATCCAAGATATAGATATAAATTTTTATTACATATTTTAGGTAAATTAGTACAATTTATTATTTAATAAATTTTTATTTGAGAATGATGGTAGGGAAAAAAAGAAATAAAAAAGAAAATTATTAAAAGGAGAAGAAAAATAAAGAAAAAAAGTAAATAAAAATGAAGTAAGCAAGAGTATCGCAAGAGATTTTTACTCATTTATGCAACTTTTAGGTTCTTTACCTCGATATGCTATTTATACTAAATAATGGATATAATATGATATGACTATATCCGAACTTATTACTATGATTCACCAATCAATTGATAGAATATAGCAAAATTTCTTAATTTCATATCTTATCATCTTGATTAAAAATCCAAACAACCAAATGTAGTCAAAGGGAATATAAACAATTTGTTAACACAATCCAAAATTAATGGAAAATTTCAAATAAATACCTAAAGTAGTCATTTTTTCAAAAGTGATTCTAAAGTGAATATTGTTTCAAATAAGGCCTAGAAATGACAAACTTAGTCTCAATAAGGACCTGAATTGACAAAACTAGTCTCGATGCTCACTTGGTTGACAAGTGCTCTAGTCTGACAAGGATTGCTAGTCGAAGCTTGCTTGGCTAATGCTCGCCTCTAATCACTGCTGATGCTCGTTTGTGGTTGTTGTCAACAAGGCAGAACAAAGCTGGTCCTCTGTTGAGATTAACTCAGATGGATGGACTCAAACGATGCAACACGTTTAGTCGAACTCGCTGGAGCACTTGCGGTGGCTATTGAAAGTGATCAATCGACAGCAGCAAGGACACAAGACTAAATTCAAGCCAAGAGCTGCAAGGAAATGCCTGGGATTGTCAAAGTCAGAGACGTACTTCGTGAAAACAAGCGAGGAGAAAGAGCTTGACACTCCATAAGCTTATAGAATCGAAGAACTCACTCAACTAACTCAACTTAGAAACTTTAAAACCAACTTGATGCGTAGGGGGTTTAGTAAAGTTGCTAAACAAATTTGACAGAATGAAAGTGTTTGTTGTAATTGCGGAAAAAGAACTTTGGGAGAGAATTGGTCACCACCAAAACATAATGAATGTTCCATTAATGAAAAATAAATAACTTTAAGGTTTACAACCAATGAATTGGACATCCGACCAAATGAATCACTCACTTAAAAAAAAAAAAATTCCATGTATTATCTACTCAAACTTTACATGCATATAATTGAGAATGCACCTCTTATTTAGAGCGTGACTAAGGGTCTATTAAAAAATGTTTATGTTCCCCGGAACAAAAATTTTTGTTCTTTTGTTTCGGGGAACAAAAAAAGAACAAAAACGTGTTTGGTAAAACTTTTGTTTCTGACCACTGCTTGCGGTGGCTTAGTTGAATAAGAGCTCCCATGATGTCTACCTAGGACGAAGGAATTCGAATCCCGCGGGACGCACGGGATCTTAAGCGCGACGTCGGGGTGGTGGGTCCTTCGTTAGCGTTGCCCCATGTTTATCCGTCGGCTGCCGGCTGTACGGGGTTCCTTAGGTATCAAAAAAAAAAAAAAAAAACTTTTGTTTCTAGAAACAAAAACAAGAAGTACAAAAAGTTGATTTTTGTTCCCGGAAACAATTCCGAGAAATAATTTTTCTTTCTCTTCTTTTTTCTTCTCTTTTCTTTCCTTCTTCTTCCTTTTGGCCGATCGCCGGTCTCGGCCATGGCCAGCGATGCCAAGCGTCATCGATGGCCCGGCGAGACTCACCTGCTCCCCTGGACCTCGCCCAACCAAGTCATCGGCCCCTAGCCGCCGCCATGGTCGCGACCGACCACAAAGGAGAAAGAAGGAAAAAAAAAGAAGAAAAATATAATTAAAATATAATTAAAATATTGAAAAATTAAAAGAAACAACAAAGTTATACAAGTTTACCAAATGCATTTCTATTCTTGGAATAAAAAAATTTTGCAGCTACCAAGTGCGTTTTTATGCCTAGAAATTATTCCTGAACAGAAATTAAAAAAAAAAATTATGTTCAAAAATTGTTTCCCGAAATAAAAACGTTACTAATAGGGGTGTGTAAAAGAACCGAATCCGCCCGGATCACCGAACCGGACCGGAACTCCCGAACCGGACTGGAACCGCCCGGAACCGGTGGTTCCTAAGGGAACCGGTCCGGTTCTCGGTTCCAATTTATGGGAACCGGTGGGTACCGATCCGATTCTCGGTTCCATGGGCGGATCCGCCCACCCGCCCACCTGAACCAGACTGGTTATATTATAATAATATATTTAAAATCTCCTCGAGATTCCTCTCCCCCGGCTCTTAAATCGAACTCCGATTTCGTCAAGAATATCTTCCACCAGTGGCTCTTGCTTCCTGACAGCAACCGTCTGGTAACTTTTGGTCGCCTCCCACCTCCGCCTCGAGGAAGAACTGAACCGAAATCTCCACATTTTAATTTGCCTGTTGATATGCATTGTAAATGTGCCTATGTTTTTTATTGTTGTGTTAATTTATGTGTGCATTTTAGCTGGTGGTGATTGTGCATTACTTCGTTGAGATACATGTCGCGGTTGTAGTTTCTTGTTAGGGATTACGGTTGGTTAGGGCGCATTTGGTAACGATTACATTCTGGGAGGGCGATTCGATTAGAAATGATTATTTTTAATTCTCGTTCCTGAACCGATTCCGAATAAAAAAGCGCGTTTGGTAACTCGTTCAAAATTTTTGATTACTCGAATAGAATTGCGTTTGGTACCGTATTAATTGATTCTTTCTAAATTAATTTCTTTTGATTTTTAAATAAATTTTAAATAATTTCTTTACTTTTTTACTTTTTTTCTTTTTTTTTTTTTTTTTTTTCCCTTTTTTTCCTATTCTTCTTCTTCTTCTTCATTTGGCCGGTCGCCGGCCGGTCGCGACCGGCGACCGGCCGGGCGAGGGCCGGCGACGCTCACCGGAGCATCGCCGGCCCTCGGCGAGGTCGGCCTTCGTCGGCCGAGCCTCGCTGGCAGCTGGGCGAGGCTCGCCGATGGCCAAGCCGGCCTCGCCGGTGGCTGGGCTTGCCTCCGGCGAGCTCGCCGGACCTCGCCCTAGCCTGGCGAGCCTCCGGCGACCGGCGGCGGCGGCGGCGGGCGGCGGTGGACGGCGGCGGGCGATGGCGGACGGCAACCGAGATGATGAAAGAGAAGAACGAGGGTTTTACCGTTTTGATTCTTTTTCGATTCTCGGACATAGAATCAAATTTTTTTTTTATTCTCAAATCTTGTCCAAAATCGTTCCCGGAACAAAAATTTTACCAAACGCGATTCTCGTCCCAAACCGATTCTCTGGGAACAAAAATCGGAATCCGCAAGACAAGCACGTTGCCAAACAGGCCCTTAATGGGCATGTTCCAGCTGGGAAATCACCTATAGTTGATCGCATTGACAATAGAAGAATTTTTATTTTATTTTATTTCAAGCTTCACCTTTTTATGCTGAGGTTGGACCGGTTCTATGGATCCACCCGAAAATCGAACCGAACCGCCAGTCTAGAATCCGAGTGGATCCATGCAACTAGCAGGCAGTTCTCGGTTCCAATTTTTCAGAACTAGTTCTTAACGGGCGGTTCCCGGTTTAGGTCGGGAATCGCCCACCCGGATCATGCACACCCTTAGTTACTAAACGCATCCTAAGACACTAAACTAAGAAACGCTGCATAAGAAATCTTAAACTAGGAAACTTTAGGATTGTTCAATTGAAATTAGTAAACTACACTTCAACTTCTAAATCAGAAGGAGCCCTTATTTTTCAATTTAAAGAAATGAAAAAATAATTAGGTGACAGTTTTTAATGTGCTGTAACTATAAGACTATCGGTCAATTATGGACAAAAAAATTAAATCATAAATAATTATAAATTATTATAGAACTCACTTCTTCAATAATTCGTGACTCATAATAAATTATTATTCTCATAGTATATTAAAGACTATTATATTAGTAAAGTCTAAAGAAATCCCCTATCCGAAGGTGCTGCGCCGAAAGTGTCCCTTCGCTTTTATTTGACGGAATTCGATGCTCCCACAGCTTTAAATTAGGTCATCGTGGTTCCCGATAAAGAACTAACATAAAAATCGAATTAAGTCAAAAATTTCATAATCCTTTTTACCTCGCTATTTCAAGACCTACAAAACACACGTGCCCACCACCCATAGAAAACCTCCAAGATAAGCATTCAATTTCGAAACCTCCACCAAGGAAACAGTTTCAAAAACCAAAAACCGAAGCCGAAAACCTCCAAAAATGAAACTCCTCATTCTCGCCGCCGCCGTCCTCCTCCTCCTCCAAGTCTCGGCCGCCGGAGCCGCCCGCACGGAGGGGCTGCTCGGGGGTTGGAAGCCGATAAAGAACCTGAGCGACCCGTACGTGAGGGAGATCGCCGAGTTCGCCGTCAAGACGCGCAACGACGAGGCCAAGACGGGGCTGGCGCTGGAGAAGGTGGTGAAGGGCGAGACGCAGGTCGTGTCCGGGACGAAGTACAGGCTCGTCATCGAGGTCAAGGACGGGGCCGACACGAAGAGCTTCGAGGCCGTCGTTTGGGACAAGTCGTGGGAGCATTCCAGGCGCCTCTCGTCGTTCAAGGCCGTTCGGGGCAAGGCGTGAGTCGTCCGTTTCGTCATACTTCTGAATTATTACTAGTAATCCTCGGTCATGTTACGGTTTCAGTAGTTTGAGAATAAATCAAGAGTCTATATACAGAAGTGAGATCTGGTTGTGTATCGTTTGGGATGGAAAGTTTCAGTCTGATCTGATGGGCTGTTTCTGTTTGAAAACTTTGGTGCAATTCCAGGGATCCTGCGTTTTCCTTTCCTTTCCTTGTTCTGCTCTTGCTTTTCTGGGTCTGATCTTGCTTGACGCGACGTGCAAGAATCTTCCGAAGATGGATCAGATTAGGTCAGCCGAGGAGAGAAATCTGCGTACGAAGAAAGATCGGTTGTTGATCTTTGATTTGGGATTGGGAATGGTCGAGAAACGTCGCATATGACGGTGGGACCAGTAGATTTGACCAGTAGTTTGATACTTTTGCCGACTTCTGGTCAAAAAGAAAAAATATATCTTCTTTTAAACCATATCAACATGGGTAAATTATCAAAAGAAAATCATAATCATATTATAATTAAGTCAATTTAGTCATGAACTTTTTTGTCCTCAAAAATCATAATTATATTATAATTAAGTCAATTTAGTCATGAACTTTTTTATTCTCAATTTAATCTAAAATATTTTGCAATTGTACTGCAATCAATCCATCCAATGTTAATGAGGCAATTTTTATAATAACTTTTTTTCGAACTTTTTTTTGTTTTTTCCTTTCGTTTTTTCTCTTCTTTCTCCTTTGACTTCTTATCAAACAAATGGCTGGTGAGCCTCTAGCCTCACCCACTCTCGTCAACAAAGCCTAGGGGCCATGGGCAAGATGACTTCACCCAAATTTGGGTAATAGTGACCACAACAAGGCCATGGGGAGGCTGGCTTCGCCCGCAAGCCCTAAGCCTCACCCAAATTTAGGCAAGGCCAGCAAAAGCCACAACCCTCACTAGCCATTGCAAGGAAAAGAAGCCAAAGGAGGAAGAAAAGAAAAATAAAAATAAAAAGAAACAAATAATTAACAAAATTGAAATAAAATAAAATATTATTAAAAAATTACCACATCAATGTCGATTGGATGATAGGTGCTAGCGCTGTTCGATTGGCCAAAATTAGCCGAATGGATTAAATTAGCACAATTGTAAAGGTTTTGGATTGAATTGGCTAAAAAAACGTTTATAATTGAATTTATAATAAGTTTAGAATTTTTTTTAGTAATTTCCCTTATTAGCATTGATCATGCTACATAACATGATCTACGGCAATTTTTTTATCAAAATTAGTCAGATAAACTAAATTGGTACAAATACAAAAAATTTAATACTCAATTGGCAAATGAAAAATATTTAGTACTGAATTTTACAATAGATTTATGACTTTTTAAGTGATTTTCCTATTGATTATAATTAGTTTTATGATTGAGGGGAAAAACTTGTTTGGTGATCCCTATGATTTTTTTTTTTTTTCATTTTTTGGGCTAAAAATTCTCCTTTTTTTTTTTCCTTCTCGTTGATCTCGCTGTTGGATGGAACATGGGAGTGTTGAAATTAATGAATTTCACTAAACCCAAAACTAGATTATATAGAAGAAAACAAAATTTACGAAGTTTGAGTATCATGTGGTAAATA
Source organism: Eucalyptus virginea (assembly GCA_014182375.1). Classification (NCBI taxonomy): domain Eukaryota; kingdom Viridiplantae; phylum Streptophyta; class Magnoliopsida; order Myrtales; family Myrtaceae; genus Eucalyptus; species Eucalyptus virginea. The sequence continues at coordinate 53,162,737 of CM024518.1, forward strand.
TTGTTCAATTCTTTGAACAAATTTTCTCCAAAGACTGGAAAAAGTATCTTTTGTTCATAATAAAAATGGTTTTGTTAATAGATGCCTCTAGAGTACATGTTAAGCATAATTAATAGAAAATATTTCGATGTCTAAAAACATCAATTATACATAACATGAGAAAAATAGTGCGTGAAAGCACTTTTTAACAAAGTCCTAATAATAACATTAATATTAATATTAATAGTAATAATATGATCAAATATGAAGTACGGATGCAATTTTCGTGGCACAAGTAAGAGTGCATTTAGTGGTAAAATTAAATGGAAACTAATGGAGGTTAAATTTTCCACTGATATATTAATTTTGAGTAAATTTATCACAAACGTGTCAATTTGAAGTTCTTGATTGTATTAACCTTAATTAATATTACTTTGCTCATAGCTCATTAAGTCGAACATTATAATGAAGGTAGGTCTATTGAGAGTGCTTCAAAAATACTATTTAGTAAGTTTTTGGCCGAATCATCTTGTTGATTGTTCTTTGTCTATCACCGGGGTCTGGCATGTTTTGAAACACAAATTTGTGTTTGTAAATTCTTATCATGTACATGATAACTTTGTTTACACATTAGGATAACCTCAAGAGTGGTCCTTTTATTATTTTTCTTGAAATTTAAAATCACACCATACTTTTCTTCTCTTAATTTCTCTTCTCAAAAATGGATTACACGTGCAATATTGTGATTTTTCATCGGAAATGGTTAAGCACCGAGCAACCAATCTTTTGAAAACTAAAACGAGCGAATGATTATGAATTTTGACTTGGAGTTATATAAAGATCCCGGTTGAGCTTATCATCTCTATATCTTTTGAAGATCAACTCTTTTTCACCTTTCCTAGCTCTTTCTAGCAGCTGTTGGGACTTGAACAGAACTGCGTGGCAGCTGGAAATCAATCGCAAATCCAAACATCACTAAGTGCTTGCTCGGTTGGGCTCAATTCAATCGCTCCGACCTTGTATCTTTTGCCTCTATTTGGCCACGCGACCATTCCAAAATCCTAATCTTCAACCTCATAATCATTTCAAGTTTACTCTTCGACGCCACGTCAATTGGACTCCACCAAATCAAAGTTTGGCTCGTTCAGAAGCTCAAATTTAGACGTCAAGTCCAAGAAAGACAACGAGCAGTCAAACCCTAAAAAAGAAGAGATGAAGCTGTAATGACGCTTCAAGATCCATCCTTTCCGCGACCACGTGCTACTTTTGCATCGGAAATGGGCGACAAGACGGGACCATTCTCACGTTTGTGCGATCCATCTGTCGTAAACGCTGTCGTTTCCTGCCGCCATTTGCTCATCCCTTGTTACCAGCCAAAAAATCTGCTACGATTTCTTTTCTCCGCACACTGTTTCCGGATAAAATCGATCGAGTACAGGTAAGCTCCCATCTTATTTTAAGGGTTTTTGATTTATGGATTTTACCTCGTGTCCTGCCAAAAATTTACCGACATACTTCATCCACTCGATTTTATTCTATAACTACTGAACTCGAGGACTTGATTGAAAAATAAAATGAAAGAACACCATCTTATTTTCTGAAGAGCAAGATCTCATTTTCAATTTCCTCGCTTGGAGTCAAGCTCCAAGGAAGCAATTTTTGGACTTTGGAGAGTCCCTTGGTTCCGACGTGCATAATTTGCCTTTGACTGAATTAGGAAGATCACTTAAATTCGAGGACTTGATTGAAATGAAAGAATACTATCTTATATTCCAAAGAGCACGAGATCTTATTTTCAATTTCCTCGCTTGGAGACAGGCTCCAAGAAAGTGATTTTTGGACTTTGGAGTCCCTCCGGTTCTGACGTGCATAGTTTGCCTTTGATTGAATTAGGAAGATGACTTGAGCTAATGCATGAAAGTTGACTCGTGATGTTGTCCGATAAATAGAGGAGAATACACTAGTATAAATAGTGATCTAAACTCCACTTAAAAATACATGAACATATATATTTCCATGTGGCGATTAATATTACCTATTATGTAATGTTGATTGTGGCTTCCAGTATAGATGTAACTGCTAAATCAAAAGAGCTCATTAATCTCTCAAAGCATGAAATCAATTAAGACCTTGCCATGATATCTGAGGCCAGAAATCCCCACTGTTGTGTATGTGTCACAAGTGGGTAGTTTCCTTGGTTGCGAATTAACCCATGTAGCACTTGAATTCGCCAGACCAGCCTTCCTTCTATAATTGTTTCAATGAACAATAGATGAATAGCTCTTTTAGAGGAGATTGTACCACGCTTAGCTTGGCTTGGACGTCTAGTTCATCGAGCGAGACAACAGCCCTCTTTAAGCTCAACAATTGGTTTCGACCTGTCATGATCTCATCGGGAGAGCGGCATCTCGACCAGTTTGTGCACGGGAGGCTAACCCCGCCTTCAAAACTCCTAAGTAATATTATTATTCCATCCTAGAATTCCTAGCACCAACCGTCTTAATGTCACTCCCACAAACCAGTTGTGTTGATCCTTTATGTGCCCTCACTCTTCACTTGATAACCCCAAGCTTCACTCCTTTCACAGATGAGGGAGAATCACGGACCGTGATACATGCATGTCGGTTAAAAGAACCCTAAAAGAGTAACTTATAGCTCACCTTTTAAGCAAGATAATTAAAAGCATTATAATATAATCCTTAAATTAGTAGCAGATCCAGAACTGTTTTCAGTCAACGAAAATTCTTAGCTGGCCCAAAAGCAAAATGGGATGAGTTCTTTCTCTTGTTTACAAAATCTAAATAGTAAATACACGTTCCCACCACCTATAAAAACATTCGCGATAGGCATTCCACTTCAAAGCCTGAGAAGACCCTAGAAAGCAGTTACTAAAAAACCTCCGAAGATGAGATTCGTCATCCTCGCTGCTGCTGCTGCCGCCGTCCTCCTCCTCCAAGTCTCGGCCTCCAGTGCCACCCGCACGGAGGCGCTGGTTGGGGCTTCCCCGGAGGCGCTGGTCGGGGGGTGGAAGCCGATAAAGAACCTGAGCGACCCGTACGTGAGGGGGATCGCTGAGTTCGCCATCAAGGCGCACAATGACGAGGCCGAGACGGGTCTGGTGCTGGTAAAGGTGGTGAAGGGCGAGACGCAGGTCGTGTCGGGGGCGAACTACAGGCTCGTCGTCGAGGTCAAGGATGGGGCCGACACGAAGAGCTTCGAGGTCGTCGTTTGGGACAAGCCGTGGGAGCATTCCAGGCGTCTCACCTCGTTTACGGTCGTTCCGGGCAAGGCGTGAGGTCGTCGTTTCGTCTTACCTGTTAATAATCATCCTTAGACGTATTACATTTTCAGTGATTTGATAATAAAGCTGCCATATGAATTGAGGAAAAGAATTTGTTTGGTGCTCCCTTTGAAATACATATGTCTGTCTTCGTTTTTTTTTTTTTTCCTGAATTCTTTTTTCTTCCGTAGATCTCACTATTGGATGGAATTCGGGAGTGGGAAAGCAGATAAATGTCAATGATTCATAAATTAGATTATCACAAAGAAAATGAAATTTAGGAAGTTTGCCCGTTTGTTTCACGAAATAATTAGCTATTGAAAAATATTTTCATTATTAATAATAATTTATATTTAAATATTTGAGTTGTTCATTTATTTTTGTAGATAATTCATGCGATTATTTTTTTGAAAACATAAATTTGAATTTATTCATTTTTTGTGAAATAAACGGAACCTAGTATTATTAATTTCATTAAATAAATCTTCTCCCGAGACTTAAAAAGTACCATGTTGTCTATGGCTAGCGACCATTGCCACAAGGTGACGGCCGGGAGGACGGTGACCCATGCGTTAGTCATCGTCACCCCAAGACACACATGGCAACGGTGACTATCACACACATTTGTTGCAACTTTGGCAAAAAGTATTACAGGGACGAGAAATTTTCTTTTGATCAAGGCTAAGTGGATAACAAGTTTAGCGTCATTCATTCTCGTAAGTAAATCCGTCACCGAAAATGGTCTAATGATTCCTTTCGTAGCTCTGAGAGTTGTGCTGCTGGGAGTTGAATCGAGGTGCCTGCTTAATTGGCAAAACCCTAAGAAGAGGAGAGCTCAAGCCGTGACGGAAGCCACGCGACGAAGACGTTCCAGATTCATCCTTTTCAGGACCACTTGCGACTTGTTCATCGGTGATGGACAGCAAGACAAAACCATTCTAACGTTTGTGCGGTCCATCTGTCGAAAACACTTGTCATTTCCCGTTGCTATTGCTCATCCCTCACGAGCCTTCGAAAATTCTGCCTGCGATTTCTTTTCTCCACACTGTTTTTTAGGATAAAATCCATTGAATGCAGATGGTCCCACATCTTTATTCTCGGGTTTTGGTCTCTGGATTTTGTCGAGCACCCTACCTAAAGATCAGAACGTTATTTATCTGAGAGTTGTTCCGCTGGAAGTTGAATTAAAGGGAGCGACAAAATATATCGCAACAGCGGCGTTGCGAAATTGAATGGAGGAGAATATCACGGAGAATATCACAATCTGTGAATCCTCCCGTACTCGTGACACTTGTGAGTGGTGCTTAGGATTATCAAGTGAAGAGTGAGGAAGCAGAGAATATGGCTTTTGCAACTTACTAAACATTACGGCAGCTTTGTTGGGAAAACTGTTTATGGCAATTTAAGGTTGACAAAACCTTCTATCTCTCATTATTATTTAATAAATACAAATGTTATCTCATTTCAAGAATTATTTATGAATGATATTTTTTTTTTTATGCCTAGGATCCGCCGAGCCCGTCGGGCTTACGCCGGGCAGCCCACAGCTCGTAGAGTGCGTGGTGCACCCCGGACCAAGTGTCAATACCTGGGGGGAAGCTAACACAGGACTCCACCACCATGGCCCCCTCACTTAAGACGTGTTAGCAATTGCGGAGTTTCAACCCTGGGACCTCTGCGGTGAAGTATCCAAAGCCAAACTAACTCAACTACCCACTGATGGGTTATATGAATGATATTTTATCTCTATTACGTAATCTAATGTACAACATGAAAAGACTGATGGAAGCTAGATGGACCTTGATATAAAGTGAACAAAATTAGGAAGGATGAGAAGTTCATGAAGACTTGCAGGCACCATGACAAAATAAACAGCTGAGTGAAATCTTGACCACTAATACTCTAAGGAAGACCAAAGGGAAAATTGTCATAAATAAAAAAAATAAAAAAATCTTAAACCTATTGTACAACAGTCAATTCAATTATAAATTTTTCTTAATTTGACTAATTTAATCCTCAACCTTTTGGTGATTTTCCAACGAAATTCTTTTAGCCAATTCTAGGCAAGAATCACTCATGTGGCAATCTGGTTTAGGGCCAATCATCCTATATGGCATGATTAGAACTGAAATGGACAATATTTGCAATTTTTTAAAACTAAATCTATTCCTTTTTTTTTTCTTTTTTCCCCCCTTGTTTTTCCTATTTTCCTCCGCTTGTCGTCAAGGCCTCAGTGATAGTTGCCCAACCATTGTTAATTCTGCGTGAAGGCCTGCAAGCCCTCATCGTGGCTAATGGCAACCTCTGCCAAATATCGCGAAGGCCATGGCGACCGGTGAAAGGAATTAGGAAAAAAAAAAGAGCAGGAAAAAAAGTTAAAGAAATTGTCCATATTGGCATTGGCTGTACCACGTAGGACGGTGGACATTTATATTGGGGATTTTCAATCAAAATTGGCTACAATATCTATATTGACAAATTGTCAAATAGTTTATGATTAAATTAACAAAAACTTTATAATTAAATTGGCAAAATTAAAAAAAAAATTAGGATTGAATTGAATGCCGTACAATGAATTAGAACTTTTCGGAATATTATCCCAAGACTAAACAGATAGCAATACATAAGTCAACTACCAATGAAAAGCTTGGATAGACTCATGAATTGCTAAAAGAAGTAGCTCATACAATTAACTAAGAAGAAATTATTGTTCACGTATTTATGGAATTTGGATAAGAACATCATGATATTACTTCGACTAAAATTGAAGTTAAAAGAAAATTAACAGCTACTTCAGGCTTGTAACTCTAGAAGAAATATGTGAAAGAGAATTCAACTTATTCTTATGGAATGGATAATTACCAATTGTAACTAGGGTTAATACCCTGAAAAACCCCAAACTGGTACACTTGTGACAAATTTACCAAAAACTATTTTTTTGACCATGAAAAACCCCCAAATTGGTATACTTGTGACAAATTTACTCCGACTGACTATAAAAAAAAAAACCCTAAACCGGTACATTTATGACAAATTTACCCCAAACTAATTTATTCGATTGAAAAAAACCCCAAAATGGTAAATTTGTGACAAATATACCATATGCTAAATTGGATTAATACCACAAAAAAAAAATCACAAAAATTGTAAATTGTGACAAACGGAGCGTAAAATCCTAAATTGGTAAACCGGTCAATTGTTACGTGTCATTTAAGTTAATAATTTGAGAATAAAATTTAACAAAAACTAACAGAGGGTAAATTTGTCACAAGTGTACCAGTTTGGGGTAAATTTGTCAAAGGTATACCAATTTGGGGTTTTTTGTGATAAAAAAAATAGTTTTTAGTAAATTTGTCATAAGTGAACTAGTTTAGGTTTTTCAGGGTATTAACCCTTGTAACTAACTCCATTTGAGGAAATTTCACTATTCAGAGAAAGATTTGATTCTATGAACGACCAAATCTCCGGACTCTCGAAAGGGATGTGTGGCTGGTGTCAAGTATTGATGGACAATGATACGATGGCGGCACAGCGAACAAACCAGCGGCAACAAGCAAGGTGAACCGACGACAAAGAACTACAAGCAATAGTACTCAAACATGTGAGAAATAACTAAAAGAAAAAAGTCAAATTTCTCTCTTTTCCTCTCCCTGCTTTAGGAAAGTGGTGTCCCTGCAGAGGAGATAGACCAATTTGACCAAGTCCTCTTTCATTGCAACAAGGAAGGTGAACGCCTCTCTCTCTCTCTCATGTGTCTCTCTAAAGGCGTTCTCTGAATTGTGAAATCCCGACTCCTAATTTGTGAGGCATAATTTGATATATGTAGTGTTAACCTAAGTCTAATCACGGACTTAATAAAGGCCTTTTCCTGATTCATGGACTCTAAAACCTAGCGTCTACTTCTTGATTAATTCAAATGGGCTGAATTATATTCAATTAAGCTTAATAAAGCCCCCCTCACCTTACGAAGTTCGGCCAGCACCCCACCAAAGCTTGGTGGAATTCTTCCCCTCTTTGCGAACTCAGTCTATTCAATTAAGCTCAAAATTTTCCACCATCGGTCCGATTAAATGCAATTAATTGAAACGCACTCCTAGTGACTATATGCAATGAACTTATATTTTTGCTAGGGCCCAGGGCAAGTCCCAAATTTCTATGCAGCGAATTAAGTGGGACGCCAAAATTTAGGTATCAAATAGTGTGGTGGATGTGAATTGATGTTCTCCATGATTTTCCCTGTCTCACTTGGTTCTCCAAGAGGTTAACAACTTCAGATCTATCATTCGAGATTCTCTATAGCAAGGTCACACCTTTCATTGTGGGTTTGTTCCATAGTCAAGCCTCTAATAACTAGATTATTCATTTTTTTAAAGGAAAATTGGCCAAAAAGTCCGAAATCTATTACATTTTTGCCAATTCAATCATAAACCTTTTAACTTTAATAATTAAGTCTAAATATTTTCATTTTTTGTCAATTGAGTTCATCCGACCAATTTTAGCCAAAATTTGCTGACGTGGGCCAGCGCCGACGTGGATAAATTTTATTTATTTTTAATATATTTTTGGAATTTTAAAATCATTTTTTTATATTTTTAATTTCTTTTTCTTTTTTCTTTTTTAATTTCTTTCCCCTTTTTTTCCTTTGGCCGGTCACGTAGCCTCCTACAACCTACCAGAGGCCATGACCGAGGAGGGCGAGCACAAGCCTCACTCATGGCTTGTGAGGTCACCCCCTCACCAAATCCTAGCAAGGGTGACCTCGCCTAAGGTCCGCAAGGCCAACCCTCGTCGATTGCCGGAGGCTAGGAAAAAAAAAAAAAAAGATTAAAAATATAAAAAGAAATTTTTTAAAAAATTAAAATATTTTAAAAATAATAAATTTTGTTTATGTTAGCGCTGATCATACCACGTAAAATGATCAGGATCCACATAACGAATTCTAATCAAAATTGGCTAAATGAACCCAATTGACAAAATATTGAAAGGTTTAGCACTCAATTGGTAAAGTTGAAAGATTTATGACTCAATTAGCAAAAGTACAATAGGTTTAGAACTTTTTGGATAATTTTTCCCATTTTTTTCAAAAGGAAGTACGAAGCAAAGAATGGGAGAATTCACTCGACTAACTCAAACTAGAAACTCTAATACCAACTTGATGAGTGGCGTGTTAGGCTAAAATTGCTAAACGAATTTGATGGAATGCATATGTTTGATGTGTTTGTGGAAAAAGAACTTTAAGATAAAAAAGCTCACCATCAAGGCATAAAGGAATATTCCACCAATCAAAAATAAATAACTTTAAGTTTCACCACCGATGATTTGGATAAAGAACCAAATGAATCACTCACTTAAAAGAAATCCGTGTATTATGAACTCAAAACCTTGCATGCATACGACTTAGAATGCACTTCTTATTTATTGAGGGAGTAAGACACTAATGATTTGTTTGGTAATGCTTCTGTTTCTGATAACAATTTCTTTTCAGAAATAGTCTTTTTCAATTTCCATTCTCCGGAATAATTTTTGAGTAAAAGAATATGTTTGATAATTATATAAAATTTCAAATCTTAGAATGGAAAAAGAACAGGAATATGTTTGGTATGATCCACAATTTTTTTTTTTTTTTTTGTAATGTATAATTTCTTTTAACTTTTTAGTAATTTTTAAGATCTTTTTCTTTTTTTCTTTTCTTTTTATTCCTTGCCGCCGCTAGCCGATCGCCACCACCGATCACCAATGGCTGATGATGGCCGGACAAGAGGGGGTGGCAGCAGGGGGCGACGGGCCATGAGGAAGAAGAAAAGAAAAAAAGAAATGAAAAAATAACTTAATTCTAGAAATAGAAACAAGAAATTACTTTTTCATTTCTTTGTTTCTCGTTTCAAATAAATTTACTACCACTTTTCTATTTTGGAAAATAGAAAAAGTAGTTGATATTACGAAATGGATTTATTATTTTTCTATTTCGGAAATAAAATAATAGAAAAACAAAAGAACAGAAATATTGCCAAACAGAGCCTAAATCAAAAAATCTTGAACTTGGGAACATCAAATTAAAAGAAAAAGTTTAACTAGGAAATAATCAAACTAAAAAATCAACTTAAATTAGGAAACTACATTTCAAAATACAAATTATCTTTAAAATCATGTTGTGTCCGAAACGTCCCTTTGCTTGTATTTAATGGAATCTGATACTCCTACATAACTGATTACATCCTTAATTTAGCTTCCATTAAATCGCAAGTTATTAATTTCATGATCCATGAAAAATTACCTTTCCGTAAATTTCTTTTTTCCCCAAACCACGCGACATCCGTGACTCCCGCAATTCCAAGACCTATAAATGTATGTACCCACAAGTCACCACCCATAGAAACCATCAAGATAAGCATTCAATCTCAAACCCCACTACAAGGAAAAACACTTACCAAAACCAAAAACCGAAGCCGAAAACCTCCGAAAATGAGACTCCTCATCGTCGCCGCCGCCGCCGCCCTCCTCCTCCTCCAAGTCTCGGCTGCCGGGGCCACCCGCACGGGGCCGCTGGTCGGGGGGTGGGAGCCGATAAAGGACCTAAGCGACCCGTACGTCCGGGAGATCGCCGAGTTCGCCATCAAGACGCACAATGACCAGGCCAAGACGGGACTGGTGCTGGAGAAGGTGGTGAAGGGCGAGACGCAGGTCGTGGCGGGGACGAACTACAAGCTCGTCGTCGAGGCCAAGGACGGGGCCGACACGAAGAGCTTCGAGGCCGTCGTTTGGGACAAGCCGTGGGAGCATTTCAGGAGTCTCACGTCGTTCAAGGCCGTTTAGGGCAACGCCTGAGGTCGCGTTCGTGAATAATTAATAGTGATTTTGAGAATAAAACGAGATCTGGTTTTCGTTTCTTAGGATGGAGGTTGTAGTCTAATCTGATGGCCCGTTTCCGTTTGAAACGTCTAGTGCAACTTGACTGATCATATGTTTTATCTTTCCCTTTCTTGTCCTGCTTTTGCTTTTCTGGGTCTGGTCCTGCTTGATGCAACATGCAAGAATCTCGTGAAGATGGATCAGATTAGGTGAGCTGAGATGAGAGATCTGCATATAGCTTTTGTCTTTTTCTTGGAGGAGTGCATAGAAATTATTCAAATTTTGATCTTTGACGGTGGGGCAAGCAGATTTAAGGGATATTTCGGACGAATTACAATCTGCCGAAGGTAAGTTCTTGACTTCTGGCGTTTGGTGATGCCCGTTTGATGAAAACTCAGATGACTTCGGGTGAAATATAAGAATGGAAACTCCTCGTTGTTCTGCAACTCAGTAGTACCATGGCGATCTCGTCGTCGACCGCAGCGCCATGATCACCACTCTTAGGCGACGACTGCTCGGTTATCACATCTCTCCGGCGATTCCTCTCTCTTCCGCCTCGGATCTACGGTCTGAATGTGCACGACCGCCCATGATGGATGTCGGGATTGCGGTCGGCACGGCGTATGGCAAAATGTCCTCTCCCCCTCCAAACCCGCTTCCCGTATTTCCTTTTCCTCCATCGCAATGGTCATGAAGGACCACCGCAGCAATGGCAACCACCACCGTCGTGGTGGTCATCGTGGAGACACAACCACCACAATGGTGGTTGTTGCCAACAATGGCTACCGGCTATGAGGATTTAAAAATAAAAAATAAAAAAATTTCAGTGATCATATGTTGTCGTATTCTATCTTATCCTTTCCGACTCATATCTTTGACAAGCCAACTCGGTCTCAATTATTTCCACTATTATTCACTATTGACCGTATTATCTAGATGGACTTGGATTAGATGAATCGGAGTATAGTGCTAAACAGTACATAGAATTGCGCACATATCTATTTCCTTTATGGTTTGTTTAGGGCTTTGAATTCAATTTGCGTAGCTGAATGCCTCGTTCAAATACCATCCACAATTTCCTGTGGGCTGGCAATGCAAGGTGCTACACAAAACATATCAAATGAAATATTGGATCCATGGAAAGTAATTATTTGCATCAATGTATGAACAACCGGGGCTGAAATAACAAAAACTATGGTCCGTTATAAAATTGGATTTGACTACCTTTGCTCGAAGGTGTGCAATTGGGATTTGTTCAACTCAAGAACCAAGCGGACCGACTATTTCAACCGCAGGAATGTTTCTCTCTATTGACGAAAATTTGCTTCTTGCCGACGTGGACGAGCAATCATTTAAAAAAAAAAAAAAAAAAAAAAATGTTTTCCAAATCATTTAATTGTCGTGAAACAAATGGAGCTGAAATGATTTGACAAGATATTTTAAAAATAATCAAGTTATTAATGACCGGACAAAACCAAGTTATATTGGATATCGACTATTTATATATAGATTTTATTCTTACCTGAACATCCAATTACTAAATCACCGGGCATACATGTTAGCAAAAATTCTTAGATTGTTATCCTTACTCTGGCCTAACTCCCTAAAAGAACTCCCAACTTTAGGTTCAATTCTATCTCAAAAAAAATTTTATCTTTGAAAACGAACTCAACTTTTACTCTAGACCCAAATGTGCCCATGCATCCAAAAATCTTTACTAATTTCTTTAAATTATCAACATCAAGGTCGACTAGAGGTCCATCAGAGGTCCATTGTCACAACATGCGTCTTCATCAACACCATCACATTCATATAAAATAACAACAATCACTTGATGTTAATCATTTTGAAGAAACAATCACGACTTTCGGATGCTTAGGCAAATTTGGGTCTACAATGAAACTTGGAGATTTTTTCAGACAAAAAGAAAAAAAAATGGGACAAAATTGAACTTAAAGTTAGAGGTTTTCAAGGGAATCAATCCTCCTCCTTAAAAAAGACTTTTTAAGTTCTTGGTATTTTTGTTCTTAAAGATGATTCCAGCACATGAAGCCCTAGATTGTGGGGCAGGCAATGCATTAAATGAGAAATGGAGGCATGTGAGAGTGGAGTTGGAAAGAAGCTGAGCCCGAGGGTCGATTGGATATAAATGCAAAAGTTGACTTAAAGTTGGATATGCTGTTAAAAGAGATTTTTTTTTTCTTTTTTTGGTAGAAAGGGATGGGAGCAAATTAACTTGTGGTGTGTCTATTAATTGAAAAGTCGCCGACTCTGGTTCCTCCAAAGGCCATTTCTGTTGATGCATGAACATTTATGGACTGTGTAATGGATATGAGATTTTCCTTGTCAAAAAAAAAAAAAAAAAAGGATAGAGATTTTCATTTATACTATCTTTTGTATATGATTTATGAGCATTTGGATCCGAAATATTCAATTCTACTTTATAAAATGAAGTTCGAAAGATAGTTGACATACATACAGGACACTGCCAATGATTCAATTCCACAGAAATCGTGTATACAAATAAAAATCCTTCAGGTATATGTCTTTAAAATGAAGTCAATTGAAAGTTTGTAACACCCAAAAATTTAAACTATTAGGCGAAAAAAGATTAAGGTTTTAACTTCTGACTCATTCTAAGTTAATAAATATGCATTCCATAGCAACTACACATATGTATAATTGACCCTTACAAGTACAATTTTATTTATTTATTTATTTATTTCTTATTTTGTTTTGGGAAGGAAAGTGGGTAATATATATGGATCAATTCAAATGGTTGTTTTTGTCTTGATAAATAACTCGAGTAGGTCATGAGAGAAGCGACGTGCATGCTTTTGCGATCAATCATCGTGGTGCGTGGAAATATATGATGTGGCTTAAAGAAAATATTTAGAAAATCATTCTTAGTGAATGTACCATAATAAATATCATCGTAATATTGCAATGTAGTCTTTGTTAACGCATACTACGCCGTACAAAAAGATATAATAACACAAATCGTTCCTAAACTTTGTTTGATTTGCAATAATGTCATTTGATATTTATTTTGTGTAAAGTGATCCCTAAACTTTGGTCCAACATGCAATATATTTGTTAGACCTTTATTTGTTCAATATGATCTTGAAATTATTGATAAATATTCAATATAATACTTTCATTTAAAAAACAAACAAGACATTATGTGAAGTCAGCATGTTTATCCTTATATCCATCTTTATTAGAAAATGGCAAAAACAAATTAAAGACTCCAAGTATTCCACGTGGTCATCTTTTTTAAAATTTGAGATTTGTCTCTACAATCTATCTGTGATTCACTGTTCAAACTTAAAGGATTTCAACCTACATAGTGAACTCCATTAATGATGGCATGAATCATACAGTCTAGGGTAGAGGTGAGCAAAAGGAACCACTCAAACTAGATCGAACCGGTAAGTTCTAAGCAGTTCTCTAAAGCATCAATCTAGTTCCTGGTTCCATAAAATTGGAAATCATGATTTTCAGTCCGTATGTGTGGAACCACCCACCCATATCACCTAGACCAAATTGATTTTTTCTTTTTAATTTCTTTAGAAAATATAAAAAACTAATGTGAAGTTTATGCTTCGAAGGAAAACTAAACTTTAAAGAAAAATTAGAGAGAAAAATTCTCTTCCTAAAACTAGTTATCTAGTAGAAAAACACTGGATGCTTATAGATAAAAGGAAAATGAAACACTTTTGCACTTTACCCCTCAACTATATGTGACCTTACACTTAACCCCCTAAACGAAAAAGCAAATAATTGGTGGAACTTCTATTTGTTAAGAGGTAAAATGCAATTTAACAAGAGAATATAACGACAAACCAACAACAACAACAACAACAATAATAGCAAAAAACATACTGCTAGTATCAAGAGGCTCTTGTGGTTGAATTCTCGGTTTTTGAGTGAGAATTGGACCGCCCAAGAATTGATTTCCTCTGGTCTAGAGATTAGATTGATTATTTGTCAATAATTAGGGAGCATATCGATCAAATTAAAAGAATAATATTGCACGTTAAACCAAAGTTCAATGATCATTTACATCATTTTTCCTTAAAAAAGGCAAAACAAGTCGTTTAAATTTTGAATCAAAGATGATAGAAAAGCATCCAAGCAAACAAAACTTCACACTATTGTATTTACATCATGAGATTCTATTCTCGACATAACATTAACATCATGTCGAATGGCTCATTCGACAAAATATTTGATGTGATATTTCAACTCGTTATAATTTGTTTATCTTTTACCATATCTCGACTACAAGTTGACTCACGTATTCCGATTCCACACGTATTCGTATACTAATGTACTAAGGTAGGAAATTCCTTTAATATAAAACGCATAAACAACTAAGAACTAAATTAACAAAGAAGATATGAGGGAGAGGGAGAGAGGGACACGTGTTAACGACCCCGAAGGAGGGGTCGAGATCCGTTGGTCCCCGCCCGATCAGTTACCGTGCGTCCGCGGCCACCGAATCGCTCCCCGATCGCGACCTGACGACCGTCGGATCTCTCGCCGGGTCGCGATCTGACGCCCCAAAAAAACTCCGAATAAAATAAAAAGTTTAAAGGAAAAAAAGGAATGAAACAAATAAATTAAAGAAATAAAAAGGGAACTGCATGAAAATCAGAAGATCACGTTCTCTCTCTCTCTCTTTTCTTTCTCTTTCTAGCTCTGCAAAAATCTTATCTCGCCATGCCCGATCTGTTCTTCGCCAAATCCAGGAGCTCGACCGGGAAACCCTAGGAGAGGAGAGGGGATTAGCGGCGGCGGCGGCGGCGGCGGCGGAGGAGGAGGCGGCGGAGCTGTTTGTAATCTCCATGGAGGATTGCGCGGGAGGGAGCGAGCGTCGGTGATCCGGCGGTGCCCTGTCCCGATCGAGCCGAGCGGAGCCGAGCCGGAGGGCGTTGAGGGAGAGCCGCGCCGGGTTCTGTGGCGGCCGCCGATGAAGGGGCTGTTCAAGTCGAAGCCGCGGACCCCGGTGGACGTGGTCCGCCAGACGCGCGATCTCCTCGTCTTAGTCGATCGCAGCGGCGATGCGCGCGAGAGCAAGCGCGAGGAGAAGGTGCTCCGATTTTTCGGTTTTTCGTGGTTTCGATTATCCTTTTTTTGTTTCTCTGTTTGGATTTTTTCTTTTTTTTTTTTTTTGGATTTAACGGTTGAATTGGGCTGCGAGTGGGAAGGAGAGCTGGAATTGGTTTCTGTTTCGGCTGGTGATTGGTTTTCCGATGGAGGGAATAAGTTGAGTTGAAAATTGCGAAAATTTCTGCAGTATCTTCGGAGTAGGAGTTCACTTCCGGTTTTCCTCTAAAGTTTGGCGCTTTTTAGCTGATACTGCTTCGTTAAGTATTCAACTGTTTAAGGGTCCTTGAATTCCTCACGGTTATGTTGGTGCTGCTGAAATTTGATTAGCATGTGGGCTTTTAGGATGGAAAACAGTTCTTTGATATCAAGCTAGGCTCTTTTGAAGCTTGCCGTTTGTAATTCTCTGGCAGCTTAGCATATTGATCTAGCATTTGATTATATAAGCCAGAGTTGTGCAATAAGCTTTGTGGTCGGTCGAATTGACGTTGATCTTGCTGTTCTTTGTCCTCATGCAGATGGCAGATTTGTTTAAAAATATTAGGGAGATGAAGTCAATTCTCTATGGGAGTAGTGAAGCCGAGCCGGTAGCAGAAGCTTGTGCACAGTTGACTCAGGAATTTTTCAAAGAGAACACTCTGAGACTTCTGATAATTTGTCTTCCGAAATTGAACTTAGAGGTTAGCTTATCTGAGAATCTTCCCTTTCAATTGACTGGGTTACGTGAGAGAATTCTTTTGTACTCCTTAAGTGATTAGTAAGAAAGTCTTGGGGTCCTTTTTGTGTGTTGTATTGATAAGCATCTACCTTTTCTTCAGGCTCGTAAAGATGCCACTCAAGTTGTTGCAAACTTACAGAGGCAACAAGTTCATTCGCGATTGATTGCTTCAGATTACCTTGAAGCAAATCTCGATCTTATGGATATTTTGATGGCAGGGTAAGTGGCCGTTTAAACTCTATGGTGTGAATCAAAGCTTATAACTATGTGTCAAGACCTTATAGAAGGTCCTGCTTAGATTTTGATCTCCGCCCTGTCTCAAAAAACACCATTTCTTTCAAATAAAGGTCTAAGATTTGTTGATTTATTAAGCACTTCAAATAATGAAATTCTATTTGAAGTTACTGCTTTTCTTTTGCTGCTATTTCTTTTGTTTACTAGCATCTTTAGTGCAACAACAATTGGCGGAATGACATTCAAGATTGGCCTGGTTGGCAGAGTCCACTTTACCCACTGGGGTTATTGTTCATCAATCGCCTCCGCTGCCTTGTTTAACCATTGGAGAAACACAAAAGAAAATTGGATAAAAAGCTTAAGAAAAATTATCTGTTAGATACAGAGGATTGGTCTTCTAATTTCTTCAATCAATTTTTTGGTAAATTATATATTTTGAAGCTGGTTTCAGTTTTCTTGCTAAATTGTACTGGTTGGTACTTCCTGTGCTTTCTCAATGGATGGGGCATATCTTTTGTTCCTCCAGCTGAGGAAATTGCCAGCATTAATATGTTTGGATGATTGCATGTTGTGATTTTGTTGTTTTTTGGTCACCTCAATTAGATGCTGTGCTCATTTGCATCTTATAACTTGGCTTATGCTGTCTCTTGTAGTTATGAGAACACGGAGATGGCTTTACACTATGGGGCAATGCTGAGGGAGTGCATACGGCATCAGGTTGTTGCAAAGTGAGATTATAAACCAGGACTATTCATCTCCTCTCTCTCTCTGTGCTTATTTTCTTTTTAAGTTTAATGACCACTTTTTGTTGCATGTTAGCTTATTGAGGTACTTTATATTCTTACTTTTGTTACTACTATACGCTTGTGTTGTTTCTTCTAATTCAGATAACAACATAGTTATATACATAGTCAACTAAAAGTCAACACCAGGGGAAAAGTTGTGATGATATATCTTTCAAAGTAACACTGCAGGACTTGTGCTTTTAAGATTGAGCATGTCAGAAATATGTCTACCCCGGGCATATGATACTGTTTGCTAGTATAATCATTTTAACAAGTATATGACGTTATATAAATATTTCTGTATTTCCAATGAAACCTTTTGCATTATCAACTATCATGTATGTTTTTTGTATGTATACATGTATTAACGTACATATTGACATCTTTGCTTTTCCAGGACCCTTCAACATCATTACTGTCTACTATATCACTGTATAAATTAGGACTAAGAATAAGTATTTGTACTGAAGAAGTTCGTGTGGAAATGAAATTGTAAGTACTGTATCAGTGTATCAAGCATGAGACTTTTTGCCCAGTCTGTCAGGACACTTGGATGCCGCAAAAAATTCATGATTCATCAATTTGTGGTGTCAGGGAACTTTAGGGAAATGAATTTTGAGATATTATTAGAATTCAACTTAAAATTTTGATATGCAATTTGCTTTGCACAGTTTTGGTAATGATCTGATGTTATTTACTCAATTTGTAGGTATGTGTTGGAATCACAGCACATGAAGAAGTTTTTCGATTACATTCAACTCCCAAATTTCGACATTGCTGCAGATGCCGCTGCAACCTTTAAGGTCAAGTACAAAAAACACTTTCTTGCAGACATTAACTCCGCATTCTCACCAAATATTAGCAAACCTTGGCCTTTCATTAGAGAGAGTTTAATTGGACATAGGAATTGCTCTGTTGTTTATGGCCTTTGACCATGGTGTGGAATGTGAATGTGACTTATCTTAGGAAATCTTTGACCGTCTTGGTTATCTGGTTCTTGTAGTAATGGGTTACTTCTTTTAGTGGCATTTCAGTTTTCCTTCATGCTGCAGTTCTTCTATCTAGGGAACAATTGGTCTTCTTTTAAACTGGAAACGACTTTCTTCTGAAAATAGATTCTCACTTCACATTCTGACCATATATTTGTTTTCAGTAGAGGTCATATATCTAGCCTAGACTGGTGCAGTGGGTAAGATTGGTTTTCTGAGCAGGGGATTCTCCCCTTCTGAACAATGAGAGAAATGGAAGTTAAGTTTTTTGGTTTTTTTTCCTAACTTTTGGTAGCCTAGACATTGCCCTGGTTCTGTGACATGCTCTGCACATAGGCTTTCAATTTACATGATTAGTCCATGGAAGGTTCCATGCCACAGCCTTTGGACTCCACCACCTGCCCAAAATATTACTGGTCGGAGTCCTATGGCTCTGGCTCTTCTTTGCCGTGTATGGTCTGTTAACTAAATTATCATTATACATAGTTGATGAAGATGCTAATCGGTTTTTGCAACTTGCCAAACAGGAAAAGAACAAATCATTTTTGGTGAATCATGTTTGACAAGTATACACGCATTGGTTATACCTGACACTTTCTACATTTGGTTCCAGGAACTTTTGACGAGGCATAAATCTACTGTAGCTGACTTTCTTACCAAGAATTATGACTGGGTAAGCAGTATTTTTATGGCAAAGTTGTTCTTTGGGTTTGGCATGTGCATTAGCACATGCACACCGGATAACTATTTTTTGTACGCTATTAGATGTAGTTACACTCAACAGCCCACGGGAATAATCACACAATGACAGTTTATATTGTTCTGGGTCCTGGAAAATTTTAGCTTTGCCACATTGGGACTTGGTTTGTGGAGTAATCAACTTTGGAATTCTACTGCTTATCATCCAATTTCTTGTCTACATGATTAAGTGCAAATATTTGTGCGATCCTTTTGTTCTGTTTTTCTTTGGCTGAACAAGTGTTTGTCTTGTTGTTTCTTTGTTGTTGCTTTTACAATCTCACCTAACCATGGGATGTTACAATTTTAGAGTTCTCAATATTAGAACACTTGAAGTGATTGGCTTACCTTTTATTTCTGTGGGTAGTTCTTTGAAGAGTATAACTCGAAGCTGTTGGAGTCAAAAAATTACATCACCAGGCGACAAGCTGTAAAGGTAAAGCATCTATCTAATGGCTTTTGCAAGCTTATGCTCTGAAATGCCACAGTAGACTGCAGATATACTCCCCACCAGTGCTTTTTTAATTTTCCTGGAGAATGTCCTTTCTTTGAGAAATTCTAGAGAACCAAGTACAATTTATGTTTTTGACCCAAAGATAGTGTGTTGGAGATGTTTTAGAATCACAAAGTTCTTTAGATTTGAAATGTAAACCTGATGGAAACTGGGCTGGAGATTTCAAGGAAATCTGGTTCCTTGAGTTTTCTTAGCATACTATGCAATGTAGTTTCCATTATAGGTCATTGCATCATCGGGTTCTGTAATTATAATGGAATATAGTCTTATTCATTCTTTTATTCTCCTTTGTGGCAGCTTCTGGGAGATATGCTGCTTGATCGTTCAAATTCAGCAGTGATGACCCGTTATGTGAGTTCGAGGGATAATTTGAGGATTCTCATGAATCTTCTCAGGGTAATTGTTTTTGTATATGATATTCTCCCCTCACTGAAATTATTCTGAATCTCGGCAGACATCTGATGTCCCACTCGGTCTTTAACCCCTATCTTATAATTTATGAACTCATGTATTTAAGATGAACAAAGTTTCAGCTTTTGGATTGTTAATTTCAAGGGTTTCCTCTGTGTTCATGGCCATTTGAACTGAATTTACCAATTAACTGCTACCCTTCTGCAGGAGTCAAGTAAGAGCATCCAGATGGAAGCATTCCATGTGTTCAAGGTATTATTTCCAGGGAGAGCTAAGAATGTGAAATTTACATCGTTGCTTCAACGGTTCTCTAAATTCTCGACACTTTTAACTTCTGCAGCTCTTTGCTGCCAATCAAAATAAACCTCTCGACATCATCAGCATACTCGTCGCAAACAAAAGCAAGCTTCTCCGCCTGTTTGCTGACTTTAAGTTCGATAAAGGTCAGGAGATAACTCAATTCTCTCTTTCAGAAACTCATGCTATTAGCGACCGTGGACTTGAGTGACACGTTTAGTTCTGTCTTGTTGCAGTGGATGAACAGTTTGAGGCGGATAAAGCTCAAGTAGTCAAAGAGATAGAGGCGCTCGAACCAAGGGAAAGCGCGTGAACAAGCCCGTTTTGTATTTTTATGTCCATAAGTATTATGGTTGTCCTCCCAATTATATAACTGTGAATTATGAGAGGCTCTTCATCTTCTGTAAGGTAAAATGTAAGTTCCTGAATCTTGCCCGTCCTTCCAAGTAAATTATTATTATTATTTTTTTCAAACCAGAGTGCAAATTTTGTAACCTAATCAATCAGCTTAGCAATTTGTGTAAGACACATCTGTATATTGCTCGCCCGGCGCCTTTTTTGGGCGCATGATGTTCTGAGCGATCGATTGTCCCTTCTTCTTCATTTCATTCCCTTCACTTTGTTAAAATCGAAACGCAAAGCTAGCCCGGCTGGTTTAAGATTTGATATTCCAGCTCTTGTGATCGCCGTGACTTTGGCGATCTTCCTGTGTTTTGCAGCTGCAGTAACACGGTCCTTGCCATCTCTCTTTAACGGAATTTTGGATGTCGGCGTGAAATTTTCTTGCCGAGCTGCAAAGACGCTTTTTAAGCGGCCTAGTGTGCAAGTATTGCAGGAACCTATATATGGCATTTTATGCTAACGGCCCGTATGTTTTGGGGAAAAACCCTGTTTCCCATGAATTGTTGTCCAACTTAACAATGTTTTGACGAATGAAAAAAATTAATTGATGTGCAGAAAAAACTTTACAATTATATTAAATACCAAAGAAATAAAAATTAGAGATGATATACAAATAGTCTTGAACTTTGGCTCACTAGTTTATGAATTTTGAATTTTTTTAACGTGATCCATGAATTTTGGATTGATACTCAATTGGGTTCCTGAATTTTTAATTTGTCAAATGTGATTTTTGGAATTTCAATTTATTTAATGTGATTTTTAGTTTTTGTGCATATTCAATTTAGTTTGTAAACTTTATAGAATTGTTTATTATTGTCCTTAAACTTGAATTAATCGAAGGACAACATTAAACATTATCGCGTAGTTTATAAATTATATTAAGAATCATATTGAACAAATGAAAAGTCGATTGATGAATCACATTTTATATTATAAAGTTATAAAAATTATTTATGCTATCACCGCTAAAATTCAGAAATTATATTTAACAGATTAAAAGTCGATCGATGAATCACATTATATATTAATCAAATTTGTCATTATTCCTAGAAACTAATCACTTTTCATGTCCTTTAACACAAAGTTTTCAATGAAACAATCGTGCACTAAACTCAATTCAAAACGTCATATCCAACGAGATGGGACGGCTCTGCTCTCTCTCCCCCTCTCTATTTCTATTGTACAAACCCTGGAAGAAGTTTCCCTCCTGGTTGATGTTGAACTTGAGGGGGAGCCTCGGAAGGAGGACGACACGAACCTTCCCAAATTCCCTGCCGCCACCGGACCAGCCGAGCATCGCTGTCGTCTTCTCGCGTGAAACTTCCGAACCAGAAAAGCTTCCGTCTTTTCAGCTTTAGGTGCTCCGAATATGCCACGGTCAGAACCGGAACCCGAACCCGGAATCCGAATGATGCTTCCCCGACCGAACGACAGCATATTCCCCCTCCTATGCGCATGAGAATCTGACCATAAACTAAAGTGGCCACGAGCTTACGATCGTATCATTTGTCGGATTGAGAAAAAGAAAGAGCACCAATGTTGGCAATGCTAGCAACAAGCCCCGCCTAACAAGGACATACCAGTCACATTCATGCTCTCCCGATTCCTTTTCTTTCCTTCATTTTCGCATCGATTTATTAATTCTTGCTCTAAGCGACCTCCGATCCGACTGGACAGTTGGAATCTAGACTCGACCCGGGAGTTTTCACGTTTGAATTGATTAGCAATTTGCTGAATGGGGCATAAGATGGGGGATGTAATGAGACATAGTGAGATATTCACGACAATTTAAGGTGCTTTGAAATCCAACACTAACCGGCACGAATTGACCAATGACACGTGAGTTCTTACATTTTTATGGCCGGCCAAAAGAAAAAACCAAAATTCGATGAACCATCTTAATAAAAAACAAGGCTGTTGTCTCTCACTAGCTAAAATCATAGGTTCGCCTTCCATAATTCAATCTTGTGAATCATAATATCTTTCTCATCATCAAGCGTTGAAGATGAGTTTTTAGAATGGTTTTGTAAAAAAGGTTGTCACATATTTAAAGCGACACATCTAAACAAGCAAGTAAAAACTCATATAGGATGTTCTTTGCATCCAACACCAAGTGAAATAAATTGACCAATTATGCGCAAGTCCTTATATTGTTGTGATCGCCCAAAAGAAAAAAATTCGAAATTCAGAAAACCATCTTAATCACAAAAACGAGGTTGTCGTCACTGATTAGCAAAAACGATAAATTCACATTACATAATCCAACCTTATGAATTACAATATCTTAATCAAAAAACGAATCACAATATCTTAAATAAAAAACAAAAAAAAAAGATTGTTTTTGAACAAAAGTCGTTTGATAACGTTTGACTAAAAATAAAAAACGATAAATTTTTGACTTTTTTATTTCTTTTAATTTTTTAAACATTTTTATTTTATTTTTCACAACCTTTCTTTTTAATTTTTCTTTTTTCGGTAGGTCCACCGGCCTCCGCGAATCACAATATCTTAATCAAAAAACGAGGTTGTCGTCACTGATTAGCTAAAACGATAAATTCACATTACATAATCCAACCTTGTGAATCACAATATCTTAATCAAAAAATGAAGAAGAAAGAAGAGGAGAAGAAGGAAGAGAAAGAACAAAAATCCAAGAAACGTTTCTTCATTTTACATTTTACGGAGCGAAACAACAAATCAGTCACTAACTAGCTAAAACGATAGATTCACATTACATAATCCAACCTTGCGAATCACAATGTCTTAATCGCCGAAAACGAGTGTTTCCTAACACCCTAAAATGATAGATTCACATTACATAATCCAACCTTGTGAATCACAATATCTTAATCAAAAAACGAGGTTGTCGTCACTGATTAGCTAAAACAATAGATTCACATTGCATAATCAAACCTTGTGAATTGCAATATCTTAGTAAAAATCTTAATCTAACTAAAACGATAAATTCACATTACATAATCTAACTTTGCGAATCGCAATATTTTAATAAAAAAAACAAGGCTGTCGTCACTCATACTAAATGATAGATTCACATTACATAATCAAAATCACAATGTCTTTCTTGTCCGTCATCAGGGTTAAGGATGAGTTTTCAAAATGATTTTATAAAAAGGGCTGTTACATTTTAGAGTAATGCATTTAGAGCAAACAAATAAAACTCATATAAGACGGTTCAAATGTCTCTCACATTACAAAAATGTCATTAATATAAATATCTTATAATAATTTTTAATAAACCGATATAAATAATTTTTCTTATATTTATGAACTAAATGTAGGGGCACGAATATCCTGGGGCTTGATTCTGTCATCTTCTTCCTTCTCCGTACATCACGCGCTGCGTGAAACAGCTCCCTTCCACTCCCGTGCTCTCCTCGCCATTGTCGTTCCATCCCTTCTCTCTCTAACCTCTCTCTCTCTCTCTCTCTCTCTCTAGCACGCTCGCTCTCTTCGCGCCACTGGGTAGGAGGAGATGGCCGCAAACGGTAAGGCCCGCGTGGGATCTTGGTCGCTCCCTCGTTCCGTTTCTTGAATCTTCGTTGCAGTTTCTTTGGGTCTCGACGTCCTGATTGTTGTTGGGTTCTTCTTGATGTATCTTGGAATTCCCAGATTTGCTGTCGGACTTCCTGGCGGCTGCCGTTGAGGCCGCGCAGAAAGCCGGAGAGGTGGGTCGCTGCTCGATTTCGAAATGCCTCCATTTGATCGCGCTGCTCGAGTCGGCAATGGGTTGACGTTTGTGGGTTTTGTAGGTTATTCGCAAAGGATTCTACCAGACCAAGCATGTCGAGCACAAAGGCCAGGTTCTCTCTCTCTCTCTCTGTCTTGTCCTGTGATTGCCTCAATTCCAGTTGTTTAGTGAACTGCAGAAATGGGTGATCGTTTGTAGTTAAGCATGACAGGCGACATTGTTGAATTTCATGTTCACGTGATGGTACGCCGCGAAAGCGTGTCGGCAGTTGCAGACATTGCTGTGGCCCAAGAATGTTTTTCATAATCGTAGGCTGATGATTAGAAGGAAGAGGAAGTCATGGACTTTAGTTTTTCTACGCTAGTGAAAAGTTTCTTCTTTTGCAATGTGTACATGTAATCTTGCTGTGGTCAGATGGGAGCCTGCCAACTAACACAGGAAGGATATGAACATTAGTCGTGAACGAAGAGAAGTCATGTAGCTTCTTCTTCTTGTGGTTAATTTACTCATCTGGTTTGATTCACAGGTGGATTTAGTCACTGAAACTGACAAGGCATGTGAAGATCTCATATTTAACCATCTCAAGCAGCTTTATCCCGCACACAAGGTCGATGCTCACCTCATTTTCTTTGCTGTCCTATTGATCTGTGGAATACCACATAAAGGGCTTATGGTCAGCCCAGAGTCGGATTAGTTTCTTGACTTCATTCTGTTAATGTCGCTTACAGTTTATCGGTGAAGAAACTACTGCTGCTTGTGGGACCTCAGAGCTGACTGATGAACCTACATGGATAGTGGATCCTCTTGACGGAACAACCAACTTTGTTCATGGGTGAAGATCGATCTCCCAGATATTCTCATTTCTTGTTTCTTGCTTGATTCATTCATCCTTGTGATCTCTTGGAATGACATCTTGTAACTGTGTAATGCTTAATGTGATACTTGTAGATTCCCCTTCGTTTGCATATCTATTGGGCTTACGATTGGAAAGGTTCCTACAGTTGGCGTCGTATATAATCCCATTATGGAGGAGGTGAGCATTCTCATGCCCCACATATCTGAATATAATGCAAATACATTTAAAAAGATGGTACGCATTAATGTCATGAAGGGTCACATGCAATATAATGCCATCAATTCACTGCGGCAAATCAGTAGAAATCATTGGTTTGGAATCCTGTGACCTACTTTTGGTGTCTGCCGAACTACTTCTGCTCTTTCTTTGGATGCGAATTGGTGCTTAATAAATGTACTACTCTGGCTTCCGAGTTGTAGCTTTTCACTGGTGTTCAAGGGAAAGGTGCTTATCTGAATGGAAAACCTATCAAAGGTGATTTCACTTCTATCAAATCTCTGTTGGAAATTCCTTGATCCCTGAGAAGGACCTAAAATCATCTTTTACTTGCCAGTGTCATCTCAAACGGAACTTGTGAAATGCCTACTTGCCACCGAGGTATGTAAATTTTTTATAGAATTGATGGTTTGCCGGATGTGAAATCCTACCTTTTAACCTGACTGTTATTTTAACTTTGATCTATTTTCTCCTAGTTCACTGCATTGATGAGGATAATACAGTGTCACTCTAATGATAAATAAGTACTCCTATATTTGAATTTGAAAGAATAAACAATGATTGAAGGAACTATTGGTCTGTCAAATTTTTATATTATATCCGAGTTGGATATATATCAAATTTGGCTTGCTTCCTTGTTTCACTCTGCCAAAAGTGATGTGGTAAACTTGGACTTCTGATATTTACTGTGGTCTGGATAGGTCATGATGAACATTTGTCCTATTTTGCCTTTGTCACTCTACCATGATTTCATATTCCACCAGCTCCGATCTTACCAAGTTCTTGACATAATCCCGGAGGAGTAAACTATTTTGCTTGTCCACATGAGAGTAACGTATTTTTTTTTTTTTTCTTTTTGAGTCACGGTAAAGTAAAGATACCGCAAGGACCTTTTTAATCTTTGACAGTGACTGAACAGGAGGAATTTACTTATACAGTAACTTAACTTTTACTCATAATTCAAAACTGAACACGGATGTCATGAAAGGCATCCTTCCGCAAATGCGAATATCTTCGGTTGCTTCAAATTTGAGGAACTTGATTTTGCCACTGTATGAGTTGAAAATTAGACTAACTGCATGTTACATTCTTCAATTGAGGAGTTTTCGCATTTTCACATCCGAGTTAAATGATCTACTTTGTCAGTGCAAACTCTCAGTTGTTTTAGCATGGTAAGTTCCAGAGCTAACTAAACACATTTTACATTATATCATGCTTAATATCATCTTACAAAATCTTGTCAAATTGTGGAGTTACTTGCTATAGATCGTCCTTGAAAGAGTTCAACATACATAAAAAGGGAGAATGTCACTCTCAAAGAAAGAAGAGCAGATTCCATTTCATAGGAAAGCTATGTGTCTGCAAACTTGCATGGGTGTGTGTGTGTGTCCCAATTGAGAGATAATCTTATCAGGCTCTATAAACATCACTACTATCCCATTCCTACCTGCCAAACCTCATATCTTATGATTGAACAGCATCCTGTGAACTCAGTTTAAATTTTGTCCGCCTACTCTGGAAATAGTTGATCCATCCAGAATTGCTAGCGAGGAGCTTTATTTTAAACTGTGCAAAGAGCCTTTATGCTGTTCATTGAATAAAATTTCCAGAAGTACCAGTCGCCTAAAACAATGGCTGCTAGATTTACTTCAGAAATTGCAGATTTGGTTAACTAAAAGAGTGAAGCAGCAAAATAAATGGCTAATCGACTATTTTTGCCTAATGAAACTGCAGGCTGGTACCAAGCGGGATAAGGCAACGTTGGATGCGTCTACTGAGAGAATCAAAAGTCTACTTTTCAAAGTAAATCCGATGTTGGCATGCATATGTTCATGTTGAGTTCTGTTTTCTCCACCATCTGATGTCAGCTTTTCTTTCTTGATATATGGTCAGGTGAGGTCAGTTCGCATGAGTGGATCCTGTGCATTGAACCTCTGTGGAGTTGCTTGTGGACGGCTTGAATTATTCTATGAAACCGGCTTCGGAGGTCCCTGGTAATGGTTTTATGGTTTAGCATTAATGTAGAAGTAATACTCTACTACTAAGGAGAATACGAGTAAACGCGCCCTGCTCTTCTTCCCAGGGATGTGGCAGGTGGAGCTGTGATAGTGAAGGAAGCTGGAGGTCTTGTTTATGATCCGTAAGTAGGCATAATCCCACTTAGATGTTTAACTTTGAGTTCTAAGAAAGAGACTGCGTGCAACAATCATAACTTGTGGCTGCAAATTTAGATCCTAGGAGGTTAACTCACTCTATGGGCTCAATCAACGGCTGCTTTTTATGACCACATGATTTGTGGGCCACTACATATAATCTATGATTTGCAATGTCAAAATCTTAAACCTTCTTAGGTTTAGAGAAAGAGATTTCGCTTACGTGGAGATATTGGTGGTGATTGTTTTTGCATCAGATCTGGTAAGGATTTCGACATCACATCTCAGCGGGTTGCGGCTTCAAACCCTCTCGTCAAGGATGCATTCGTGGAGGTTTTGGAACAAACAGCATGAGATGGGACCGACCAGTTGAGCGAAATTTAAAAGGAGCTCAATTATTTGATATTATGATATGAATAAACTTTTAGTTTACTTGTTCTTCTGAACAATTTCAAACTCTCTTGTAATAAATTACTTCACAAGGGGTCAAGGAAATCCAGTCTTTTTTTAATTGTTCATTGTTTGCATGATTAGTCCACTTGACTTGTGAACCTTGACATTTTGTTCAGTTTTTGAAATCCTCTGAATGTGTTAAGCTCACATGGTTCCCACATTCATTGCCTCCATTTGCAAGCAATGGGGCCACTAAACGGATCAAGTCGCGATTTAGGATATGTTCACCCGAGAATTCCTCTCGACCTTATATTCTCCCTAACTTAGGAATTACAATACAATATAGCATTTGGAAAATGGTAGGTCGAAGATTCAAACGTAAGCATTACATTACAATATAGCATTCGGGAAATAATAGATTAAAGATTTGACGAATGGGTGACGCGAGATTACGCTTGTTGAGATAAGCATATGTTGTTCCGGTATATTGCAGACATCGCCCGATCCACTCCCCTTTTAGTTGTTCAGAGTTAAATCTTTCTCTTGGCATATGCCTCTCTGTTTTATTAGCTTTTACCGGACTTATGCTGTTTGAATGGGAAACTAGAGAATTGTTGTAGCTGTTCAGATATGAGTTCTGTCTGGAGCTCGCGTTTGAGCTTAACTAGAGCTAAAACCGAACTTTTCAGTGTCGAGTTTGATCACATTGCGCTACTTCGCATAATCGAGCTCAAGCCTAACGGGTTGCGAAAGTGACAATGGTGAAGATGTGAATTAGAAAGCAAAGAAGGCATGGAGGGATTCAGTAATAACACAGGAAAGTACAGGGTCCCAAGAAACCTGGGGGAAAGCCAAAAATCCAGAGGAGACATAGAAAAGCTATGAAAGAATTACTGCTACATCCTAGAACTCCCTCGCAACAAGCATAACATGTAGCTGAATGAACTCGTGTATAAAAATTTACATAGTATGCATCACTGTGTACTCTAAGACCCAAGCCAAGAAAGAGGGGGAAAAATAAACATGAAAAGGAGGGGCAAAAAGACCCACAGCCACCATCTGATAAATCATTCTCTACGCCTCCTGGTGTGGCCTCGCACCGTATACATTGTGATTGTAGCCATTGGATCCATTCATGCCGTGAGGCACCTTCGACCCGCCCTGCGACCTCCTCCGCTTCAAGACCACGTACCATGTGAATCCCTCCAGCGCCACCGCAACGCAGCCCAAGGCCACGATCACCCCGATGTATGCGTGCTTCCACTTCTTATCGGGATTCAAGATGTCGAACCCCTTGAATATGTTGATGATGCTGAGGATGATCACTGCATAGCCTATGGAGTGATGGTAGACGTTCCAGTAGAATCTGAATTTGTGGTCCTTCTTGGGCCTTAGAAGCAAAGCAAACACCTGAAAAAAAGTAGAAAGCCATTATCATTGCCTGATTTTTATATGCCATCAGTTTTTCCCACACAAAGTTCAAACAAAATTTCCCCTGTTCTGCTGGAAAAACTGCATGTAAACCAACGCAAGAGGAGACGGGATATGACGTGACTACACGAATTAACGATTCAATTGATACCTGAACGGTGCCGAGGCAGAACAGGACAATGCCAATTGTCCTGTGGGCAGAGTAAGTTATGCCGGGCGACTCACTGCCGAGCTTGATACCAGTTGCCCATCCAGCGACGCCGACGATGTAGGCTGAGGTTTGGCACGCGATGTGGAGGTAAAACCATGCCGGGTCTGCAGCTTTGGACACCTTCAAGTATCTGGCTATGATGGCGCCAATCGGCAACAGAATCCCCCAGCTCACAGCATTTAGCACTCCGTGTGTCTGAGATTTTCCATGTTCACGATGGTTAGGACCAAAGAAGCGCTTCCCGATAAGTAACGACAAGAAGAATAAAGTCGCAAATGCTACATCACTTCAGCTACTATTGCAAGAGCGATTCGAATTAGGAAGTTCTCTGTCAGGCCGCCTTTCAGGAAGATTTGGAATATCACATGAAATCTTCCTATCTCCTGATCAATAGACATGTCTAGAACGTGTAAAGTGTGCAACTTTAGTCAAAAGTTGTATGCTAGATTTTCAAGCTGTCGTGATTCAGAAGATTCTGGGTTAACAACTAAAGTTTCTGCTAAAAAAGAAGGAATTCTTCGCATGAAAGAACAGGACAAACTTTATCTGCAAGGGACCTGCTTCTTCTGCTTCCTCTTCCTTTACGCCTGTTCTTTTCCCCTTTGTAATATTAAAAACAGGGTATGTCTGAAAGGTACCCACGTGGCCAAAAGAGTACGCTTCAAGGGGAAAGAACCAGAGCTCAAGCACAGCTGATCGATCGCAGCATCATGGAAAATCAATGGACATATATACTCTTTTTCAATCCAAAATCGGATAGATGATCGACGCCTACCGAAAAAGCATGCGCGAACTCGAATAACACGAAACCAACATGAAAAACAAGACAGGAAAGGAAGAAAGAAAAGACTTTCACTTACATTCCTCTTTCTTATCTTGGAGTTGCTACCCCCAGAGGACCCTGCCTGACCAGAGGCGAGATTCAGAGTCCCCATGGACTGAACGTTAGCGCCGGTGGTGGCGTGCACGCTCGGGGACCCGCCGGAGAGCGGGCCGTCCTGCCAAACCTGGTTCACCGCGCCGTTGTTCGGGGGCACTATGGTGGCGAAGATGATGATCTCGCTGCCCGTGGACGTCGCGGAGAGATCCGACACGTTGAAGCTCAGACTCCCCTCCTGCAGCTGCGTCTGGTACGCGGCGATCGGCGACGTGTAGGCCAGCATGGTCCCGTTGGAGTGCTGGTACGCCACGAGCGCCTGCGCCCCGACCATGCCGGACGCGGTCGGGTTGATGGCCCAGGCCACCCACTTGGACGTGTCCACCGACGTGTGCCGGAAGGCTATCTGGGCCGTGCCCGCCGCCGAGTCGTAGGTCCAGTGCAGGAACGAGCTGAGGTAAGGCAGATCGGTGCAGGAGCTGAACACCTTGTTGTTGGTGAAGGAGTAGCTGGAGCAAGTCTGCGCCGAGGACGGCGCCACCATGGACAACACGACCAGGGCAGCGCAAAGCAGGAGCTTCTTGAGGAAACTATCCATGGCAGCAGGTTCAGAAGGGAGGGCTGGTTTGCTGTGCTGGTTTTCGTGATGGAGCAAAGCGCAGTGCAATGAGAAGCTAGAAGAGATGGAGGAGGGAGGGGGGTTATTATAAAGGAGGGAAGGTGGGGTTAGGTTGTTGGGTGGGCTGCTTGATGAATGTTTCCAACTTGACAGGGGAAGGGGGAGGGGAGTGGTTAGGCTCTTCTTCCCTGTCGCACAGCAACTTTATCTCTCGCTTTGGGGGAAATTTTTATAAGGATTTTCTCTAGGAGGGGAGGGGTTTGGTCTTATGCGGAAGACTTCGTTGGAAAATCTCTTTTTGGAACTTCTCTCTCCTCCACAACCACCGCCTAATGTCCTCTTCAGTCTTCTTCCTGTTCACACCGTCTCCCCCCTCTCTCCTGCCCCGAACTTTCACCTACACACAAGTTTCGAATGGCAAACTCCAGTGATCCGGGAGGCCCGTGATTGCAAGAACGACCGCAGGAAACGAGCAAGAGACAACAACGTAGGACGCCTATGTAGAGAGAGAGAGAGAGGGCATAAAGTACCAGATGATGTCCTGAAAAAAGGAAAGATTTTCTTAGGAGTGCAAGATGATGCACTCAAGATTGTAGAGGATCTAAAGGAAGTAATCGTGGAAAACCAGATAATGTCCTGCTAGGGTAGATTTCGATTTGGGTTGATAACCAATAGAAATGGGAAATTAATCCGACCGAATTGGATTCTGACATTTGTTCGTGTATGCAATTGCCCAATAAATGTTTCTTTCCTTTTAGGTTGGGATCGATTAGTTTTCAAGATAAACCTACCATAGTAGAGTCGGTTGCTGGTTATTGGAATTGGGAACCGAATTGATTGACCCAGAACCGGTCTAGAACTAAACCGGGTTCTGACCTTTCCAAAATAAATAATTATTGATACAAAACGATCAACAACAAATAGCAAATCGATGAATTTCTTCGAGTCACACGGTCTCAATTCTAACAATAAAATAGTTTTTATTCTGAATTACCATATGAAGGCAACTTCTTCATCATGTTCTCTTTGCCTCCTTTGCTCTCACTGGAAATTCATTTCTAGAATAATGATTTTCTCTTGTTAAAACATGCTGTAAATACCAAAAAAAAAAAAAAAAAAATTGTTTAGAGCTGGCTCCATCTATACTCCACAACTCCCCTATTTTTGTTAGAATTACAACCTGAGGCCAATTAGATTTGCCAACGATTTCCAATATTGATTCAAATCGAACATTTTGAGATCCAGCAAAACCCATACAATAATCAATTCGACAAACGCTTCGATAAGTCATCGCATCACCTTAAAATGCTCTAATATTCCTAGGATTCCAAAAATTCAAGGCGCTTTTGTAGATGTCCTATGTAATAGGTAAACAAAAACCCTAGGTTCCGTCTCCAGAGCTTGTACTACAAGCGTGTACGAACTGAAGCCACGGACCTGGCAAAGCACGTTGAACAAGTGACCTAATACGAAGTCAAATATTTCACACATCTCATGCGCACATTGTCTAATCTTCGATTTGAAATACGTTTGAATAATTCCTCCAAGTATATGAAAAAAAATAATTGGTCAAATGATGACATGAAGGAAAGTGTGTACACAAATATCGCCTTAGGCATTCGGTGAATCGTGATCTCATCGTTAATTTTCAACAAAGAGAAAATTTTGGATGTCTAGCGTAAGTACTAAGAAGAACTTCTTCATGACAATCACGGAATTAACAGGATAATTACCAAAAAAAATAATCTTAAACTCATCAAATGAATACTAATTTAGTCTAAAAAATTTAATAAACACTTTGACGATTTATTAACATGTCTCTTCTCAACAATTTTGGCCGGCAATTTTCAATCAATATCGACTATCCTACGAGGCACGACTCTCTGAAAAAAAGAAAAAAAAAACATATGTCCTTGGCTTTTTTTTCTGTGGTGCAATTGTTTAATGTGACAAAATGAACTATTTAAATCTTGTTCCCTAGAAATTGGCTAATGCATAGGTGATCGGCCAAGTCAAAGCCCAGTGGGGGATGACCAAACACCAGAACGGTGCCGTTTTTTTCCTGCCACGAGCCAATCCCAACGAGGATGGTGTAAAGGAAGGGAGGAGATTAGGTACGCGGTTGGCCCACTTCATCGAGGACCTCCACTTGGTCAAACCAAATCCCCACCAGGCGCCCCGGTCAACGTGCCACGTGGCGCATCAGGCAATTTCGAAACTCGTGAAATTTTAAGCCAAAGTTTAGTCGATAATTATTATAACCTTAGAAAAATTGTGTTTAAGGAAACCGAAATTCTAGCAATTTGGTGCGACACGGTCCAAGTTGGCTCAATCACGGATAATCAAATTTGAGGTAGTCGATTTCAAGAGTAATCAATTTTAGGGTAGGTATCAATCCATTTTAGAATCGAAATCGACGTGGATAGGAATTGTTCTCACCTTGTGAAATCGAAAGTTAACTCTGATCATTTTGAAATAAGATCTAATCGAAGTTACCTAGAACCAATAGTGTTTTATTTTTTATAACTTCTGCTATAAATACTTTTTCTTCAAAAAATTTAATGATTTATACTATAAAAATTCAAAGATATATAATTAACGTCGATTCTATCCAATTGGAATGATTTCTCTAAGAATTAGGAACCGATGGGATTCACTCAAAATTAGCCGGTTCCGTCCAATTCTCAAGTTGGATCGGGATCGACGCACATGCCCCAATCGGGTTGAACCGAGAAAAAAAGAAAAAAAGAACCAAGGTCTCGAAGTCTAAAAATAACGTATAAAATAGAAATTAAGAGAATAGGTCCTAAAAACACGCACCAGTCGAAGCAAAGCCTCACCTGCCACGCCTTGTCGTTTTCGCCGGTGCCCTCGCGCCACGTGCCAAGGGAGACGACGCGTTTTGAGAAGCTTCCTACGTGCCCAAAAAAAAGTTAAAAACATAAACTTTTTTTGGGGAAGCGTTCAATGACGAAGATTATAATAATGCGCGATTAACATTAATTTAATATTTGATCAAGTGACTATCATATTTATTTTCTGTTTAGCACGTCATCATGAGACACGTGACCTCATCCAAGACGACTATAACCGCAGGATCTCAGACGAGTGTACACACTGTGACGGCGATGTGCCAAACGACGAAAAAGTAAAAATTTTAAATACTAAAATAAAAGTTTTGCATACTAAAAACTAAAATTATTTCTTTTTTTAATTTTTAATTGCGCGGTTGATCCTCCCTACATGCCTCAATGCAGTCACAATTGTAACTATTTGCTTGGCACATTTGGGCAATTATATGGAAGACAGCTCTCCGTAATACAAGATCATCTCGTGCTTATCGTATGCCCCACACGAAGATTAGAAAAAGTGCAAACATGACGTCATAATACCGGTGCAATCGCTAACTTTTTAACTCCCATGTGTCATCCTTCGATCTCTTACTTCTCCTCAATTATTTCTCGGCACATTGTTTATTATGTCGAGTTCGAATCTTCCCGAGCTTCTATTTGATTCTAGTATAGTATATTTTCATATCCTAAACATACAAATGAAGGGAGAATATTTAAATATTTAATCAAGTGATTATCATATTTTCTTTTTATATTTAGCACGTCATCACGAGACACATGATGTCATCCAAGACGCCAACACCGCAGGATCTCAGACGAGTGCGAAGGCGATGTGCCAAACGACAAAAAATAATAATTTAAAAAAAATTAAAGTAAAAGTTTTGCATAGTAAAATCTAAAATTATTTCTTTTTAATCTTTTAATTGCGCTGTTGATCTTCCCGGCATGCCTCTCTACGTTGTCACAATTGTAGCTATTTGCTTGGCGCATCTGGGCAATTATATAGAAGACAGCTCTCCGCAATACAAGATCATCTAGTGCTTATTATAAGCCCCACATGGAGATTAAAAATAGATGTAAACGTGACGTCATAATACAGGTACATTCCTCTTTTCTAATCCCCAATCATTCCTAACCACATTGCTTTTTGTATTAGGTTCAAATTTTTCTAAGCCTATGTTTGTTGCCAATACAATACATTTCCGTGCCTTATTCTTAGGCCTAAGTTAAATATGCACATGAAGGGGAGCGTTAAAGTATTTCAATATTAAAACCGTGCATTCATCTGACAGTTTAAATTTTTGAAACGGCCGACAGTTACCCCTCTTAATTTTCACAGATCTTTAAAATATGTATACCGACGTTAGGAAAATTGTTGTGATGCACGTGCTCGCACATGCCTACGGCCTAGCTCAGCATCGGGGAAAATGAGAAAAAAAAAGTAGAGGACCAACTCTATCTATGTAGACTAACCAAGATATACATATATCTAGTAGCCCATCAAGTGTAGCACCAAGTAGCCGGCCGAGAGTGATCGATCAATCTAGGGTTTTGCTCCATGCCTATACAGCGATATGTCCAGCCCTAGCCATATTATTTCTTTTTTAATCTTTTAATTGTGTGGTTGATCCTCCCGACATGCCTCAGTGCTGTCACAATTGTAGCTATTTGGTTGGGGAATCTGGCAATTATATGGAAGACAGCCCTCCGCATTACAAGATCATCTTGTGCTTATTATAAGCCCACGTAGATTAAAAAAATGCAAACGTGACGTCATAATACAGGTGCATTCCGCCAACTTTTTAGCTGCCACATGTGATCCTTCATCTCTTGCTCCTCCTCAATTGTTTCTTGGCATATTGCTTCTCACGTCGAGTTCGAATCTTCCCGGGCCTCTATTTGGCTCCAGTACAATACATTTTCGTAGGGGTGATTAGTTCCCAATTTGATCTGATTAGATGGAACTGGGAATCGAATCGGGAGGACCGGTTCCCAAAAAGTGAAGCTGGGGATTGGACTAATTGGTATTAGGACCGGAAACTGATCACTTACTTTTTCCCACTACTTTTTCCCATTAATTCTTTTCCCACTACTTGGAACCAGACCAATATGGTATTTAATTCACATTTTACTATTTTTTTAAGAAATAATAAAATAAAAAAGTATATTTAGTCGGTCCGGTCCAATTTCCCCTTGGAGCCGAGAACTGGACCGCTCAAACATCGGTTCCACTTTTAGGAACCGGGAATCGGACCGACACTCTTGGAAACCGGACCAAATTGGCCGGTCCGGTTTAGTCCGAGTGATTCCCGATTCAAACGGTCTATTTTGCACACCCCTACATCTTAGGCCTAAATCAAGCATACGAGTGAAGGGGGAGTGTGAAAGCATTTAAATCTTGGAACTATGCCTTCATCCGACGGTTCCAACTTTTGGAATGGCTAGCAATTATCTCTCTTAATTTTCACATATCTATGATATACATATATCGACGTTAGGAAAAACTATCGTGATGCACGCACTTGTGCATGCCTGAGGTTTGGCATGGCATCAGGAAAAAGTAGAGGACTAACTCTATCCATATGGACTAACCAAGATATACATGTATATAGTAGCCTATTAAATGTAGCACCAAGTAGCCTGCCGAGAGAGATCGATCAATCTAGGGTTTTGATCCATGCCTGTATAGTCAAATGCCAAGCCCTAGCCATATGATATAGATCGCTATCAGCAATGACATTATTAGTTGTTATTTCAAGAAAAGAGGGTGACCACTTTTTCTGCTTGAGAATATTCAATTATCGTGGTTTGGAAAAGGGCAATTAAACATTGTGTGCGCACCGTAAATAGGTCAAGAAATGGACATCATCATCGTACTTTTTTTCAAGGGCTTGTCGTAGTTCTGTGCAAGATTTGCAGCGTATTTGAATGTAGAAACCCTAGAAATGCAGAAAAGAGAAGGAGGTGGCGTGTTTTCTCTTCGTTGATTCTTAGTATCGTCCGCACCCAGAAAGTTACACGCAGAAATCAACAGAACTCGGCAAACGTCATTCGCCACGGACTCTTTCTCTCTCTAAAAGAAGAACAAGCTTTTAGAACATTGAAGAAGGTGCAGACATGTTCCATATACAGCAACCCAGCTCTCCGGAGAAGTTTCTTGAACCCTCTTGGAATTGACCGATATAGAGTTTAGAAAAAACTGAAGAACTCAAGAAACCGAGTTGAATTTTTGAGTTGAATCGCATTTTATAAGCCAAAGTTCGGGTTGTGTCGAATGAATGTGTGTCGGTCAGATTTTGGTCGGATTTCGATCCAATTCCCGGCTTTAAGCGATGGAAGAAATCGGAACGACATTTGAGCAAATTCGAGTCGACTTCCATAGCCAAAGTTCACTAGAATTTTATAGGGAATTCACTGTGGTGATGAGTGTTTTGATGTGATGTTTCTTGTTGCGTTATCATAATCGTTGAATATTCATTATGTCTAAAGAAATTAAATTATATTTTCCCCCTATAATTATTGCAGAACATGACTAACATCAATTATTTGATGCTTTGTATTCAAACCGGGTCCGTTCGAATCGGGAATTTGACAACTCGATTTGATTTAGCTCGAATTTTGTTGCAAAACCATGCCAATTTGAACCGCTTACACCCTCGCCCTACAACCCTCAAACTGGATATTTATGTCTTATGAGAGGAAGAATGTGACTCCTGCTAGATAAGGATACTAATAGATAGATTTACGAACAAAAATAGCCATTGTAGACATAGCATTCCAAGGGCGAAAATAAGCATTTAACGGACATGAATACTGTAACTTATGTGATTGGAATACCAGGTTCGTTTGATAAGGAATGAGATCCTTTAAAGCTAGTGGTACACACAGGTCACAAGACACTGCTATGGAGACATGACAACGCAGGTGGTGGCTATTATATCCAATTTATACTTAGGGGATCCTGGGGGATGTCGTTGTGGACACACAGCAGCTGTTAGATCCAATGTGGACACACATTCATGAGAGGATGAAGGAGAGGTCCTCTCTCTCTCTCTCTCTTATGTTGGGCTCCATTTATTGGGAGTGCATAGCAGATGCCCAATACCTTTACCTCGGGAAGATCACCTAGAAGGAACTAAAGTCCAAGTCTATCAATATATTCAATTGGACCCGCATTCACTCAAAAGTTTAAGTTAATAAGTTATTGGTCAACTATAATATATTAAATACTCTACACCATATCAATTCTCCAACACAATTCACTTACATGCACATTCTAATAATTTCCCTATCCTGTGTGAGCTCAGCTTTGGGTTCGCTCCCCCTTAATTCAGGCATCCTTCTGCATCAACTTCCTATGGGTTCGTGTTGCTACACTGTAATACATACCTGCCCAAAAATTGCAACCGTGGGCTCTGATACCATTTATTGGGCTCCATTTGTTAGGAGCACGCAATAAAAATCCAATTCATTCACATAGGGAGATCGCTAAGAGGGAACCCGAGTTCAAGCTTTTTCAATATGTCTAGTTGAATCCACCTTCACTCAAAAGTTTAAACCAATGAACTATGAGCTAACTAGAATATATTAATTGCTTTACTTCACCCCAATTATTCAACACAACTCACTCACACATGTATCCTAACACTCTCATTTTCAAGACTTCTTCATTGATTTCGTGGACATCACTGTCAATTTCGTTCACGTATGTGGAAAGTTTATCCATATGAGTTCTAAAGATTGAAGCATGAGTGCCTCCGAAGAATCTACTCTCTCCGAATATGCTTGCTCTAAAAAATTCTAGCACTCTGCAAGTCTTTGAAGCTCCTCTCTATTAAGATGCACATGCGAGTTGTATTAGAGAAGAGTCCCACGTTGGAGAATTGATGTGGTATTGAACAATTAATATATTCTAATTGGCACATAACTCACTAACTTAAGTTTTTGAGTGCATGTGGGTTCAACTGAATATGTTGACGAGCTTAGACTTGGGCTTTCTCTTAGCCATCTCCTAGGCAAATGTATTGGCTTATGTTACGCACTCCCAACAAATTGGTTGATTAGTAAGCCCCTAATGTGCTCCAATACTTGGTGAATATCTCAAAGGACGAATCCGATGACTAACGTTGTTTCTAAGCAATGGGCGTTGTAGTGTAGCAATGCAGGCCCAATGGTAGACTTCAAGGTTTGGTCCAGAGAAAGAAACCAGGGATGAAATTAGACGTTGGAGATTTAAATTAAAATAAATTGATACAAAATGATATCTAAATTAAGGGGGAGTAAATCTAACACTACAACTCACATGTGGAAGGGAGATTGTTAAGATTAAAGAAGAGTCACATCAGAGAACTGATGTGATATGAAGCCATTAATATATCACAGTTATCGAAACGCGGACCCTTAGAGTATCATAACTTTGCAGAAATGGACACTTAAGTGCCATAACTTACGAAAGGTACACTTAAGTGCCAAAATCGGAGCAAAATGGCTCATTTGAGTACCAATCCGGCCAAAATCATACCAAATTGCATACATGGCATTTTTCCAGCAAGAGCGAGTGCAAAACGACGCCGTTTTGCATGTTGATAGCCAAATAATGCAAAAACGGCGTCGTTTTGGGTTGACGTGGTAAAAAATAATATAAAAATTAATTAAATTAAATTTTAAATTAAATTTAGTTAAAATATTTAAAAATAATAATTTTAAAATTAAAAAAAATGAAAAAAAAAAAAAAAAAATGGGGGGAGGTGATCGAGGGCTCGGCCCTCGCCCACCGCCGTCGCCTCCTCGCCGTCGCCAAGAAGGGCCGGCAACGGAGGGGGAGGGTCGACTAGGGTCGCTGGGCCTTGGCCGGGGGCCGGTGACCCCGGTTGACCGGTGGCAAGGGCTCGCGAGCCCTTGCCCGGATCTCGACCGGGGGGAAGGAGGAGGAGGGAGGCAGCGGCGGCGGGGCGGGGGCCACCGAGCCCTAGCCGAGGGTTGGCGGCCCCAGCCGACCGGCGACGAGGGCTGCGTGCCCTTGCCTAGATCTTGGGCGAGGGCATGCGGGCCCTCGCCGCCGGCCGGCCGGCCGAGGCCCGACCCTCCCCCACCTTCCGGCGACGACGGGGAGGCAATGGCGACAAGGGCTCGGCCCTCGGTCGTCGGCTGCCTTCCTCCTCCTCCGATTCCGGGTTTTTTTTTTTTTTTTAAGAAATATAAATTATATTATTATTTTATTTTTAATTTAATTTAATTAATTTTTATATTATATTAAAATTCAAATTATGCCAAAACGACGTCGTTTTGGCCGATTTAAGGGTTTCATTTTGGCCAACACTCGAAATAACGTTGTTTTGGGTGAATTAGAGCGACTCGGCTCTTCGGCGAGCCACCTTGGCGAGAAATATTAATATTTAAATGCCACGTATGATTTTTGGCTGGCTTCGCTGGAGGTGGCATTCAGGTGTCCCACTTTTCTTCAAATGTGGCACTTAAGTGTACCTTTCGAAAGTTATGGCATTTAAGTGTCTCTTTGGGCAAAATTATGGCACTTGTAGTGTACTTTTCTCCACAGTTATCCTATAACTCATTAGTTTAAGTTTTTTAGTGAAGGTAGGTCCGACTAAATATGTTAACGAACTCAGATTTAGCCTTCCTCTTGGCAGTCTCCCTAACCAAAGATATTGAGCTTCTACTGCAAGCTCCCAATACCCTACCGCAGTGTTCAATGGTGGACTTCTCCGAAAGTAATTTTATGATCAACCAATATCTATTTTACAGCTCTTTCTCTCCTGATGTAGAGTTAGATTTAGATCTGGCTACCCTTTTATTCGGATCTAGATAATAAATTAAGAATGATTCTTTTTTGTCCTATACTTAATCAACTTAAAGAAAACCAAGATGAAGTGCACGGAGTTTATTTCACTATTCTTGAGTGCATAACTGAGGGAACTTTGATTTAACCAAAAACTAGGGTTTTGATCAACTCCACATCATAATGACGTCCTGCTGGCATCACTCGCTACGCATTGCCATCCTTATTTGTCCTATAAAGAAGAAGATCTAAATAACCTCATCTTTTTTTCTTTTTTGGTAATTTGACTCTGTAGATTATATTATATGGTGCTTTGGCAAATAGCGCGAAATGATGACGGATACCTATACATTAGTATCAAAATACCAAACTAAAAAAAATTAAATTATTAATTGTCGCTGTCATGAGAAACAATTTATTTGTTTCCTATACTTCTTTTTTCAAAATTTGGAGGGAATTTTGATTTGCTTAGCCTTGCCTCCAATCTCCTCCGAACCTAATGCCGAATTTAAAACCATATTCTCCGTCACCGTTGCAGCGTGGTTCGGCCACCACCGCACCATAGTCACCTACCAATAATTTCTAGCCCTTGCTACAACTGCCGGCCGCCGCATTTCCCACTCGTGGTTCTCTCTCTTTCTCTCCCTCCCTGATAGAGGCGGGCAGTGGCCCTCCGGCGGCGTCAAGTCACGGACCTCAATATGAGGCTGCACAGTGACAAAGAAATAGAGAAACAAAGAGAACGTAATCGAGAGAGAAGGAAGAGAGTTGTAGGTTCGATGGCGGCAGGATGAAGGGTCGGAAGGTGACGACGACATGGCACGGCTAATGAGAGCTGCGACATTGGCCATGGATAGGGAGTGGCGGTGATGCACACGAGTAGGCTAAACGGGCGGAGTTTAGTATATTCTAACTTGGCTCACTAATCAATACCAATGCTAAAAAATCCTTGTTGAGATTGAATTGCAATCGAGTCGTTTCAGCAATGTAGTCGAATTCGATACCATACTCGAGGCATGGTACATGCTTGAGTCAAGCTGCTCGCAAGTAGTCGAGTCGAATTCGAATAGCCTATGTCATAAACTAAGTCGAACTTGAGTTTCACCTTCGAGTTTGTTCTAACGAGGTGAGTCGAGTGAGCTCCGGCTTACTAGTGAAAATCAGGCAAATTAGCTACACTAAAAACCATCGCACGCCAAACCCTAATGCCCTGTTTAGTATAGAGGTTTCTCAATGAAGTCGTGACCATGCGACAGCCGATATCAACAAAGTTACATTAGCCGCAATATGTCTGAACATTTCGATACCCTGTATTTCATACAGGGTAACGACTTGATGAGATGATCACCCGGAACGTCGGGTTCGACCGAAACATGTGAATACAATAATCGTGCATTATGCAGACGTACCAGATTCATGCGCTAGCCGCTTCATGTTTGAACATTTCGAAATCCTGTATTACGTAAAGGGTAGCACCTCGATCGGATGATCACTCGGCACGCCGGCCTCGACCGGGAAATGCGAATACAATAACCATGCGTTATGCAGACGTACTAGATTTGATCATCTAAACGGGAGACGTCGTCAACCTTTTCAAAGGTTGGTGAGATCATGACTTTTGAGATATCTCAGTGCATGTCTAAGGGTTCATCTACTAATAAATGTTAAAGTTAGGTGATGAATGACGGGATGACTTGTTCCCTTGGCAGTTCTGGGACCCTATTTGACCTGCAATTGGAGGACTTCAACAAACCATTTCTAATTCGGACTGCAATTGAACTCCTCAACTACCATTTCCTACTTTAATCGGGGCTTCGCTTTCGTTAATTTTCCCAAATGTTATGCTTCGCTTTAGAGCAGCGGTATGTATTGTCAATCAAGTCGATAATCAGATTTTCAGAAAATGTAGAGGCACTATCGGTTCCTGAACTTTCATCAATTGGTACGATTTAATCCCCGATGAAGTTGTATGAAAAAGGAGGAAAAAGAATCAAAGATATCATTCACAGCTTAAACTTAGGTATACGACATCTATATATGATGTACTCTTATTTGGGCTAGGCGGAAGTGCCATTTGAGGCAAAAATAAACACCAACTAAAAGATGGCCTTGGCCACCTATAAAAGATTGGTATATAATGAAGATGATTATATTTTGTAGTTAAAAGATTGGCCAACTAAAAAGATTCCATGAGGGGAAAAAAAAGAAAAACAAAGACCAATTCGAGAAGAAATGAATATATCCTAAATAAAAATTTTGCTTCTAGAGAAGTACAAGGAAAATTTGGATTTAAACACATTTATATCCTAGTAACCACCATAATTTTTTTTTCTTGGTATGTCAATCCGCTATCAGAGCGAATGAATGAAAAAATGTATACATAAATGAACATTATACACACACGCACACATGTATAATGAACTT
This sequence comes from Eucalyptus virginea, assembly GCA_014182375.1. Lineage (NCBI taxonomy): Eukaryota > Viridiplantae > Streptophyta > Magnoliopsida > Myrtales > Myrtaceae > Eucalyptus > Eucalyptus virginea. The sequence continues at coordinate 53,205,582 of CM024518.1, forward strand.
AGAAGTCAAATTAGCTATGGACTCAAGACCGATGTCGACTAGAAAAATCCTATATATGTCTTAACTCTTTCATAGTATCTAGATAAAATTAAAACAAAATGATTGAGATTGAAATTGCAACCACATATCTCAATTTTTATGTTGAACCGAATCAAATTTGAATATATATAAATATTAGAAGTATTATGGTAATGATCAAGCTTACTTTACTACAGAGAGAGAGAGAGAGAGCCCAAGTTACGAGGAATCAAAAGCCCAATGATTAAAAGCCCATAAACTCTTTCTGGCCTTTGTGACCCACTTCAACAAATCAGCAATCCGGATCCTCTAGACAATTTGAAACAAATGAAGACATTAATTCGATAGGATGTATCAATGTTAAATATGTGTAGTGCTAGACATATTAAGATTTTTAGAAAATTATATATAAAGTAATCTAACATATCCCATCAGATGTTGAGTATGGTCCAATAATTTTAAAGCTCATCTGATGATTGACACCTTACTTAATGTATCGAGTTTTTAGACAAGTGGCCTCCAAAGGACATAATAGGTCACTCCGTCAGTCTTCCTTCGTGTCTTTCATGTATCTTTTGTGTATCGTTAATGAAAGTACGGAATTCCTTCCCTAATCTACTTATCACTAACACCTAAAAAATTCATCTAATTCCCTTAAAACGCCATTAGCCCGGGTCTTAATGTTGGCTCAAGCTTTTTTTGGTCTCGCAAAAGAAAAAATATCCATTTAAAGCTCCGGTCCCAATTTTAGTAATAACTTTTTTTTAATCTGATAAAAAAAATCAAATTTCAGTCATAGCCTAAATTTGACTCCTCTATTAGAGATGTGACTGTGTCATTTCATGTGTACTCGATAACTTATCTAAGAACTTTCTCTACTTTCAGCGTTGTTGATTACAACCTTAAGGTTATATTTTTCTTAGTTTCCGGACATATTAGCATCTTGCCAATCACCTGCCTGTGTCTCATTTTCCATGAGTAAATCATTTCTTCAATGCATGCTTAAATGTTCAAGCTTCCTCCTTGACTTGAAACTATTTAAATCGGGGTGGTAGCTTCGGTGATGAGAACTGTGAGTTCCCAAGTACATGCGAGACAACACATTGCATCTTTAATGGCATCATTGAAAAGAAACCAAATAGGGTCACATTCAAGTATCGACTAAAAGTTTATACTTTTTTACGAGACAAAAAAAAAAAAAAAAAAAAGAAGAAGTGAAAATTGACGTTTTTGATGAGACATAAAAAATTTAGGTTAGAATTGACACTTGAGTTAAAATTATTATTCTTTATGAGATAAAAAATAGTTTAGACCAAAACTTGAATACTTATTATAGTTCCACTTCTTAAGAGAATTGGGCCTAAAATACTTCCATTGTCGAAAGTTGCACAGTTCATAGAAAATCATTATCTCAAAATGCTTGCGATGACTAACACGGATGACCCTATAATTAGAAATGGTTTCCAAAAAATTTGCATTATGACAGCAATTATTTCAACTAGAACTACGAAAGTACTTGAAGGAGACAAGATTCTACACCACTTGCTAAATTACCATAAAATTGAAATACCATGATTTCAACTAAAGCTATAGAATTTTACACCTTCCTTGCTAAATTGCCATATGATATTATTGTTCATTGACTAAAAGATGAAGAGATTTATTCTAAGAAGTCCAAAACCAATACAGTCAAGCTAAACTGCTTTTGATACAGAAGAAGAAGAGAACAATTCAAGAAGACCCTTCAACTTTGGATTTCCTCTTTCTGAAAGCCTTAGGCTTGTATCCCTCTTGCAACAGCTTCTCAACTTCCTCAATATGTAACCCCTTGGTTTCCGGCACCAAGAAGTAAATGGCGACGAGCCCGAGAAAGGAAAACCCGGCGAAAAGGAGGAAGGTGCCGGCCGAGCCAAGAACCTCTGTCAAGGTCAAGAACGTCTCGCTCACAACTAAATTCGAGCACCAGTTGGCAACCGCTGCAATCCCTCCTCCGGTGCCTCGATACCTCAGTGGGTAAATCTCTGAATTCACGATCCATGGCACGGTTCCCATCCCAGGTGCATAAGATATGATGTACAGCCCAAGGAGAAGGACGGCGAATATTCCGAACTTGCTTGGACAGCCATTCTCGAACCATGTCCGTCGCTCACCTCGGCACATGCCCCTTATTCCTTTGTCAGAAATCAAGCATGCTCCAGGTTTATACTAAATAACCAACGAACAAAATGCGCAAGCTTAGCTTATCCATTATAAAAAGGGACGAAAATGGTCGGGACAAATTGCGTGAAAGGAATAATTGAAGCAAACTTTTACCTCATTTGTACCATCGGCACAAAATGCACATTTAGCATGTAAGCAAGACATGCAGTTCCATGAGGCTGCATCTGGAGCCGACAAATAAGCGGGACATGTAGTGTTTCCACCAAAGTGGTTAGATCCCAACTTACTAACGGCAGGGGCGTGTAGAGACGCTTGCCAGAATAAGACGGATAACACAACCAAGCAAGAGATAATGCCAAACATGGAAACGATCATCAACCTTCTCCGTCCATATCTATCGACAAATGCCATGCTCACAAGAGAACCAACCACATTGAGGCCGGAAGTTATGAGGGAGAGAGCCAAAGCGGTCTTGTTCGAAGCAAACCCAGCAAACTGAACTATCGTCGGACTGTAATACATGACTGTGTTAATTCCCACAAACTGCTGAGCCACTTGAACCGTAATTCCAGCATATAATCCTCTTCGAACTACCGGGTTACTCCAAGCACCCTTCACTTTGGCAATCATACTCTCTCCCACGATGCTCTCATCGGCTTTTTCAGCTTCAACAGATTCTTGCAGGCCATTCATTTCGTCCTCAACCTCATTGGCAGGATAAATCTTGGCCAAAATACTCCTAGCTTCATCGATCTTGTTCTGTTTTACAGAGGACATATGTATATCAGAGACAATATAATGTATCAGCCCATGTCGTAGACACATGACTTTATGTTAGAATACAGAAGTAGGAAAATGGATTAAGTGCTTCCCTATAGTCCAGCTAATTTGACAAAACTCTATTGCATAATATAAACATGGCTTGCATCAAAAAAAGTTCCAAGACGAACTCTCGACTCAATCACGACATGCATCTTATTTAAAAGAATCAGCAACCGAACCTGATGAACATACCACTGAGATACATAATTATCAACAATGGATCAAACAACAAAAGACGAATAATTTTTTGGGTTCATGCTCCAAGTAGAGAAATAAGGGCTTGCACGGTAACGTTTCTATTTCTCCCAATTTTTGTTCTTTTGTTCCTTGGAAGAAAAAAAGTACAGAAACTTGTTTGGTAACAACTTGTTTTTCTATTCCCCGGAATAGAAAAGTGGCTGGTGAATAGATTTGAAGTAGAAATAAGAAACAAAAAAAGTAGTTTCTTGTTTCTGGGAACAATTTCTAGAAATAATTTTTTCTTTTATATTTTTCTTTTGTTCTTCTTCCTTGTTGCGGCCACCGCTAGCCGCCTGCCAACCGTCAGCCACCTCCTGTCGCCCGCAGCCATTGTCGGCAGCCGATCGTTGCCGCCACCCGTAGCCCACCGGCTAACGACCGCCACCGCCTGCCGGCAGCCTGCCGCCGCCAACTGCCGCACGATCGCTGCCTGCCACTGCATCACCATCGACCGATGCTGCCGACCGCCGCTGCAAGATTGCCGCCCACAGTCCACCGGCCACGGGAGGTGGCCACCGCCCCCTCCTGCGGCCGGTGGGCTGTGGGCAGCAATCTTGCAACGGCGATTGGCGCGACTCGTGGTCGTGCGGTGGTCGTGTGGCGGTCGTGTGATGAACGTGCAGCCATCGTGCAGCGGTCATGCAACAGACGTGCAGCCGTCGTGCGGCAGTCATGCGGCGGTGGCGGTCCGTGAGTAAGAAGAAAAAACAAATAAATACAAAAATTTATAAATTTTTACCAAATGTATTTATATTCTTTTTCTATTCCAAGAATAGAAATTTTATATAATTACTAAAACACCTTATTTTACTCAATAATTGTTCCCTATTTCACTCAGAAATTGTTCTTGCAGTAGAAATAGAAAAAAAACTTTCTGAAAAGAAATAATTCCCCGGAATAGAAACATTACCATGCGCACCCTAAGTGTCTGACATACAAACATTTGCAAGATCAAGCCTAGATAATTTTTGGAAAACTCAACAAAGTATATAAAACTGAAAACTGATAGTGAAAACAAAATGGAAGTCAAGAAAATTATACCAGGTCATGTCATGTACAATAGGGACTTCCCAAGACCTGCAAGAACATGAATTAACTGAAAACTAATCCCTCTAAACGATCTCAAATGGTAACCCCCAAGCATTTAATTCTCCACAGATTGTCTGAATGCATAGCTAGCAAAACCATTATTCAAACAAGAAAATGATGTGTGATTTAACTACTAAACAACATGAAACCAGATTCCTAGTTTTAAAAGAAACTAAAAATTAATCAGTAAATCGATTATGCCTCCAAAAGCTATGATTGTAAGAAAAAGACTAGAATTTTCAATCGACGAATTCTCGGTGTACATGTCAGCTACTATTACAATCAAATACCAGACCAGTAGATACTAAAATGTGAAATAAGTTAAGAGCTTCGACCCTTACCTTTCTGTAGAGCCACCTTGGAGACTCTGGCAGAAATAACATGAGGATGAATTGAACGAGGGCGGGAAGTCCAGCTACCCCGAGCATCCAACGCCAAGTCCCAGGTACCTAAAATTCAAAGAGGCCAACTTATTCGCTTATCTTAAATCGCTAATATAGGAGAAGAATATTATGTTATATTACACATACACGAGTGAAGGCCAGATTGATGAGATAAGACAAGAATTGCCCTCCGGTAATGAGGAAACCATTTGTGCTAACTAGCGCGCCCCGTATCCTAGCAGGAGAAGCTTCAGAAATGTAGAGAGGCGCGGTCATGGAAGCCATTCCAACGCCTAAACCTACGAGTATTCTTCCGATGATGAGCATCCATGGAGCTACAGAGGTGGCCATCACAATCGCACCAATAAAAAAAAGGGCGTCGGCCAGAAGTATTGATATCTTCCTCCCGAATCTATCGTTGAACCACCCACCAACAGCAGCCCCAACGATAGCTCCAGCAACAGCCATACTCACGATAGTTTCCTTCGAGCAGACAAGAACTTTGAGAATTAACGTACTCAAGAAACATAAGCAATTTACAGAGAATGAGGAAGAATTCGTTACCTGTAACCATGTTTTCTTGTTGACGACTTCGAAGTCATCCCGAATATAGAGCAACGCCCCAGAAATGACCCCTTCAACCAGAGAAAATGAGGTATTCAGGTTTATGTACTATTCGAGGAGTGTTCGTTCCTCTTAACAGGTGATGCTTTTCTATTGTATACCAAATCTCAATTAAAAAAGAAGCAGACACTCAAAAAGGCAAAAGAACTGACTACTTGTTGCAACAGGCATAAGGACTGGGAGCATGTACAACAGGCATTGATAAGATTATCAATACTACTAAAAACCGAGTTATAGAATCTCATTTACATTTTGTCTTAAGTCTTGGGGTCCGATTCTAGGTTGATAAGTGAACTAGGATGGAGGAAAAAGTAAAAGAAAAGGTTAAAAGAATTTAAAAGTTAGGAGACTACCCATTCTTCTCACTGGAGGTTCACAATAAGAGAGCAAAGAACTTGTTTCATACCTTACTAAGAAAACAATTAAATCAAAAAACAAAGTATATTATTCACAAGTTTTTTGGCAAAACTCAGTGATTGGAACGATTCCGCCACCTAGGAAAAGAATTTGAGAGAAAAATAGCGCCATGGCGAACTGCCAATCATCCCGATCAGGCTCAAACTTTCCTTTATCCACCTTAATTTGCTGTAAATCGTAGCGAATGGAAATAAAATCAAGGCAAGAGCTTGATCTACCTGTGTCATAGCCAAACAGCAATCCACCGATTCCAGCCGACAGTGCGAGCCTCATGATATATGGCGTCTTCCATGTCGTGCGCCAACATTCGGTGAACTCCGTTTTATCGGGTTTGGTGTGACCTCCCTCCATCTTATCCCTTCCTCCCACACACACTTCAAAAAGAACCTTAAATTTAGGACTTTCTGCGAAAAATCAAAGAAAGAGTCACTGATCTACTTACCCGAAACGAACAATACGCGATAATGATCGAAAACTTTCGCTTCCAAACATGAAAAAGGCGCAATTGTTTATACCAATCCAAATTAATAAAGTTAAGCTACTGACCATTCTTCTCATCTCTTTTACTACATGTTATATTACAACTTTCAGCAAGATAAAAACATAAATCAGTCTTTCGACACTACGCTCCAAAACTTCCACCTTTTTATCCGGCAACTTCAATTATTCTATTTTATCGAGTTTCAGCAAACAACACGCCAGGTAAAAAACTTTAAAAATGCAACCCATCATCCCGCCGAATCTGATCGACTGAACTCTCCATGAGGCACTGGAACAGTGAATCACAAGTCCGAAACGATATGGACCCAAATATGGCGCTGAAATCCTGAACGCACGACAAAGAAACTGGGAAAAGCAGAACGAGAACAGAGCATACCCAGAAGGAGAACCAGGAAAAGCCTCCTTTTCTCCTCCCACTCTCTCTTTCTCTCTCCCTCTCTCTGCTTTCTGGGTCTTCTGGACTCCTGCAAACTATGAATAAGATGGCGGACGAATGATGATTCAATCCAACACCAACGCAGTCTACACGTCCATATATAGAACCGGGTCGGGGGAGCGGGGTTCAGGGCCAGAAAAGATCCTGAGAATCTGTCGTGTAGATGTGATCCAGAAGAACACACCTACCTCGACACCTTTGGAAAAAAGCAGTGGCCACAGGCGAGAGCAGGGAATGATTCTGTGATTTTCAAGTAAAGTGTGGATGACAACAATCGAGAAAAAGGCTAGGGAAGTTCGAAAAGAACACAAGGGAATCAATTGAAAGATGACGTCTGAGGGAAAGAGAGTCCAAAAGTCGGAAGAGTCGAAAGCTTTATCCATTAGTCTAATCGGAAATTATCCAAAGCGGGGCCCACCAACCAAATCCATCAAGCGTGCAGGGACGTTTAATTGTTCACGGTTGCCTAGGCTGATTATATTCAGTGTTCAGTCTTGGATTCGATTTCTCTCTCTCTTTGATGTCTGCACGCCGGCAAAACCGCCCCCCGACTTCCACCTCATCTCCAATTTAAATTTTGAACCAAAAAAAAAAAAAAAAAATCTCCAATTTGAATTCTTTTATATTATATCAGAAGTAATCCAATACCCACAAGATTGAATTTGTACTGGACTGGATTAGATGTACTCTTATCCAAATGATATGCATAGCAATTTGACAATTGTGGTAGTATCCTTCCTTTTTCTTCAAATAATTTCCTCAATTAAGCCATGCAAAATAGAACGAATATCTAAAGAATGTTACTGTCAAGTTATCCCTTATGATATTTCTTTTAAGCCTTTTGTGTTAAAGTGTCATTATTAATTGATACCATATTTGTGAAGACAACCTTGAGTCGCCAAGTACATGTGAAATGACACATTACATGTTTAATAACATTATTGAAAAGAAACTAAATAGGGTCACATTCACTATTACCAAAAAAAAAACTAAATAGGGTCACATTCTTTATAAATAAATAAATAAATAGGGTCACAATACCATATTTGTGACGACAATTGAGTTGCCAAGTATAATTGAAATGACACGTCACACTTTAAGAATGCGTTTGGTAACAATTTTGTTCAAAAATTATTCCAGGGAATAGAAATAAAAAAATTATTTATATTCCGGAAAACAATTTTTGAACAAAAGAACGCATTAGTAGAATCGCACAAAATTTATGTTCTTGGAATATAAAACGAATAAAACGGTTTGGTAAACTTGTATAATTTTTTAATATTTTTATTTTATTTTTCCTTTTTTCTTTTTCTCTTTGGTTGGTGACCGGCTGGGCATTGGCCAGGTAAGGCTCGGCCTCGCCCTGGCTTGGCAAGGCCCACCCGCGCCGGGCTGGGGAGGCCGAGCCTCGCCGTGGACGCTCAAGGCTCGACCTCGCCGAGCCACCGCCAGGCAACACCGTCCTAGAGGTGGCTTGGCGAGGCCAAGCCTTGCCGGTGGCTAGCCGAGCTCGAGCTCGCCCAGCCAAGACAAGGCCAAGGCAAGGCCAAGCCTCGCCAGTGGCTGGGCAAGCTCGGCCTCGTCGGATCTGGGCAAGCTCAACCTCGCAAGATCTTGGCGAGTTCGCCTAGCCAAGGCGAGGCCAAGCCTCGCCGGCCATGGCCAAGGCCAGCGACTGTCCAAAGAAAAAAGAAAAAGAAATAAGTTTTGTGTTTTTTTTCTTTTGTTTCTTCAAAAAGTATTCCCGAAAACAAGAAATAAGTTTTTCTTATTTCTTATTTCTGTTCTAAATTTGTTCTCTAGAATAGAAATAAGTCCCAGGAACAAAAACATAAACAAACGTATTTCTATTCTTTTTTTATTCCTCGGAACAAAAGAACAAAAATTGTGTTCTAGAGACAAAAAAAGAACACAAACAAACGCACTCTAAGGGTGCACATGACAACGTTTCTATTGCGGGGAACTATTTTTTTCAAAAATAATTTTTTTTCTATTTCTACTTTAGGAACAATTTTTGAGTAAAATAAGATGTTTGGTAATTATACAAAATTTCTATTCTTGGAATACAAAAAGAAAAGAAATGCGTTTGATAAAAATTTTAATTTTTTGTATTTATTTGTTTTTTTCTTCTTACTCACGGATTGTGTCGCACGACCGCCGCACGCCCGCAGCACAACCGCCGCCCGCCCGCCGCACGACCGCCGCCCGCTCGCCGCACGACCGCCGTACGATCGCCGCACGGCTGCCACACGCCCACCGTGCAACCGCCGCATGCTCACCGCACGATCAATGTCCAATTATTGTTCATTGACTAAAAGATGAAGAGATTTATGGTAAGAAATCCAAACCAATGCGGTCAAGCTAAGCTGCTTTTGATATAGAAGAAGAAGAGAACAAATTCAAGAAGATCCTTCAACTTTGGAGTTCCTCTTTATGTAAGCCTTAGGCTTGTATCCCTCCTGCAACAGCTTCTCAACTTCCTCGATATGTAACCCCTTGGTTTCCGGCACCAAGAAGTAAATGGCAACGAGCCCGAGAAAGGAAAACCTGGCAAAAAGGAGGAACGTGCCGGCCGAGCCAAGAACCTCTGTCAAGGTCAAGAACGTCTCGCTCACAACTAAATTCGAGCACCAATTGGGGACCGCTGCTATCCCTCCTCCGGTGCCTCGATACCTCAGTGGATAAATCTCTGAATTCACAACCCATGGCGCGGTTCCCATCCCAGGTGAGAAAGAAATGATGTACAGCCCAAGGAAAAGGACGGCGAATATTCCGAACTTGCTTGGACAGCCATTCTCGAACCATATCCGTCGCTCGCCTCGGCACATACCCCTTATTCCTTTGTCAGAAATCAGGCATGCTCCAGGTTGATACTAAATAACCAACGAACAAAATGGGCTAGTTAGCTTATGCGTTATAAAAAGGGACGAAAATGCTCGGGACAAATTATGTGAAAAGAATAATTGAAGCAAAGTTTACCTTATTTGTACCATCGGCACAATATGCACAATCAGCATGTAAGCAAGACATGCAGTTCCATGAGAATGCATCTGGAGCCGACCAATAAGCGGGACATGTAGTGTTTCCACCAAAGTGGCTAGATCCCAACTTACTAACAGCAGGAGCGTGTAGAGACGCTTGCCAGAAGAAGGCGGATAACACAACCAAGCAAGTGATAATGCCAAACATGGAAAAGATCATCAACCTTCTCCGTCCATATCTATCGACAAATGCCATGCTCACAAGAGAACCAGCCGCATTGAGGCCGGAAGTCATAAGAGAGAGAGCCATAGCGGTCTTGTTCGAAGCAAACCCAGCAAACTGAACTATCGTCGGACTGTAATACATGACTGTTAAATCCCACAAATTGCTGAGCCACTTGAACCGTAATTCCAGCATATAATCCTCTTCGAACTATCTGGTTACTCCAAGCACCCTTCACTTTGGCGATCATACTCTCTCCGATGATGCTCTCATCGGCTTTTTCAGCTTCAACAGATTCTTGCAGGGCACTCATTTCGTCCTCGACCTCGTTGGCAGGATAAATCTTGGCCAAAATACTCCTAGCTTCATCGATCTTGTTCTGTTTTACAGAGGATGTATGTATAAAAGAGACAATATAATGTACCAGCCCATGTGGTAGACCCATGACTTTATGTTAGAATACAGAAGTAGGAAAATGGATTAAGTCATGCCCCATATTCCAGCTAACTTGACAAAACTCTATTGCATAATATAAACGTGACTCTTATCAAAAAAAGTTCCAAGACGAACTCTCAACTCGATCGTGACATGCATCTTATTTAAAAGAACCAGCAACCGAACCTGATGAACATACCATTGAGATACATAATTATCAACAATGGATCAAATGACAATAAATGAATAATTTTTGGGTTCACGCTCCATGTAGAGAAACAAGTGTCTAACATACAAACATTTGCAAGATCAAGCCTAGATAATTTGTGGACACTCAACAAAGTATATAAAACTGAAAACTGATATTGAAAACAAAATGGAAGTCAAGAAAATTATACCGGGTCATGTCATGTGCAATAGGGACTTCCCAAGACCTGGAGTAGGAATTAACTGAAAACTAATCCCTCTACGCGATCTCAAATGATAACCCCCACGCGTGTAATTCTCCACAATTTGTCTGAATGCATAACTAGCAAAACCATTATTCAAACAAGATAATCATGCGTAACTTAACTACTGAATAACATGAAACCAGATTCCTAGTTTCAAAAGAAACTAAAAAATTAATCAATAAATTGATTATGCCTACAAAAGCTATGATTGTAGGAAAAAGACTAGAATTTTCAATCGACGAATTCTCGGTGTACATGTCAACTACTATTACAATCAGATAACAGACCAGTAGATACTAAAATGTGAAATAAGTTAAGAGCTTCGATCCTTACCTTTCTGTAGAGCCACCTAGGAGACTCTGGCATAAATAACATGAGGAAGAATTGAACAAGGGCAGGAAGTCCAGCTACCCCGAGCATCCAACGCCAAGTCCCAGGTGCGTAAAATTCGAATAGGCCAACTTATTCAATTATCTTAAATCGCTGATATAGGAGAAGGATATTATGATGGATTACGCATACATGAGTGAAGGCCAGATTGATGAGATAAGACAAGAATTGCCCTCTAGTAATGAGGAAACCATTTGTGCTAACTAGCGCGCCCCTTATCCTAGCAGGAGAAGCTTCGGAAATGTAGAGAGGCGAGGTCATGGAAGCCATTCTTGTGATAGCTTGAATTTTCAGATTTCATTTTCGATTAAATAAATCGGGCCTTTCATCGACGCGCCGATGGTGCTATTCTATGAGCTAATCACTCACGAGATAACTGGACTATATGGGGAAGCAATTAAGGAATCTAAATGCAATTGGATTTGAGAATTCAACTAGGAATCGGCTACTTAACCGTATTCATCTGCCGAGATCATTACGGCACTATCGAAATCGATCAAAGACCAGAGATAGTTCGATTCGACTGAGATATGTAATTAGAGTATGGGTAATTCCACCAGATTGCAGATTCTCGTTGATCGGCACTAAATCGATTTTTCTATTGTTTTGGTACCCGGTGCCCGTATTTGAAACCTCCAGATTTTCACGACAACCGAGAGTCGCCAATGAGTCGAAGATGTACATTGTGACTCGAGATAAATCGATCACGGGTCAATTGCATCAAAAATTCCTAAAAGTTACCCAGTAGACTATGTCACGTTAAAAGCGCGCCGGATTGAAATTAACCGCAAATTTGAACCCGATTTCATAAATTGAAAATTCTGTCGTGTCACGAGCTATTTTAGGAACGTCTACTCATCCTCCAAATTTTTTTTTTAGAGATTTCGAGATTTTTACGAAAAATCAATTCGGATGTCACGGAAAAATAACGGAAATTCGGATGGGCTAAGTTGATGGAAATTTGGACTTCCAAGCCGAGCTTTTGGGTGTTGAGGACTTACAGAAAATTGTTCGGGATTTTTCTTCATCGAAATTGGACCTTAATTGAAGAAATTGAGGATGAAATTGAAGTCTAAAGTTAGGGAAATTCGGAACCATGGAAGGGGCTACAACTTTTGGCATTTAATTGGATAATGTATGGATTTATCAAGTTGGAAAGAAATGGGGGACAACCAATAAATGGAATAGCTAAGGTTTTGACTCCTTTTCCCCCTTTTTGCCGGTCTTCTTCCGCAAGCTCAGCCCTCCCGTCGTTATCTCTCTCTTTCACCGTCTCTATCTCCTCCTCCTTCAGGCGTCGACCACCTTCTTCCTTGGACGAAGTGTTTCTACTTTCTTCCTTTTTCCTCGAAAGAAACCAGCGTCCATTTGTCCACTAACCAAGTTCAGCCCAACCTTCTTTCACGCTGCCTTCCCTACCGCTTTGCTCCTTTGCGCTGATTTCTCCCTCCTGCTGCCACTCCACGACTTAGCCGCACACCCCACCCAAGCTACAGCTGATCGCCCCTCTCCACTATCTTGTGTCTTCTTCGGTCTCTCTCTCTCCACCGAACGTTCCTCACGCTGCCAGCACGTTCGGTCAACCTCTAGCAGCTTCGGCTACACATCCGCATCTTCAACCCCACTCGAGTCAACGTCCATTCCACCGAAGCCACTTTAACCAAGCTGCCAGCGATCATGCCCCATTTCCGCTCCGTTTCCTTGCTGCATCGACGTCCCCTGAAAGAGCAGCGTCTTTAACCCAACATCAAGCCCAGTTCAACTTCAATCTTCAGCAGCCCAATCGGTGTAATTCCAGCCCAATTCCAGCTCACTTGAAGCCCAAGAAGTAGGCCCAAGCCCAAGTCTAAGCCCAAAAATTTCTGTGGGCTTACAAGGCTTTTAGGCCCGACTCAAGTGTCCGTCGACGCCGCCGAAAATTTGAATTTCGGTAGCCATGGTGCCGTTGTCGTGGTGAACCGGTTTCCGCAATTAACAGTGAGTTTTACTCACTAAACCTTAATTAGTAGGTTAATTATGCTTAGTGATTATTTAGCCTAGGTTAAGCATGTTTAGGTGGTTAGTTATATTTAATTAATGAAATTAATTTAGTTATCGATGTATGTTAGGTGGTTAGTTATTGCAATTAGCAACTAAATAGACTCTAGTATTTATTTAACGAGTTTCGATAATCTTCCGGGCTCGTCTCGGCTTCCAATTAGGCTATAATGGGCCTAAGTTGGATTTATTGCATTTATTTAATATTTTCCATAATTATTTAATTAATTAATATTTTTCGGAAAATAGACCGGGATGGCCGGTGTCCGGAAAATTATGCTGATGGCAGCGGCTTGATCTATTTATTTAATTGAGCTTTATATCATATTGATTTCGATTTAATTGTGAAACTAGGAATTTATCTTTAAATAATTGAATATTTACCGAGTGTGGGTCTACAATGCCATAATTATATTTTTAGATTGCTAAAGCTAGTGGAAAGTTTTAAAAGTGAAATTAGTGTATTTTTTTACTAAGGCCAATCGTGTGCCCACACACGGCTGTTCTATTGGGTATGATAAAAGGTGAGAAAGAATGTTGTATTACGTCGACTCGATGACTAAGTGTGTCATCTCGAAGAAAGACGCTATGTTACGTCGGCTCAATGACTAAGTACGTCATCTCGAAGAAAGACATTATGAGTTGTTGGCTCGGTGATTAGGTATGTAATTTTGGAAAAGGCACGTGAGCTCGAAGACTCGATTTGTCATCCTGGAGAATGTGGGCTTGATGACTAAATATATCATCTTAAAAAATATATGGTATTGATTAAAATGATCGGAGAATGATCTGATTGACTTATAATCAACTAAGTCGATTGATCGATAAGTCGATCTGAGTAAATGATTTGATGTGTTGTTGTGACTTGATGAGATTATGAATTGTACTGACTTGTAGGAAAAAGACTGAAGCCAATCCTCTGACCAGTGTTGTGCTTAGGTAGCTTTCAGGGCATATTGGCTTCTTAATCGAGTCTTAGGGGGTAAAACTTGCTAAGACATCGTCTCACTTGTTATTGTATAACCATTTTCAGGTTCGTAGTTAGTGTGAGTAAAGGACTAGGAGCTAGAGTTCATGAGATGAAGCCCGAAGTATCGGCGACCATGTCCGACTAGTTAGTGGTAGGAAAACTTTCTTTTGTAAATGGCCGATTCCTTTTGAAAACCTATAGACCGGTCTATTTATAAAAAGGTATTTTGTGAAAAATTGATCATACTTTCCTATTCCATTGTTTTATTGTCTATGGATTATTCATATGTTTTTGCATGCATATAAAAATGAATGGGTCGATGATGTATCTAGGAACGTCGCTATTATATCGACCAAGCAGGGATGGGCATGTGCTCGGAGGATTGGGACGTGATAATTCCAACGCCTAAACCTACGAGTATTCTTCCGATGATGAGCATCCATGGAGCTGAAGAGGTGGCCATCACAATCGCACCAATAAAAAACAGGGCGTCGGCCAGAAGTATCGATATCTTCCTCCCGAATCTATCGTTGATCCACCCCCCAACAGCAGCCCCAACGATAGCTCCAGCAACAGCCATACTCACGATAGTTTCCTTCGAGCAGACAAGAACTTTGAGAATTAACGTACTCAAGAAACATAAGCAATTTACAGGAAATGAGGAAGAATTAGTTACCTGTAACCATGTTTTCTTGTTGACGACTTCGAAGTCCTCCCGAATATAGAGCAACGCCCCAGAAATGACCCCTTCAACCAAAGAAAATGAGGTATTCAGGTTTATGTACTATTCGAGGAACGTTCGTTCCTCTTAACAGGTGATGCTTTTCTATTGTATGCCAAATCTCAATTAATAAAGAAGCAGACACTCAAAAAGGCAAAAGAACTGACTACTTGTTGCAACAGGCATAAGGACTGGGAGCATGTACAACAGGCATTGATAAGATTATCAATACTGCTAAAAACTGAGTTATAGAATCTCGTGTACATTTTGTCTTAAGTCATGGGGTCCGATTCTAGGTTGATAAGTGAACTAGGATGGAGGAAAAAGTAAAAGAAAAGGTTAAAAGAATTTAAAAGTTAGGAGACTACCCATTCTTCTCACTGAGGTTCACAATAAGAGAGCAAAGAACTTGTTTCATACCTTACTAAGAAAACAATTAAATCAAATAACAAAGTATTTTATTCACAAGTTTTTTTGGCAAAACTCAGTGATTGGAACGATTCCGCTACCTAGGAAAAGAATTTGATAGAACAATAGCGCCATGGCGAACTGCCAATCATCCCGATCAGGCTCAAAGTTTCCTTTATCCACCTTAATTTGCTGTAAATCGTAGCAAATGGAAATAAAATCAAGGCAAGAGCTTGATCTACCTGTGTCATAGCCAAACAGCAATCCACCGATTCCAGCCGACAGTGCGAGCCTCATAATATATGGCGTCTTCCATGTCGTGCGCCAACATTCAGTGAACTCCGTTTTATCGGGTTTGGTGTGACCTTCCTCCATCTTATCCCTTCCACACACACTTCAAAAAGAACCTTAAATCTAGGACTTTCTGCGAAAAATCAAACAAAGAGTCACTGATCTACTTACCCAAAATGGACAATACGCGATAATGATCGAAAACTTTCGGTTCCAAACATAAAAAAGGCGCAATTTTTTATACCAATCCAAATTAATAAATTTAAGCTAGTGACAATTCTTATCATCTCTTTTACTACATGTTATATTACAACTTTCAGCAAGATAAAAACATAAATCAGTCTTTCGACACTACGCTCCAAAACTTCCACCTTTTCGTCCGGCAACTTCAATTATTCTATTTTATCGAGTTTCAGCAAACAACATGCCAGGTAAAAAACTTTAAAAATGCAACCCATCGATCTCACCAAATCTAATTGACTGAACTCTCCATGAGGCATTGGAATAGAGAATCACAAATCCAAAACGACATGGACCCAAATATAGTCTCTAGCGCTGAAATCCTGAACGCACGACAAAGAAACTGGGAAAAGCAAAACGAGAACAGAGCATACCCAGAAGGAGAACCAGGAAAAGCCTCCTTTTCTCCTCCCACTCTCTCTTTCTCTCCCTCTCTCTGCTTTCTGGGTCTTCTGGACTCCTGCAAACTATGAATAAGATGGCGGATGAATGATGATTCAATCCAACACCTACGTAGTCTGTTAGAATATACATATAATGCTTTAATGCGGAAATACAAAAGAAAACTGTGATTTTTTTATCTTCATGATTTTCACAATTAGATGAAGACATACATTTATTCCATAATGTTATACTTGATGATGATCGTTGTTAGAAAACCGAAGAATCTCGAATCAAAAGAAGAAATCCAATTTCTCTCCCTTAACCCACTATACTTTAATGTATTTTATCAATGGAGGAGAGAATGCCCAATTCATTTCTATTATTGTTGTTCATTGTAGGTGGAGAGAGGAGCGGACTCTATTTATACGTTCGTTGAAAAAATGCATTCTATTAAAGCGATATATCCTTTTATTTTATTAGAGTCATAACTTCTCGTAATCAATAATTATTTATTTTATAGCATTTTAATAATTATTAAACCATATAATAAATCATATCACGTGGGTCAGTATAATTTTTACACAGATCTACACGTCCATATATAGAACCGGGTCGGGGGAGCGGGGTTCAGGGCCAGAAAAGATCCTGAGTATCTGTCGTGTAGATGTGGTCCTGAAGAACACCCCTACCTCGACACTTTTGGAAAAAAGCTGTGGCCACAGGCGAGAGCAGGGAATGACTCTGTGATTTCCAAGTAAAGGATGGATGACAACAATTTAGAAAAAGGCAAGAGAAGTTCGAAAAGAACACAAGGGAATCAATTGAAAGATGACATCCGAGGGAAAGAGAGTTCAAAAGTCGGAAGAGTCGGAAGCTTTATCAATTATTCTAATCGGAAATTATCCAAAGCGGGGCCCACCAACCAAATCCATCGAGCGTGCAGGGACATTTAATTGTTCACGGTTGCCTAGGCTGACTATATTCAGTGTTCAGTCTAGGATTCGGTTTCTCCCCTTCTCTCTCTTTCTCTCTCTCTCTCTGATGCCTGGCACGCCGGCAAGACATCCCCCGACTTCCTTCTCATCTCCAATTTAAATTTTGAACCCAAAAAAAAAAAAAAAAAAATTCTCCAATTTTGAATTCTTTTATATTATATCAGAAGTAATCCAATATCCACAAGATTGAATTTGTACTGGACTGGATTATATGTACTCTTATCCAAATGATATGCATACCAATTTGACAATTATGATAATATCCTCTCTTTTTCTCAAAATAATTTCCTCATTAAGCCATGTAAAATAGAACGAATATCTAAAGAATATTATTATGCGTTTGGTAACGTTTATTTAAAAATTGTTCCAGGAAACGAAATAGAAAATGTTCCTGGAACAATTTTTGAACAAAAAAACGCGTTTGGTAAACTTGTTCCGGGAATAAAAAATAAACAAAAACGCGTTTGGTAAATTTGTATAATTTTTTTATTTCTTTTATTTTTTAATATTTTTATTTTATTTTTTCTATTTTCTTTCTTATTTTTCTTATTTATTTTTCCTTTTTTTTTTTTCTTTTTTTCTTCTTTTGGCCGGTCGTCGGCCTCGCCATGGTCGGCGACCAGCCGACGAGGGCCGGCGGCCTCGCCTAGCCACGGCGAGGCTCACGGCCCCCGGCGAGGCCGAGCCTCGCCATAGCCGGGCAAGGGTCGGCCTCGCCTTGGTTGGGCGAGCTCGAGCTCGCCCGGCCGGTGCGAGGTCGGCCTTTCCTTGACTAGGCGAGCTCGAGCTCGCCCGGATCCGGCGAGGCCGAGCTCGCCCGGCGGCCGACGAGGCTCGGCCTCGGGATTTGGGCGAGCTCGAGCTCGCCTAGCCAAGGCGAGGCCGACCCTCGCCCGGCTACGGCGAGGCTTGGCCTCGCCGGGGCCGCGAGCCTCGCCGTGGTTGGGCGAGGCCGCCGGCCAAAGAAAAAGAAAGAAAAAGAAGAAGAAAAGAAGAAGAAAAAGAAGGAGAAAATAAAAAAATGTTTCTAAATTTTGTTTCGAAACAGAAATAACTTTTTTTTTTTTGCTTTGTTTTACATTCAGGATGTGTTTAACAAAACATACCCAAACGCGTTTACATTAAACGTTTTGTTTCTCGGGAACAAAAAAAAAACAGAAAAGTTGTTTAAAAACAAAAAAAAAAAAAACGAAAACAAACGCCCCCTTACTGTCAAGTTATCCCTTATGATATTTCTTTTAAGTCATTTGTGTCAGTGTCATTATTAATTAATACCATATTTATAAAGACAACCATGAGTCGCCAAGTACACGTGAAATGGCACACCACATCTTAAAGAAAAAAAAAGCCTAATGATAACGTTTCTATTTCTCCAAATTTCTTTTTTTGTTACCTAAAAAAAAAAAAAAGAAAATATGTTTAACGCCAACTTATTTTTATATTCTATGGAAAATAGAAAAGTAGCTTAATAAATTTGGAATAAAAACAAAAACAAAAAAGTAGTTTCTTATTTTTGGAAAAAATTTCTAAAAATAAGTTTTCTTTTCTTTTCTATTTTTCTTTTGTTCTTCTTCCTTATTGCGGCCACCACCGCCACCTGCTAATCGCCGCCCACCTCCCGCCGCTCGTGGCCATTGTCGGCAACCGCCGGTGATCGCGACGACGGTTGCCACCGCCCATAGCCCACCGACCGTCACCCACAACCCACCGATTGATGACCGCCACTGTTTTTCGGCAACCTGCCGTCGCCAACCGCCGCATGACCACCGCCGCCGCCGCACGACCGCCGATTGTCACTTTGCCGACCGCCATCGTAGGACCACCACCATAGCTCACCGAGGCACGCCCCTTCCATGACCGGTGAGTGGGTGGCAATCATCGCGGCAACAATCGGCGGTCGTGCGACGGTCGTGTGACAATCGTGCGGCGGTCATGCGATGATCGTGCGACAATCATGCGGCGGTCATGCGGCGATGGGCGGCAATCGGCAAGTCGTGAGTAAGAAGAAAAAAAACAAATAAATACAAAAATTTATAAATTTTTACTAAATGCATTTTTATTCTTTTTCTATTCCAAGAATAGAAATTTTGTATAATTACCAAACACCTTATTTTATTTATAAATTGTTTTTGGAGTAAAAATAGAAAAAAAAACTAATTTTGAAAAGAAATAGTTTCCCATAATAGAAACGTTGCCATGCATACCCTAAATAGGGTCACAATACCATATTTGTGACAATAATCGTGAGTTGCCAAGTATACGCGAAATGACACATCACATTTTTAATGACATTGTTGAAAAGAAACTAAATAAGGTCACATTCAAGTATTGACTGAAAGTGTATGCTTTTTTATAAGACAAGAAAAATGAAAATTGACGTTTTTGGTGAGACATGGTAAAATATTTAGATTAGAATTGAGACTTGAGTTAAAACCATTTTTTTATGAGATAAAAAAATAGTTTAGACCAAAGCTTGAATCCTAATTATAGTTACCACTTCTTAAGGGAATTGGGCCTAAAATATTCCCGTTGTCAAATGTTGCATGGGTTCATAGAAATCATTATCTCAAAATGCTTGCGATGACTAACAAGGAAGACCCTATTATCAAAAATTGTTTCCAAAAAATTTGCACTATGACAGACTAACTATCTCAACTAAAACAACAAAAGTACTTGAAGGAGACAAGATTCTACATCTCACTTGCTAAATTACCGTAAAATTGAAATACTAAATTGCCATATGATCAATGTCCAATTATTGTTCATTGACTAAAAGATGAAGAGATTTATGGTAAGAAATCCAAACCAATGCGGTCAAGCTAAACTGCTTTTGATATAGAAGAAGAAGAGAACAATTCAAGAAGATCCTTCAACTTTGGAGTTCCTCTTTCTGAAAGCCTTAGGCTTGTATCCCTCCTGCAACAGCTTCTCAACTTCCTCGATATGTAACCCCTTGGTTTCCGGTACCAAGAAGTAAATGGCGACGAGCCCGAGCAAGGAAAACCCGGCGAAAAGGAGGAAGCTGCCGGCCGAGCCAAGAACCTCTGTCAAGGTCAAGAACGTCTCGCTCACAACTAAATTCGAGCACCAGTTGGCAACCGCTGCAATCCCTCCTCCGGTGCCTCGATACCTCAATGGGTAAATCTCTGAATTCACGATCCATGGCACGGTTCCCATCCCAGGTGCATAAGATATGATGTACAGCCCAAGGAGAAGGACGGTGAAAATTCCGAACTTGCTTGGACAGCCATTCTCAAACCATGTCCGTTGCTCGCCTCGGCACATGCCCCTTATTCCTTTGTCAGAAATCAGGCATGCTCCAGGTTGATACTAAATAACAAACGAACAAAATACGCAAGCTTAGCTTATGCATTATAAAAAGGGACGAAAACACTAGGGACAAATTGCTCGAAAAGAATAATTGAAGCAAACTTTTACCTCATTCGTACCATCGGCACAAAATGCACATTTAGCATGTAAGCAAGACATGCAGTTCCATGAGGCTGCATCTGGAGCCGACAAATAAGCGGGACATGTAGTGTTTCCACCAAAGTGGTTAAATCCCAACTTACTAACGGCAGGGGCGTGTAGAGACGCTTGCCAGAATAAGACCGATAACACAACCAAGCAAGAGATAATGCCAAACATGGAAACGATCATCAACCTTCTCCGTCCATATCTATCGACAAATGCCATGCTCACAATAGAACCAACCACATTGAGGCCGGAAGTTATGAGGGAGAGAGCCAAAGCGGTCTTGTTCGAAGCAAACCCAGCAAACTGAACTATCGTCGGACTGTAATACATGACTGTGTTAATTCCCACAAACTGCTGAGCCACTTGAACCGTAATTCCAGCATATAATCCTCTTCGAACTACCGGGTTACTCCAAGCACCCTTCACTTTGGCAATCATACTCTCTCCCACGATGCTCTCATCGGCTTTTTCAGCTTCAACAGATTCTTGCAGGCCATTCATTTCGTCCTCGACCTCATTGGCAGGATAAATCTTGGCCAAAATACTCCTAGCTTCATCGATCTTGTTCTGTTTTACAGAGGACATATGTATATCAGAGACAATATAATGTATCAGCCCATGTCGTAGACACATGACTTTATGTTAGAATACAGAAGTAGGAAAATGGATTAAGTCATTCCCCAAAGTCCAGCTAACCTGACAAAACTCTATTGCATAATATAAACATGGCTGGCATCAAAAAAAGTTCCAAGACAAACTCTCAACTCAATCACGACATGCATCTTATTTAAAAGAATCAGCAACCGAACCTGATGAACATACCATTGAGATACATAATTATCAACAATGGATCAAACGACAAAAAATGAATAATATTTGGGTTCATGCTCCAGGTAGAGAAATAAGTGTCTAACATACAAACATTTGCAAGATCAAGTCTATATAATTTTTGGAAAACTCAACAAAGTATATAAAACTGAAAACTGATAGTGAAAACAAAATGGAAGTCAAGAAAATTATACCAGGTCATGTCATGTACAATAGGGACTTCCCAAGACCTGCAAGAATATGAATTAACTGAAAACTAATCCCTCTACACGATCTCAAATGGTAACCCCCAAGCATTTAATTCTCCACAGTTTGTCTGAATGCATAGCTAGCAAAACCATTATTCATACAAGGAAATGATGTGTGACTTAACTACTAAACAACATGAAACCAGATTCCTAGTTTTAAAAGAAACTAAAAATTAATCAATAAATCGATTATGCCTCCAAAAGCTATGATTGTAAGAAAAAGACTAGAATTTTCCATCGACAAATTCTCAGTATACATCCCTGCAACTATTACAATCAGATACATGACCAGCAGATACTAAAATGTGAAATAAGTTAAGAGCTCGACCGTTACCTTTCTGTAGAGCCACCTTGGAGACTCTGGCAGAAATAACATGAGGATGAATTGAACGAGGGCGGGAAGTCCAGCTACCCCGAGCATCCAACGCCAAGTCCCAGGTACCTAAAATTCAAAGAGGCCAACTTATTCGCTTATCTTAAATCGCTAATATAGGAGAAGGACATTATGTTGGATTACGCATACATGAGTGAAGGCCAGATTGATGAGATAAGACAAGAATTGCCCTCCGGTAATGAGGAAACCATTTGTGCTAACTAGCGCGCCCCGTATCCTAGCAGGAGAAGCTTCAGAAATGTAGAGAGGCGCGGTCATGGAAGCCATTCCAACGCCTAAACCTACGAGTATTCTTCCGATGATGAGCATCCATGGAGCTACAGAGGTGGCCATCACAATCGCACCAATAAAAAAAAAGGCGTCGGCAAGAAGTATCGATATCTTCCTCCCGAATCTATCGTTGATCCACCCACCAACAGCAGCCCCAACGATAGCTCCAGCAACAGCCATACTCACGATAGTTTCCTTCGAGCAGACAAGAACTTTTGAGAATTAACGTACTCAAGAAACATAAGCAATTTACAGGAAATGAGGAAGAATTAGTTACCTGTAACCATGTTTTCTTGTTGACGACTTCGAAGTCCTCCCGAATATAGAGCAACGCCCCAGAAATGACCCCTTCAACCAGAGAAAATGAGGTATTCAGGTTTATGTACTATTCGAGGAGCGTTCGTTCCTCTTAACAGGTGATGCTTTTCTATTGTATGCCAAATCTCAATTAATACAGAGGCAGACGCTCAAAAAGGCAAAAGAACTGACTACTTGCTGCAACAAGTATAAGGACTGGGAGCATGTACAACAGGCATTGATAAGATTATCAATACTACTAAAAACCGAGTTATAGAATCTCGTGTACATTTTGTCTTAAGTCATGGGGTCCGATTCTAGGTTGATAAGTGAACTAGGATGGAGGAAAAAGTAAAAGAAAAGGTTAAAAGAATTTAAAAGTTAGGAGACCACCCATTCTTCTCACTGGAGGTTCGCAACAAGAGGAAGAGCAAAGAACTTGTTTCATACCTTACTAAGGCTCCGTTCGTTTCGTAGAAAATTTTTCCAAAACGTTTTGCGTTTTTCCAAATACTCGTTTAAATGGAAAATGAATTCATGGGGGAAAATGTTTTCTATAAAAGGAAAAAAGTCTTCTAAGTTAGGGGAAAATTTTTTCCACATTTCAAAAGTGAAAAATATTTTCCCCACTTGATTTATCTTATCTCACACCTCTACAAATCCTCACTTCCTCCTCTCATTTCTTCTTCTTCTTTTCTTCTTTTGTTCAAATTATTTTTAAATTTTCTTTTTCTTTTTAAATTCGAATTATTTTTAATTTGCTTTTCTTTTTGTATTTCTTTTCTTTGTTTCCCATCTTCTTCTTTCTTGGCTAGTTATCGGCCGTCACTAGGTGAACCTCAAGCTCGCCAATCTCAAGCTTGCGCTCGTCACGTCTTGAGCTTGATGCTCGCGCTCGCCAATTTGGGGAGTAGAAAATATTTTCCTTACTAAATATCGGAAAATATCTTCCGAAACATTTTCAGATTTTAGCCGAACACAAAAAAATATTATCATTTTTCTGGAAAATGACTTTTGGGAAAATATTTTCCGAAAATGGCTTTTTTTCCGCGAAACGAACGGACCCTAAGAAAACAATTAAATAAAAAAACAAAGTATTTTATTCACAAGTTTTTTGGTAAAACTCAGTGATTGGAACGATTCTGCTATCACGACCTAGGAAAAGAATTTGATAGAACAATAGGGCCATGGCGAACTGCCAATCATCCCGATCAGGCTCAAACTTTCCTTTATCCACCTTAATTAGCTGTAAATCGTAGCAAATGGAAATAAAATCAAGGCAAGAGCTTGATCTACCTGTGTCATAGCCAAACAGCAATCCACCGATTCCAGCCGACAGTGCGAGCCTCATGATATATGGCGTCTTCCATGTCGTGCGCCAACATTCGGTGAACTCCGTTTTATCGGGTTTGGTGTGACCTCCCTCCATCTTATCCCTTCCTCGCGCACACACTTCAGAAAGAACCTTTTTTTTTTTTTTTTTTGGGTCGTACACTTCAGAAAGAACCTTAAATCTAGGACTTTCTGCTAAAAATCAAGGAAAGAGTCACTGATCTACTTACCCGAAATGGACAATACACGATTTACTTCCAAACATGGAAAAGGCTCAATTTTTTATACCAATCCAAAACATTAAAGTTAAGCTAGTGACCTCTTATCATCTCTTTTACTACATGTTATATTACAACTTTCAGCAAGATAAAAACATAAATCAGTCTTTCGACGCTACACTCCAAAACTTCCACCTTTTCGTCAAACAACTTCACTTATTCTACTTTACCAAAAAACAACTTCACTTATTCTATTTTATCGAGTTTCAGCAAACGACACACCAGGTAAAAACTTTAAAAATGCAGCCCATTGATCCCGCCGAGTCTGATCGACCGAACTCTCCATGAGGCACTGGAACAGAGAATCACAAATCCGAAACGACATGGACCCAAAGACGGTCTCTGGCGCTGAAATCCTGAACGCACGACAAAGAAACTGGGAAAAGCAGAACGAGAACAGAGCATACCCAGAAGGAGAACCAGGAAAAGCCTCCTTTTCTCCTCCCACTCTCTCTCTCCCTCTCTCTGCTTTCTGGGTCTTCTGGACTCCTGCAAACTATGAATAAGATGGCTGATGAATGATGATTCAATCCAACACCAACGCAGTCTACACGTCCATATATAGAACCGGGTCGGGGGAGCGAGGTTCAGGGCCAGAAAAGATCCTGAGAATCTGACGTGTAGATGTGTTCCTGAAGAACACCCCTACCTCGACACTTTTGGAAAAAAGCTGTGGCCCAGGCGAGAAAAACGCAAGAAAAGTTGGAAAAGAACGAGGGAATCAATTGAAAGAAGACATCCGAGGGAAAGAGAGTTCAAAAGTCGGAAGAGTCGAAAGCTTTATCCATTAATCCAATTGGAAATTATCCAAAGCGGGGCCCACCAACCAAATCCATCGAGCGTGCAGGGACATCTAATTTTTCACGGTTGCCTAGGCTGACTTTTGAAGAGGCAATTCCGTGCTTGATTGTTGTTCATAGTTTGGATTAAAACATTGCCTTTTGTTTGAATATGAGACCTGTGTTGACGGTGCACATTACCTGTTCGATAAATTGTTCATGAGATGTTTTGCAAAACAATACTTTTTATTGTCGAATCCAAAGATTAATCATTGTAGTTTGCGTGTTATAAACTGATCAGTGGTCATTTGGAGTAATTTTCATGAAATTTTTGTCATGAGATTCTCTTCTCTTTTCCCCCCTTTTTGAGAACGGAGAAAACATTGATGCCAGTTTAGCTTTAAGCATTTTCATGAGCATTTTATTTCATCATATTTTTATGATCATGCGGAACTTCTATAACCTAACAAAAGATTGCAAGAATGGAATTAATGCATGCTTAGCAGGTTGGAGAACACTCTTATTGCTTCTTCTTTTTGTTGTTTCATATCTTTTGCTATGCCTTTCGTCTTTCAATCCTTCTTCTGAGAGAGAAGGTTGAGTTCATCTTAGCTCATCTTACATGTACCTGTTACTTCATATAGTTGCTGAAATTCAATACCATAAATTTGCTGAATATGTTTGTACTATTCTTTGGCTTCATGCAATTTCCCTGTTCTAAAAATTCCAAGTTGTTGAATGCTTGAAAGCACTTGCCTCTCTGTATCTATTATCTGTTCTTCATCTGAAGCATGTGCACTTTCTGACTTTTCCTGAATGTACATCGACTTTTCCTGAATGTACATCATGTACTCCAATTATGCTAATTTAGGTGAGAGAAGTAGAAACAGGATGTGCTAAAATCCTAGTAGGTTACAACGAAATTGATGTGGGAAGAGAGGGCTTTTTTCAACTGGAAGACTCCCCAAATGGGAAATTATCACCTCATATTTGCCCTGATAATTTTATGTTAAATGATGTATACGGGTGTCTCAAAGGCCCCCCATCACAAATTTGGCAGTTCTAGAGAAGCATGTGGTGGCCGGTAATGCAGAACTCAGCAAGATTGACTGTTCCCCGAGGGCCGAGTATAGTATGCAGCAATGCGAAGGCTATTAAGTGGGATGCCGCATGGTTGAATAACGTTGATCCTTTTGGTAGGGCTGCAGTTGGGGTTCACCTTTCACATTTTGACAAGCATGTGACGGCCAGTAATGCCGGAATGATGCATTCGGAAATTGGAGGGGACACGGAGTATGATGGGATTTAATGCTCTGGGACTGGCAATCCAGAACTAGTATTTGCTTTTCTATGGATGGTAGTACTACGCCACCTTCATTTTTCAAGCTTTACTAGTCAACTCATGTCAACATTATGTAAATAGTTGTGTTCTAGTTTGGATGTGATGTATTGAATTCCGGATGTATTAGAATTCAGTGAGTTATATTCTCTTGCTTCTTGACGTTAGTTTCGAAATCCTGTTAAGTTTGCTTTAAGTAGTGAGAGATTTGTGTCATGGGATGATCAAAGCTTGTATCTGAACTTCAGTATAGAGTATGTGCTCTTGTTTACGACAACTAGCTTGCCAAATCATTTTTTTTTCTTAGCCAACAATGTTCTTACCCTCCTGAACATGTAGTTTTGCATAATGATTTCACACTTAAGCTTTCCAATCTTTACTTCGGTGATTTTTCCTATATATATGTGCGTGTGTGGTTATTGTTAAGCAAAATTAAGGGTGTGTTTGTTTCATGAAATACGAAACGTTTTTGAAAAATATTTTCCGGGAAACCATTTTCCAGGAAAATGGTTAGTTTTCATTTATTTGGTGATACGTGACTGAAAATATTTTCTAATATTTGGATCGCATTTGAAATATGATTGAATGACATTTGACCTAGCAATTGACAATAGTGTGCCTCTTACTTCTAAATTAATTTGTTGAGTCCGTATTACTTAATAAATGGATTTTTCTCGATCATTTTTGTAAATCTAGAATTTGAACCTGCAAAATGAAAAGGAAACTTGAATTCATACACATATTTTATTTATTTATTTATTTATTTCTGAAAATGGACATGATTTCCGGTTACAAGAGCAAGTCAAAACGAAAGGAAGGGGGCAAAGGAGAAGGAGAGAGGGGAGGAGGAGTTAGGGTTTACGTTCACAAGCAAAGAAAGAAAAGAGAAACAAGAAAAAGAAAGAAAAAAAGAAAGAGAAAAGAAAAGATATAATAATAAAAATTCAAAATTTTTAATTAGAAATTCTTTTTAATAATAATTTTTTTATTAAGCAAAGACTTTAAAATATTTTGGAAAATGTTTTCTGATTCTTTCAAAGGGAAATCGTTTTCTTGAATTTAAGTTTCGAAAGGAAAACATTTTTTGTTGACTAGGAAAACATTTTCCGTTGACTCATTTTCCTAAATTAACAAAATACTGAAAAATGAAGAAAACGTTTTCTCGATAATTGTTTTTCGCAAAACAAATACACCCTAAGAGAAGAAATTATATCCAACTTGTAAATTCCAGTCCTACCAAAATCATCAGGCTCAAAAGTCTCACATCATGAAATTGTATAACAGAATATATGATTCTTTCATCATAAAAAGGATGATTTGCCAAAATTCAGCATAACCTAACTAGTTAACTAGGTAGATGCTATGGCAAAAAGGGGAAAAAAAAAAACTAGGTAAATGCTAAGTAGAAATGAGCCACCTTAGTTCCGAGCAAAAGCAATGTGCTTTTTAGTCGTCTTTACGTGACAAAGGAGACATTTTCATGTTCACACTCTCCCATAGAATTGTCAGGGGAGGTAGAGAAGTAAATTGTTACAATTGCCAGTAAGCGTACATTATAGCAAGTGAAAAATTAGTAAAACAAAGCCCTATAAAAAAGTTGGTTCCATGTATTAGGCAAGCCGGGAAGGCGCCGATGGCTGCAGTCAGCATAACGATCTGGGCAAGCTCTTTACTTTGGGCTCAGTTTGCCATAGTAGATAGAAGTGTATCCGTCTTTCCGCAAAGCCGAGAGCATTGTTATGTCAAGAAGATATGCCGGCATTGATGGACTATGCATGTCTTAAGTACTTCATCTACAGGTCTCATCTGCTCTAGGTATTTGCCTAGATATGCAATTCTGCTCATCAGCACTGTCTCGCCATAACAGTTTTTGGTGACTGTGCTAGCTTTTGTTCTAGCGCTCCATTCAGCTGAGCTGTAGATGTCATACAATCACTTGATCAATCACGTTTGTTACTCAGAGAAAATCTCAGTGTTATTTTAGTTTTCAAACTAAGTCTATCTAAAACCAACCCTTGGAGATAACAGTAGTGTAAAGTCACAATCACGCTTCCCCTTCTTATGCACCATATGTATTACCACCAAAAGCAGCATAGAGAACACAACAAGACACGATATGGCTATGGCAATTTTACCACCAGCAGACAAGTTGCCATTTGCCCAAAATAGAGGATAGGCAAAGAAGGTACAGCACATAGGATTGAAAGACAAAAGGCATAGCAAGAGATATGAAACAACAAGAAGAAGCAATAAGAGTGTTCTCCAACCTGGTCAGCATGCATTAATTCCATTCTTGCAATCTTTTGTTAGGTTATAGAAGTTCAGCATGATCATAAAAACATGATGAAATAAAATGTTCATGAAAATGCTTAAAGCTAAACTAGTGTCGATGTTTTCTCCATTCTCAAAAAAGGGGGAAAGAGATAGAAGAGAATCTCGTGACAAAAATTTCATGAAAATTACCCCAAATGATCACTAATCAGTTTATAAATGCAAACTACAACGATTAACCTTTGGATTCGACGATAGAAAGTATTGTTTTGCAAATACATCTCATGAACAATTTATCGAACAGGTTGTGTGCATCGTCAACACGGGTCTCACATTCAAACCGAAGGCAATGTTTTAATCCAAACTATGAACAACAATCAAGCACGGTATTGCCTCTTCAACGTTTCCAGACACACAGAGAAGAACGGGGATGGTTTCGTACCCATCCTAGACCCAATGGCTAGCAACAACCGGCAAAGGCGAGCAACGTTCGACAGCAGTGACGAAAAAGGATCTGGAACTGGAATGTTTGTTTTTTTTTTTTTCTGCTCAAGCATTTTTCTCTCTCTAGAATGCCCAAAATCAAGGGCAACTAATCGTCCCCACAGCAAAGGTAGCAAATTTTAAGCAGTAGGCAAGAGCAAAGGGCTTACTGATGGGGTGATGCTCAAACTAATCATCTCAATGGATGGAGGCAGCATCCGCATAGGAGAGACGGAATTGGCATGCGGGTTACGACGTGCCAATATGGAGGACAAAATGACGTCGATAGGGAGTTCGACTTCGTTCTCTTCTAGGTCGACCGGCCAGTGTAACGATTGCACATACGCCAACATTCGTGTCTATTTCTCTCCGACAACCCTTCTTCAGAGGGAAGCTTGTGCCATAGAGCCCTCCGACCCAACGCCACCAAGCCTCCGTCGTTTCCCAACAATTGAAAGAGAGCGTCCGGTGGCGGTCACCTAGAGATGGTCGTCGGATTTTGCAAGACAAGAGAGGAGAGAGTTTCCCGTTGGCAAGCCGCCTGCAAAGTTGTCATTTTTCCTTCTTTTTAATTTCCAACTCACTCGACCACATATCATTTTAATGGATCACGCGTGCCACGCGTGTAGATGACGTGGTGGTTACCACTGAATATTTTCTCCGATCGATTCGGTTTCTCTCTCTCTTTGATGCCTCGCATGCCGGCAATGTGACATCCTAATTTTTCAATTCTGGTTTCAATAGAATAAGTTGGGCATTTCATCTTTGCGCCTATAGCTCTCTTCTCTGAGTTGGCCACTCACGAGATAACTAGTCTATCAGGTGAAACCGTTAAGGAATCTAAACGCAAGAGACTTGAGAATTCGACCAGGAACCGACTGCTCGATTGTGCTAATCTGCAAGGGTCATTACGGCACAGATTGATTAGAGATGGGAGATAGGTCAATTTGACAAAACCATGTGATTAAATGTGGGTGATTCCACTTAATTGCAAAATTCTGTTCGATCGACACTAGATCGATTTCTCTGTCGCTTTGGTATCCTGTGTCCGTAATTGAAACCTTGAGATTTCCACGACAACCAAGGGTCGCCAATGTGTCGAAAATGCACTTTGTGACTTGAAAATAATCAACCACATGTCAATTGCATTGAAAATTCCTAAAAGCTACTTGGTAGATTAGGACGCGCTAAAGTCGCGCCAGATTGAAATTAACCGCGAAATTGAACCCGATTACAGAAATTGGAAGTTCTGTCAAGTCACAATTCATTTTAGGAACGTTGACTCATCCTCAAAAGATTTTTCTACAAATCGAGATTTTTGGCGGAAAAGCAAAGTAAAGCCGTTTTTGTTCGAGATTGTCAGACGGCCGTTTTTAATCGAATCTTTGGGATGCAAGTTGGATCATTTGATGGTGAAAAGTCATAAGAAGGTTGAGGACACAAGGGTTAATTTAATTGAGCTTCAATTGGATGGAATTGATTGAGAATTGATTGAATTGAGTGTACAAGATTTCATGCCACGGCGGAAAATGAAATTGCAACCATTGAAATAAGGTTGTGGGAGATTGGAGATAGTGGAGTATGACATCATGTGTTTGAGTGACCTAGGAGAGAGAGAGAGAGAGAGAGAGAAAGAACCGGTCCCCCCCCTTTTCTCCTTCTCTCCCATCGCTGCTTCTCTCTCCCAATCTCTTCTTGTTGCTCGAAGAACCCAGTAGCAAACCAATGAAGCTGGAGAAGCCGCACGCCTCCGCTATTCACTGCTACTGCACACCATCGTAACCCCTCGCCGCTCGCCCTCCGCCTTCCTCTCTCCCTCCTGCTGGCGTTGATTTCTTCTTCTTCTTCTTCTTCTCTACTTTTTTGTTCGGAACCCACTAGCAACCTAGGGAAGCCGCAGTAGCAGCCAGCAGCGTCGCTCGTCGCCGTCGCACGCCGCTGGACCGCACGCCGTCGCCGCTCGCCGTCTTGTGTACCGCCACGGCTCCGTCTGTCTCCGTCTCCCTCTCGCTTACCCTTGCGTCGCAGCTGCTGCCTCAGCTCGCGCAGGAGCCGCCGGAGCTCGTCTCCACCACCATGAGCCGCCGTACACCCCCGCCTCAACCCACCGGAATTTCCTCGCCCATTTCCGACCCAAGCTGGCACCGGATTCGCCCTTTCTCGACCTCAACTAATAGCAGACAGAGAGTTGGAAAATGGGTATGGCAACGGCTATTTGGCCCGTTTTGGCTGGCTTCCCGACCCCGAAAGCTAGGCCGCTTTGGAGACTATCGACCTCCGTGTCGTCCCCGTTGTTTTGAGCCGTTCGGCTGGTTAATTTGGTGAGTTTATCCTCTAATCCCCGCTTAGCAAGTTAATTATGCTTAAGGGGTGTTTAGATTAGTCTAATTAGGTTTATGTGGTTAAATTAGATTATTTTAATGTAAATTAGATTAGTTGTATGATTAGTTTAATGGATGTTTAATTCGGGCTAATTGTATGTTTAAATTAGTGTAATCTAGTTTAAGCCATAATTAATCATTTTTAATTAATTAATTATTTCGAATTTTTAAATATTATTTTATTAAATTTGTAAATTATTTAATTTTCGGAATTAAGTTTAATTATTTAATAATTTCGAAAATTTTGTCTTTGGGATGGTTGGTCGTTAGAATTTCGCGCCGATCGCAATAGTATGGTCAGTTTGTGCTAATTGTATGTTTAGTTGAGAAATTGAGTGAAATGATGGTTATGGTTAATTATTCCAAAAGTGTGGAATTGAGTGATATTGATGAAGTTTTGGTATTTAACTTGAAAATATCTAGTGTCGGCTTTTGGCACCGTAATTAGTTCGTAGGACCAATTTGAATCGATTGATTGATTGGATCGAGTGAATGGATGTTTATGTGGGGATTTATCCCAAATCTGTTTAATGTTGGTATTCGATTGGAATTTGATTGTGAAAGGTTGTGAATGGATCTAGAAAATCATCGAAGCTCGGCTGTGCCATGTTGGGCCATAAATTGCCACCTGACAGAGGTCACGCCCATTGGACCGTAAGTTGCCACTTGACAAAGGTCGCGCCTGATAAAGCCATAATCCGCCACCTATTAAAGGTCGCGCCCATTGGGTCGTAATTTACCACCTAAAGATAGGTCGTGTCCTTTGGACCGTAGTTTGTAGTGGAGGATTGATTAAGTTCGGCTCGTTGAGCCAGGAGTGAAATTGGAATTGGAACGCTTGAGATGATCGAAGAGTGGTTTTGATGACATGTAATTGACTTAATCGATTAATCGATGACTTCAATCTGAATGAAGTATTTGAGTGATTGGATTGATTGATATTTGAAATGTATTAGCTTGCAAGAAGGATCGAATGCGAGGTAAGTCTTCTATCCTATTTGTGTGGCTAGAACGCTCTGAGGCATATTTTCTTCCTAATCGGGTCTTAGAGGGTAGGACTCGTTGAGACATTGTCTCACCCCATTGTGAGATAATATTTTAAGGTCCTTAGATGGCGGTCGTGGAGGACTCAAAGCCATGGACATTTGTGGAGGTGGAGACCGAAGAATTGGCAAACGTGTCTAACTAGTTAGTCTTAGGACAGTTCCCTTTTTGTTGAGCCAATCCATTTTGTAGACAATCTAGCGTTGTATATAAACCCATGTGTTTATAAGAAAGCTTGATTGTTTGTGATTAATTGCCTGCTTTTCTATCCCAAGTTAAATGTTGTCAGGGATTTGTTTAGCTTTTGCATGCGTAATAAAATGAATGGGTCAGCGACGTGTCTTAGGAAGTCGCATTTCTATCGACTAAAGTGGGATGTGCACGTGCTCAGAGGTTCGGGGCGTGACAGGAAAAACCACCCCCGACTTCCTCCTCATCTCCAATTTAAATTTTGAACCCAAAAAAAAAAAATCTCTAATTTTGAATTCTTTTATATTATTTCATAAGTAATCCAATATCCATGAGATTGAATTTGTACTAGACTAGATTAAATGTACTTTTATCCAAATGATATGCATAGCAATTTGACAATTATGGTAAAATCCTCTCTTTTTCTCAAAATAATTTCCTCGATTAAGCCATGTAAAATGGAATGAATATCTAAAGAATATTACTGTCAGGTTAACCCTTATGATATTTCTTTTAAGTCTTTTGTGTCAAAGTGTCATTATTAATTAATACCATATTTGTGAAGACAGCCATGAGTTGCCAAGTACACGTGAAATGGCACACCGCATCTTTAAAAGAAACTAAAAGCATGCATGGTAACGTTTTTATTTCTCCCGATTTCTGTTCTTTTATTCCTCGGAACAAACAAAGAATAGAAATCTATTTGGTAAACCCAACTTATTTTTCTATTCCATGGAATAGAAAAGTGGCTATGGAATAGATTTGGAATAGAAACAAGAAAAAAAAAAGTAGTTTCTTGTTCCCGGAAACAATTTCTACAAATAAGATTTTTTTTTTTTTCTATTTTTCTTTTGTTCTTCTTCCTTGTTGCGGCCATCGTCGGCCGCCTGCTAACCGCCCACCTCCTGCCGCCTGGTCACTGTTGGCAGCCAATTGTCGACGACTGTCGGCAACGATTGCCACCGCTCGTAGCCCCCCAACCAACGCCCACAGCCCATCGGCCAATGATCACCATCGTCCAATAGCAACCTGCCATTGCCAACCACCGCACGACCGCCACTTGTCGCCACACGACCGTCGACCGTTGCTGCCAACCGCCGCCACAGGATCGCCGCCCACAGCTCATCGGCCACCGCCCCTTCCCGCGATTGGTGGGCTGTGGGTGGCAATCCTGCGGTGGCAGTCGGCAGTCGTGCGGCAATCGTGCGACGGTGGTGCGGCGGTCGTGCGACGGTGGTGCGGCGGTCTTGCGATAGTGGTGCGGCAACCGTCTACCGCATATTATTTTACAACTTTTGGCAGGATAAAAACAAGCCTTTCGAACCACCCGCCTGGGCTGGCAGTGAGCTTCTCCCCTAACGCAAGGGAAGGAATTCGATTCCTGGGTGTCGCAAGGGTGACTTACCCGGGATACAAGGGGTGGTGGTGACTCACGTGCCTCCAGGGTTTACTCCGCCACGCTAGCGGGGTATGGGGTTTCCCTGAGTCATCAAAAAAAAAAAAAAACAAGGCTTTCGATGTTACACTCCAAAGCTTCCAACTTTTCGTCCGACAACTTCAATTATTCTATTCTATCGAGAACCCGACAAATGATAAACCAAGAAAAACCAAAAAAAAAAAAAAAAACCAAAATCATGCAACACATCAATCCCACCAAATCTGATCAACCGAACTCAAGGCACTAGAACAGAGAATCACATATCCGAAATGACACAGACCCAAATGCAGTCCGAATTCCTAGCGTCAAAATCCATCACTCAACTGAACGCACGACGGAGAAACGGGAAAACAAGAACGGGAACAGAGCATTACCCAGAGCCAGAACTAGGAAAAGCCTCCTCCTTTTCTCCTCCCCTGTTCTCTCCGCCTCTCTGTGCTTTCTGGGTCTTCTCGACTCCTGCAAATTATGAATAAGATGGCTGATGAATGATGATTCAATGCAATGCCAACGCAGTCTACACATCCATATATAGGACGAGAAAAGATCATGAGCGTCTGTTGGGTAGGTGTGATCCTATAAAGATCATTCCTACCTCGACACTTTAGGAAAAAAATCTGTGGCCAGAAGCGCGTGCGGGAGTGACAATGAGATTACCAAGTAAAGAGTGGATGACGACAATCGAGAAAGAGGCAGGAAAGTTCGAAAAGAATGCAAGGCAATCGATGAAAGATGACATCCGAGGGAAAGAGAGTTCAAAATTTTGGAAAACTTGAAAGCTTTATCCATGAATCTAATCGGAAATGTGTCCAAAGCGGGCCCACCAACCGAATCCGTCGAGCGTGCAAGGACATCTAATCATTTACGGTTGACTAGGCTGACGATGTCGAGTCTTGGATTCGCTCTCTCTCTCTCTCTCTCTCTCTCTCTGATTCCTGGGACGCCCGCACAAACCGCCCCCAACTTCCTCCTCCTCATCTCGAATTTAAATAATGAACCCCAAAAAAAAAAAAAAAAAAAAAAAAAAAAAGAACCTCCAATTTGAATTCTATCATATTGTATCATAAGTAAATCCAATATCCACAAGATTAATTCTGTACTGGACGGGATCAAATTTACTGTTATTCGAATGATATAGTGGCAATTTGATAATTATGGTAGTATCCTCCCTTTTTCTCCAAATTAGTTTCCTTATTAAGCCATGGAAAATAGAAGGAATATCTAAAGAATATAGCTGTTAAATTATCCCTTATGATATTTCCTTTTAAGTCTTTCATGTTAAAGCGTCCTTATTAGTTAACACCATATTGAGAAATACCATGAAATCTTTTGCGCTTTACTAAAAGATCGTACTTTCATTTATAATGAAAATTAATGAAATTATTACCACGGGAGCACTTCAACCATGGAATTTTCAAATCATTGTTACCATTTTGGTTTTCAGACATGGTTATCCAATGATCCAAAGGTTTTGAAGATAAGAGTTTAAATAAGGAAAAGATACATTTGATTAATGTGTTACTCGATAAAAGATGAGAAATGTACATTAAAGTATGGACGTACACTAAAAAATTAAATATCTAGAGGGCATGCGATAGGATTGGACTAAGTAAAAAATATGAATGACGATAAATATGGCAAAGTGTGAACTTAGTGCGCCACCTCCTCGAGCCAATCGTCATCACTTTGCCCGAGGCAAGCAGCCACCCTACAATGGCCGCCCGAGGAAGACAACCATCTCGAGGCGATCACCATTGTAGTCCTAGAATCCACAATAACCTCGACTTCGATATTTTACTACATTTTGATCAGATAGGAGAAATTATTCATCGGATTAGCTTCATCCCTTCTTTCCCATTTAAAGCAAGAAACGTTGAAAACAAAGTCAGATTAGCAAAAAAAGAAAATGCAGCGGGCTAATCAAAATCAAACCAAATTAAAGATGAGGGGACAAGCTTTGCTTACCAAAATGAAGGGTTTTCGTCTTCGACAGATTCCAAGAACTTCCGTCAGTTGCAGACAACTAAGGGAAGCAACGAAAACCTCATCGGATTGTCAAGGTGGGAGAGATAGGGTTGTGAGTAGATGAATTCCAACCCTGTTCACCCGACTATATGGACTCCCGTTTGGCCCTTCTGGGTTACCCTATATGGACTCCCGTTTGGCCGAGTGACAAAGGAAATTGTCAAAGACATAGCCTCTAAGCTTGGTGAAGTTATAGAGGTGAAGGTGGAAGCCAACGGAAATAGTACTTACAAAGTTGGCAAGGCTAGAGTGAACCTACACTAAGGTTCTCCTCTTAAAACAGGTGTAGTTATAAAGTTGGGTGACAAGAAACTGTGGATAGAATTTAAATATGAGCAGCTCCCGCATTACTGCAACTCGTGTGGATGAATCGGACACTACGCCACAGCATGCAAAGAGATTCCCTATGAAACAACAAGGCTGGAGGAGGACATACCAGGAAATTTTGGGAATTGGTTACGTGCTGAAGTCAGGAATCTTAGCCCTTATGGTAAAGTCTTTTATGGGAAACATGTTCACCTCCTTGAAGATCCCGAAATAGTGCCGGAATCACCACTCGCTGCAGAAACTCATGAAGAACAACAAGCGAACTGAACACAAATACAGCCTACGCCACTCACACGAAATCAGAAAGTTTCGGAGATGGATATGAAACAAAAGGCTAATCCTCTACAACAATCTCTCGACATATCCATAAGTGAAGGAAAAGCACCACAGAAAAGAGCAAGTAACTGCCTAGACGATGAATCCATGATGATCATTTACAATGAACAGCAAAAAGAGATCGAATACGAGACAGAATAGCAGCAAGCACCTGAAAGAGCTCCAAATAAGGGAAAATCAAAAAGCACAAAATTCTCTGCTTCAAAAAAAGGGAAAAGATTTTGTCCATATGGTGCACAATCCTCAAAGGCACCATTGACTGACAAATTACAGCTAGTGGACATTCCAATTACAAAAGAGGAGAAGTCAATTCATTGGGCTTTGGTGGCTAGCCCTAATAAGCCACCGGGTCCGCCGTGAAACTAATCAATTGGAATTGTCAGGGGTTGGGCTCACCCCTGACAATTCAAGCGCTGAGAGCCCTAGTGGCTCAGGAACAGCCCAACTTAATATTTTTAATGGAGACCAAAAATCAGGAGAAGCAGGTACAGCGGTTGCGTCGTTGACTAAAGTATCAATATAGTTTTTTGATGAATCCAGATGGCATATCAAGGGGTTTGGCTATCTTCTGGGATGAGTTGGTTACCTTAGAAGTGGAATCATTTTCTGATCACTTTATAAACGTGAAGTGCCGATCTCAAGATATCAGGCAACTCATGAGAATCACTTTCTTGCACGCTCCACCTACCTTTACTACTAGAGTACTCTTATGGGAGGAAATACAACAAGAAAGCGCCTTCAACCATCTACCTTAGCTATGCATTGAAGATTTTAATGAAATTTGTACCATTGGGAAAAGGTGGGTAAGAGGATAGCAGAGAACTTTCGTCTTACAGCTTTCAGAGATTTTTTACATGCCTGTTCTTTAATGGATTTAGAAAGTAAAGGATGTGCATTTACATGGACAAATAGAAGGGATGGTGAAGATAATGTTAAGAAAAGGTTGGATAGAGCCTTATGTACCTTAGACTGGAGAATAACTTATCCAACTGCGGAGGTCACAGCCATTCCAGCAATAGGGTCTGATCACAGTCCTCTCATGCTGTCCCTGCTTCCTAAAACCGAGCGAAAGCGGCGAGAATTCAGATATGAAGCTTATTGGGCAGAAGATGAGGATTGTAAGATGCTTGTGAAACATACTTGGGAAAACTCCCAAGGCAAAAATATTGTTGAAAAATTAAAGTCAGTGGCTGCCAAACTTGCTGCATGGAGCAAAAGAAGGTTTGCCAATGCATATAAACGGATAGACGCGTTGAAAAGTGAACTTCAGACATTGATGAATAGCCAAGACACTCAATATGACTAGTAATGTATTCAACATATAAATCACAAGATCGACTCACTATGGCGACAAGAGGAGATGTTCTTGGGCATGCATTCTAGGATCAAGTGGCTAAAATGGGGGGACAGAAATACAAAATTTTTCCAAACAACGACTATTCAGCAAAGAAACCGGAACCGGAAATCCATGTTGTTGAATCAGCAGGGGGAGTGGATTAGGACTGAGGAAGCGCTTCAGGACATGACGATCAACCTTTTTAGGAATCTTTACAAGTCCGGGGGCCAAAGGAATTTCTAGCCCATTCTAGCATACATCCCAACCTTGGTGGACAAGGCTATGAATCAAAATTTAATTGCACCCGTCAATTTGGAAGAAATAAAAGAAGCTACTAGCCAGCTGGGACCCACTAAAGCACCTGGACCGGATGGGATGAATGGCCTGTTTTTTCAGCACCATTGGAGAGACATTGGAGATGATGTTTGTAGGGAGGTACAATATTTTTCTAAGACTGGATCTCTAAACCCAGCACTCAACCACACACAAATCATACTCATCCCCAAAACCCAAAAACACTAGAACAATATCGACCGATTAGTCTGTGTAACTTCGCCTATAAAATCATATCCAAAATACTCACAAATAGACTTAAACCCCTCTTATCAGACCTAATAGAAGCAGAACAAAGCGCCTTTGTGAGAGGTCGACAAATACAGGATAACATTCTGATTGTACAGGAAGTCCTCCATCGATTCAGAACCCGTGATTGCCAACGAAAGTTCCAAGCTGTTCGTAAACTTGATATGCAAAAGGCTTACGACCGGATAGAGTGGGATTTCCTCCAGGAATGCCTGAGGAAAATGGGGTTCTGTGAAACATGGGTAAACTGGGTCAAGAAGTATGTTACAACAATCACCTTTAGTATTAAGTTTAATGGGACTTCCCTACCTTACTTTAAGCCATTCAGGGGAATCCGCCAAGGCGATCCACTCTCCCCTTATCTATTTATTATTGTGGCTAATGTTCTATCTCACATGATAAAGCAAGCCATTGAAGCAGGTACTCTTCGTGGGATTCGGTTGAACAAGAATTGTCCCACTCTTTCTCACTTATTCTTTGCAGATGATTCTATCTTTTTCCTCGATGGTACAATCTTAGAATGTCAAAACTTAGCATCAATCCTTCACCAATACTGCTATGCTTCAGGTCAAGCTATAAATCTCAACAAGTCGGGTATTTATTTTAGCAAAGGTTGTCCATAACAACTACGGAGGAGTATGGCGTCTGAGCTACGAGTTCCCGAAATTAAGAAAACAGGGAAATACCTAGGAATACCTTCGAACTGGGGAGCCTCTAAAAAAGAAATGTTTGCGTGAATTCTAGCCAGAATTAATATGAAGCTTGAGAGCTGGAAGGAAAACTTGCTACCAAGGGCGGGTAAGGAAACACTTCTTAAAGCTGTAGTGCAAGCTATTCCCCAGTATGCAATGTCCATTTTTAAAATCCCAGTCTCTATACTCAAAGCCATTGAAAAGAAAATAGCTAATTTCTAGTGGAAAAACAACAACAAGGAGTACGGTCTTCACTGGAGAAAATGGGAAATTCTCCAGCTTCAAAAAGAGGAAGGGGGCCTGGGCTTTAAAGACTTATTTACTTTCAATATTGCAATGTTAGGAAAACAAGCTTGGCGGCTTTATCAGCGCCCTAATAATCTATGGAGTCATCTTATGAAAGGTTTGTACTTCTCAAATTGCACGTTCTGCCAAGCAGGAAAAGGCTCGCGTCCATCATGGGGTTGGCAAAGCTTGTTGGTAGGGAGAGAAGCGATCGCCCCACAAATTATGTGGGCCGTCGGGAATGGGCAAAACATATCAATTAGAATAGATAAATGGCTGAAGTTGGGTGTAATCGGAGGCTCGGCATTACATAATGAACCTAGTAAAGTGATGGAGTTGATCGATTTTGATCGAGCAGAATGGAGAGAAAACCCGTTGCGGTCTATGTTTGACAATCACATAGTAGCAAAAATCCTAACCATCCCTATTGGACTACCATCTACTGCAGATAAACTAGTTTGGACAAGGAATAAATGCGGCAACTATAAAGTGAAGAGCAAATATTTGATGCAGCAAAAAAGCACAAGTCCCCCGAGAGATCAAACGCCAACTACTTCCCACCAACCAAAACCCGAAGTATGGAAGCATATATGGAATGCAGTGATGCAACCAAAAATAAAGTTCTTCCTATGGAATGCCTGTCAAAATGTACTGCCTACCTTAGAAAACCTATACAAAAGGAAAATAGTACCTGCTCCCCTTTGTCCTGTATGTGGCACTGAACCGGAGACAGTTGAATGTGTGAAAGTTAGTACGAGCACCTAGAGGGGATGAATAAGTGCAAAAATAAATTTTCGCAATGTAAAGAAAATGATTTTTTTTTAAACCAATTCTATTTAGCAATAGATTATGAAAAAGAAATTAGACTCTAATAATCAAACAGAGTTACGATCAAAGTAAAGAGCTTAGGGAAAAGAATAAAAAAACAAAGATTATAGTGGTTCGGCTTGATCCAAGCCTACGTCTACTCTTCCGCACTGACAGCCCACCGGCTGGATTTTACTAAGAATCAAAAGAGTTGTTACAATATTGTTCTTCCTTGATTCCACAGTGTAGAGACTCTGCTACACTTCCTTAAGGTCTCACAGAAGTATAAATGCTCTTTTGAGTACAAGTTTTTTCTCAACAATTGACAAAGAACAAGGAGCTTCAAACTTTGAAATTCTTCTATCATGCACACTCTCGAATAACTGGAACATCTTCCTTATATACTCCTCCATGCCTTCATACCCGTTGGCACTTACCAAAGAAGTTCTTCCAATCTACCCGTTGGATAGAATCAATTAAGGAGATTTCGAGTCATTTGAGGAATATGACGATAGCCCACCAATCCTGCTCGCCCATACAATCAGGATCTAGGTTTCCATAAGTAGAACCTTCTAAGTATGCTTCGTCAATCAACGAATCTAAATTATCCAAATTGAAATCAAAACGAATAATAGATTCCAAGATGCTATCTCCAACCGAGAGATCTTCTTCAGTCGATAGAATCAAATCCTTAATAAGATACCCAGTTCTGGATAAGTCTTTTTCGACGATCTAGAAATTGTCAATGAGGATAGACTTTGAATCTTGAGTCTGGCGGTTCGGCGATCTTCAGACTTTGACTAAAGAGTCTACAAGTCTTCAGACTAGACTGATGGAAAACATTTTGTTAGCTTCAAAATACGCAAGGAAGTTTTCTCCAACAATCTCCCCATTTTTTATGGTGACAAAACTTTCCTATAAATTTGGATAAATTTGACCTGCAAAACAATACTCAAGCAAATATGGATATCTCACAACAGTTAATTGACTTAGTATAGACAGCATTAAATTTGCATCCACAGGAAATAAGTTAATCCTGTAAATAAACAACTATCTTTGCCATGAAATACCAATAATGCTTAAAATGACCAAACGATCAAACAAACCAAACCAAATCCAGTCACAGCCAAACAACCAAACAAGAGTCATTCAAAAAGTAAGGTCAAACGAAAGTCAAGTTTCAAATCTACACTCTGCACACCATCTCTCCCCCTTTTTGTCAGCATGAAAAAGGTAGAGATAAAAAAGATAATGGAATCAAAGTTGCCTAGGAACACGAACAAGCTGGAAATCTCCCATTGACTAGACAATCCCTTCCAGCTTTTTCAAATCCTCCTTCAGTTGAGCCACATCTTTACCCTTGGCATTTGCTTGACCTTGAAGAGTAAGA
Organism: Eucalyptus virginea; assembly: GCA_014182375.1. Lineage (NCBI taxonomy): Eukaryota > Viridiplantae > Streptophyta > Magnoliopsida > Myrtales > Myrtaceae > Eucalyptus > Eucalyptus virginea. The sequence continues at coordinate 53,247,627 of CM024518.1, forward strand.
GCTTGAACTTGATCATGCAAGGAGACTGAAGAGGCTTGACCTGCGTTCTACAAGTTTTGAACTTTGCATCCCCATTAGAACATCAAGAATTCTGCGAAAGTTTGCTGTATTTTCAGTCTGAGTACTAGCTTCTGCATGATCAGTGGAAGTATTTGCAGATGATGGCAAGCCAGCATGATCACTCAGATTTGGCGATGAAACATCATGACCTTCATCTGGGAATTGAGAATCAAATATGTCTTCTGGATCTGCAGGTGAGCGACTAATACCTTCGCTAGTAACAACAATTGAAGATGTACCTCTTTTCTCAGCAACTCCCCATGTTTCAATGCCCTCAGGAGGTGAGAAGTATGCTTCATGCTCTGTTTCTACCTGTTCTCTTCTGCCTTCTTCTTCTTCTGCAATCCTTTCTTCCTCTGCTTCTTTTCGCATTGATTCTCTCTCTCCACTCCTTTCCTCTGCTTCTCCATGCTCTGTTTCCTCCATGTCTCAATCCTCTCTCTCCTCAGTCTCTGAAACAGCACTTTAAAGATTTCTCAGTGTAAGAGCAGAGATGGTAGTATCATCCTCATCCTCTTCATCCTCCAAAACAAGTGCTCTTCTTTTCTTGGATAGAGTTGTCATGGGCTCCTTCCCTTTCTATTTAGCAACTGAAGAACCTTATTGTGACTTGACAAAGGATTTCTCTTTCAATCGCTCCAAAGCTTTGTCCAGCTCTTTCAAACGCATTTTGGAAACCATTTTCAGTCCCACTATCATTTGATCACATGATCGAACACATAAAATCCTGGGAGGCTGAATATTAAAACATTTGAAAAGCTTTGTAACAAGCCCAGAGTAAGGAAGTTGCCCTCTGTCTTTCGCCATCGTTCTGTACATGTGAAACATGATTGTGTGAGGCAGAGAGAATTTCTTGCTAGCGTTGATGGCATACATCAACTTTGCTTCGGAGTTAGAGACGTCTGTCTTCAAGGTTGACTTGAGTTTAAGGCAATTGATCACAATTTTGTGAAGCAAAATGTTAGAGGCATTCATCCTCAAGTATGAAATTCTTCCTTCAGCCATTCCATCCTGAACAAGCTCTACTGTCGCACGATCAACAGACACACTAATCGATTGAAATGCCCCTCACTCTACTCCAATCACATTAGCCAATATGTCCATGTCAATGATATAGTCCTGATCTCGAACACTAAACGAAAATCTATTCGCATCCAAGAAGCTTAGATTAGAATAGAAATAAGCAGTAAGTTCTGGATATGCCTCAGTCGTCTCAACACAAAATTGCTCAAGTTGAAGTATAGTGAATTTCTCTCGCAACTTCATATTCACAAAATCAAGAAAATCAAAGTCTACACTTCTCGGATTGATTACCCCTCTTTTTAGCAACTTAGAGTAAAGTCGCCTGTGTTCATCCGAGTGAAACAAATCTGTCCTTTTGCTTCAAATGTTCGCTCCATCATCCATTCTAGGCTTGAATTGAGTGTACATTTTGTTATCATCATTCCCATAAGGCTTACTAAGACCTCCAACACGTGGATCACTAGGAATATTCGCAAATGCTCGATCTACCGACCCCGCAGGAGCAATCTCCAATCTTTCCATTGTCCGCAAAAAGTGGGTTTCATTTCGATACCCTTTATCTTTCAAAAATTCATCGATATATTTCAAGGGAGTCCCTCCCCTCTTCAAAGCAGAGTAAAGCTTGAAGATAAAAGCGGGCTTTTGAGATCTTATGGGTTCTGCACCTTCAATGATTTCTTCCTCCACTCTATGAACACTACCTTGAGGTCTAGCTTGAGGAAATTGACGATGTTGAGAATGTTGTGGGTTCTCCTGCTGTCTTGAAGATTCTTCTTCCTCGGTGAGGTCAAAATGAGTAGGACCCTCACGCATTTGTTGTGGTCCCCTATTCGCAATCCTTGAAGATTTTCTTTGGGATGCCATTCTCACAGTTTTTGAAAGATTCCAAACTCGATTCGCGAAAAAATGTGAGAACTTTGAAGATTAAACTAGAGAGTAAAAGTAAGAAAACGAAGGTCTATACTTTTAGGGTTTTTGAGAAAGACGAACAGTATATAAAGCAGTCGAAAAGAGACATACGAAACGACGTAAAAAGGAAAAAAATAGAAAATGCCTTTTTAAAAATAACTGCCTTTTTGAAATAATAGATAACCATCTTTTCAAAAATAACTCCTTTTTCGAAAAAGAATGATTGCAATAATCACGAAAACTAGGGAAGTTGATCGTACCTTTTCGAGATCAATCAATTACAGATTAATAGATAATCGTACCTTTTCGAGATTTTATCCAAGAGATAAATTTCTAAAAATACTTACAATCGTAAATCTTGAACTTCTGAGTCTGAATATCATTAGACTTTCATTCCTGAATCTGAACTTCTTCAAACTTTAAGATATTGAGTCTGGAACAAATAAGCTCGAATTGACTTTTCTCCAAAGGCTTTATGAAGATGTCCGCTAGTTGATTCTTTGAGTCAATGAATTGAATCGAGACTTCTCCATTTTGAACATGATCTTTAATGAAATGATGTCTGTTGACACCTAAATTTTGGCGACCCATTTAGACATTTATCGTATTAAAAAATTAGGGGTTAATTTTATCCCTGAAAAAATAAAATCACATGGCATATAGTTTAGGAACATTTTTGTTTATTTTATTGGACCGACGGCGAGTGCAAAATTTTTCACATATTCCGTTGGGATTTTCATATATTTAGGCAATATGCACCGAGTGATGTATTTTTGATGGAAAGAAAATTCTCGAATGAAATATTGAAAAAAAACACAAAAAATATTGCGCGTGGTGGGATGATATATTCAATAGTATTTTGCACGAGCAAAGTTGGCAATGAAATATACCACGAAGATACAATTTTTCGGTGTATAAAAGGAGTCGCGTACGGTGGGGAGCAAGAGGGGGCCACACAATTCCATAGACGGCCAGCATTGACACGATACATTGAGAGAGAACACAAGTCATGAATCTCGTAGTTGTGTTGCGGTGCTCCATCACGTTCTGCAGTGCCCTCATGCGACTGCCCTTCCCATATTGTTGTGGGGGTTATATCGCAAACCACCACTAGCCTCCACTACTTTCATCGAGCTTTCTCTGACGTGTATAGCTCGTTGTTCTGCATTCTTCTGTCCAACGCTCCTGCAATCTAACCCGGTGATCCTGCCGCAAAAACCAGCAAGCTCACGCGCACGTCGCAGCCTTCCTAGTGAGATCATCTTATCCTGTAGCCTCGGCGTGAAGTCGACGAGATGTTGTCCAGGTGCATCTAGAAGTCTCCAACTCTCAGCTCGTCGTTGACTAGCAGATCATCAAAGATCGTGGGTTGTTTTGGCTTTTGGTCAAAACGGTGGAATTTGTCTTTTATTGTATGGTGAATGTTGAAGAATTGCTTGTCAACTTTTGAGGAAGAAGCATCAGAGGGATTGGAGACAAAGGATCGTGACTTCGGAATTCTCGGTGGAGATTATTTGTCGGCGAAGTCGCTCGAAAATTCAACCGCTGTCTCAAGACAACGTGAGTCGTGGCGCCTTGCTGCCGTGCCATTCACCGCAAGCGCTCGTGACGAACTCCACCAAGATAGCACTGCAAGCACACCGCGATTCACTCATCGCCGAGCCATTGTTGATCCACCATGAGTCCAGGCCGCTGATTTCCTCCAACTACGTAACGACGAGCGGCGCCCGTACCAACCAATAGCCTTGCGACAATCACACTGAGAAGCTGCTGCTTCGGCTGCACTTGCGCCGAAATTCACAAGCCCGGCCACGCCTGCACTTGCGCCATGTCCTGTTGCGGTTCTTGACGAAGTCGCTGTCCAAGTTTCATTATCCCTAATCGCAACATCCGACAAAGATTCAATACTGACTATCTCTTTCCTTGTTCGGGCTATCTCGGTAGTTTATAGATTTGTCTTTACAGGCGTCCAGGTGGCTAGCTAGTTTTTTAAAGGTGGTCCCCAGCAGCTTCCAATACGTTCATATGGAGAAGGAACAAAAGAAGACCAAGTGAGAAGACATTTGGCCACCGTTCCTCTCCGGATTACTGAATGCGTGTCATCGATCATTCCCCGTTAAGCACCATGAACCATCATCGACCACGGTTTGCGATCCATCATCAAAGATCCATTTTCCTGGTTCCAATTTGGGAAGCTTATTTGTACGAAAATTTGAATTAGGTAATTATCTTGTTTGCCCTCAATTTGAATATTCTACGATTCAATTTGATTGAGAATATTGCATGATTCCTAAATTTGAGTGATAAGTGCACCCCAATTAGGATTTATTGCCTAATTCGCAACCGCGCCTAAGTTTTTTATTTCATCTATAAGGCTTTAGATGAAATAATTAATCAAGCGGGAGTAAAATTGATATTTTGATCTTTAAGGCTTAAGATCAATTTATCGGTTCTATTAGCGAGATAGTTATCCCTTGATCTTAACCATGTATGATACCTTTGGTGATTTTGAATAGTCTGTCTTGACTTGATTTATCTTGAAATATGTTTGGGTTAGAATATTGCATGCTTTAGGATTATTTGCATATTTGGGTTAAGCATTTTATTTGCTTTAGATTTTTGTTTCATTAGCTTAAATTGCATGTTTAATTGTTTGACATTTTCTTAATTTCGAAATTAATTAAAAAACAAAAAAAATCATATGTCATGTAGAATTAGGGTATCCTTTGTACGTCAGTGCACATTAGGATAAAATTGCATGTTTCATTTTAAGTTTAGATTAATTTAGATAGACTGCATCTTAGGTTAGAGATTGATAGGTTAAGATAATATCTTGGTTTAAATTAGGGTTTAGCCTGACCTAATCATTAATATAAGTTGGGTAGAATCTTAATTTAGTCAGATAATTTTCATATATTTCTAGTTTCGAATTTCACATAAAAAAATGCAAAAAAATAACTTAGGATAAATTAGTTTCATTCTCCAGGATAGATTGCATTCTTTAGGAAAAATGTCATGTAAATGTCATATAGGATTAGATTCATGAAATGCATGCCATTTAGTGATTGTTATTCGGTCCATTCAATTAGAAATTACCTGTCATTAGAATTAGATTATTTATTTATATTGCATTGCATATTGCATGATTTTCATTAAATAAGTGAAAAAGAAAAAACAAACAATTGCGTGTTAATTAGAAATCATATCTAGGGTTGTTGATGTGAATTCTGATCTAACATTGCAGATGCTTTCGTTGCTTCGAGGTAAGTTCTGTAATTTATTCATCGCTTTCTTAGGTGTTAAATTGGTGGTTTGCGCACCCGCATGATCACCTTACATGTTAGGAAAATAGACTTAAAATCAATCCAAACTGCCTGCAAAAACATTTTTGAAATTAAAAGAATGGTACCGAAAGGGCGTTAGAGAAATCTAGCGTAACCAAGTCCCCGAACTCATAAATCTCTGGTTCGTAGGAGTAAAGTAAATCTCCCATTACTTTACTTGGGTTTCTAATCAACCCACCAAAAAATAGATTAGTGGCGACTCCTAATTGAAAATCAATTGCATGTTAAGAACTTGAATCTAAGTCGCGAATTGGTATGGGCTTGGGAGAGCCCGTGTTAAGTCTAGGCTTAACAATCCATTAGCCAAACCTTAGGTGGTTCACACCCGGGAAATTTGGTCGTGACAATGTCGAATCTCTATATGCTTTGCTCTTGAATGAAGAATTGGATTCTTGGTGAGATTGATTGAGCTGGTGTTGCCACATTTGATCTCAATGCACGAATCTTCAATTCCAAAGTCTCTTAGTTGTTGCTTTATTCACAAAATTTGTGAACAACAACTTCCACGAGCCACATATTCTGCTTTTGATGTAGAAAGGGCTACGGTACTTTGCTTCCTCGAAAACCAAGATAATGTCTTGTTCCCAAGCAATTGACAAGTGCCCGAGGTGCTCTTCCTATCAACTCTGCATCCTGCTAGGTCTGCGTCTGAATATCCAAGAAGAGTAAAGTCTCCTCCTTTAGGATACCAAAGACCTAAATTTGAAGTAGATGCAATGTATTTGATGATACGTTTTGCAGCACTTAAATGAGATTCTTTGGGATCTGATTGAAATCTTGCACAAATACAAACACTAAACAGAATGTCAGGTCTATAAGCAGTAAGATAAAGAAGTGAACCAATGAAACTTCTGTATAGCTTCTGGTCAACTTTCTTTCCTGCTTCATCTTTGTCCAACTTCGAGGAACTTGACATTGGTATGTCAATCTTTTTGCAATTCTCCAAGCCAAACTTTTTCACAAGTTCTTTAGCATATTTTTCTTGGTGAATGAAAATTCCCTCCTTCAATTGTTTTACTTGAAGTCCGAGAAAGAAGGATAGTTCACCCATCATGCTCATTTCAAACTCATCCTGGATAGTCTTAGAGAATTTCTTGCACGGATTTTCATTAGGAGATCCAAAAATAATATCATAAACATAAATTTGAACAAGTAAGAAGTTTTTGCTTTCTCTTTTGATAAACAGTGTAGTATCTACTTTACCTTTAACAAAGCCATTTTGAATTAAAAACTTACTTAGTCTGTCGTACCAAGCTCGAGGTGCTTGTTTTAGATCATATAGCGCCTTTTTTAGTCTGAATACAGAATCTGGTTTCCTTGGGTCTTCAAAACCGGGAGTTGTTCCACATAGACTTCCTCTTGGATGAATCCATTTAGGAAAGCACTTTTGACGTCCATTTGGAATAACCTGAAATTCTTATAACAAGCAAAAGCAAGTAATAATCTAATTGCTTCTAACCTTGCTACTAGTGCGTAAGTCTCATCATAGTCTATCCTTTCTTCTTGTGTATATCCTTTGGCCACGAGTCTTGCTTTGTTCCTTACGACTTTTCCTTTCTCGTTCATCTTGTTCCTAAAAACCCATTTAGCTCCAATGATAGATTTACCTTTCGGTTTAGGAGTCAATTCCCAGACATCATTGATACTGAATTGCCTGAGTTCTCAATTTTAAAGTATGAAGCGTCCATCCAGACCATGCACAAATGGTGTGTTTGGGAGTTGCATTTGCAAAGGACTTTAGATATCCAAAGCCCTTTGGGCCAAATATTGGATATTTGGCAAATATTTTGCAAACCCCCTTGAGGAAAAGTGGGCATTTAGAAGACTGAAAGCTCAAGGTAGGTGGGAGGCTGCATTGGGCTTTTAGCTTTCTCAGCATGCCTTATGGTACTGTACATTTTTTTTTCCTGAAACTGTCCTCACAAACTTTTTGTTTTTCTGTTTTGACCCTTGTTTTGCAACAATGTTTATCTTCCCCGAGCAACGAGGGGCTAGCAATAGCTCAAGAGATGTCAGCGGGTCGCGGCGACTCAGGCGACCATCTTCAAAGGGTCAAGCGACCTTTGCGGGTCACCGCAACTCGAGGGTCGCCCGACCCAGATCGACAGCCCCCTCTCCATGGTCACACGGCGCGACGACCGGAAGAGGTTGCCTTATGAGTCACGGCGACCCAAATCTATGCCGCCGCAACTCACGAGGGGTCACTCCACCCAGATCAACGGCCCCCTCACCGTAGTCATGCGGCATGGTGACCCACGGAGGTCGCCTAGGCCGCCGCAACCCAACAAGCTTGCGGCACTTGGAGAGGTTGATAGAGCAAAGGGAGTCTCGCAGGCGGCAGCGACACCGGCAAGAGAAACGGTGGTGACGCGGGGGTAGAGGGCATGGTTGAGGGTGGCGGCCTTGGGGTAGTGGGAGTGGGGGGTGGAGAGGTGCTAGACCTCCGGGCTTATGCTTCTTCGTAGTCCTCAAGAAGAGAGATGGAGGAGAAGATGATGGTGGAAGAGGAGGAAAATATGTTGTGGTGATGAGTTTGACTTGAAACTATTTAAATTGGGGCGGTAGCTTCGGTGATGAGAACCGTGAGTTCCCAAGTACATGTGAGACAACACATCGCATCTTTGATGGCATCATTTAAAATAAACTAAATAGGGTCATATTCAAGTATTGACCGAAAGTTTATACATCTTTATGAGACAAAGAAAAAGTGAAAATTGACGTTTTCAGTTAGACAAAATAAAAAATTTAGGTTAGAATTGACACTTGAGTTAAAATCATTGTTTTTTATGAGATAAAAAATAGTTTAGGCCAAAGCTTGAATACTTATTATAGTTACAACTTCTTAAGAGAATTGGGCCTAAAATACTTCCATTGTCGAAAGTTGCACGGATTCATAGAAAATCATTATCTCAAAATGCTTGCGATGACTAACAAGGAAGACCCTATAATCAGAAATGGTTTCCGAAAAATTTGCATTATGACAGACCAATTATTTCAACTAAAACTACGAAAGTACTTGAAGGAGACAAGATTCTACACCTCTTGCTAAATTACCATAAAATTGAAGTACCATGATTTCAACTGAAGCTACAGAATTTTACACCTTCCTTGCTAAATTGCCATGTGATCAATGTCCAATTATTGTTCATAAGATGAAGAGATTTATTCTAAGAAATCCAAACCAATGCAGGCAAGCTAAACTGCTTTTGATGCAGAAGAAGAAGAGAACAATTCAAGAAGACCCTTCATATTTGGATTTCCTCTTTTTGAAAGCCTTAGGCTTGTATCCCTCTTGCAACAGCTTCTCAACTTCCTCAATATGTAACCCCTTGGTTTCCGGCACCAAGAAGTAAATGGCGATGAGCCCGAGAAAGGAAAACCCGGCGAAAAGGAGGAAGGTGCCGGCCGATCCAAGAACCTCTGTCAAGGTCAAGAACGTCTCGCTCACAACTAAATTCGAGCTCCAGTTGGCGACCGCTGCAATCCCTCCCCCGGTGCCTCGATACCTCAGTGGGTAAATCTCTGAATTCACGATCCATGGCACCGTTCCCATCCCAGGTGCGTAAGATATGATGTACAGCCCAAGGAGAAGGACGGCAAATATTCCGAACTTGCTTGGACAGCCATTCTCGAACCATGTCCGTTGCTCACCTCGGCAAATGCCCCTTATTCCTTTGTCAGCAATCATACATGCTCCAGGTTGATACTAAATAACAAACGAACACAATACGCAAGCTTAGCTTATGCATTATAAAAAGGGACGAAAATACTAGGGACAAATTGCTCGAAAAGAACAATTGAAGCAAAGTTTACCTTATTTGTACCATCGGCACAAAATGCACATTTAGCGTGTAAACAAGACATGCAGTTCCATGAGGCTGCATTTGGAGCCGACAAATACGCGGGACATGTAGTGTTTCCACCGAAGTGGCTAGATCCCAACTTACTAACAGCAGGGGCGTGTAGAGACGCTTGCCAGAATAAGACGGACAACACAACCAAGCAAGAGATAATGCCAAACATGGAAACGATCATCAACCTTCTCCGTCCATATCTATCGACAAATGCCATGCTCACAACAGTACCAACCACATTGAGGCCGGCAGTTATGAGGGAGAGAGCCAAAGCGGTCTTGTTCGAAGCAAACCCAGCAAACTGAACTATCGTCGGACTGTAATACAAGACTGTGTTAATTCCCACAAACTGCTGAGCCACTTGAACCGTAATTCCAGCATATAATCCTCTTCGAACTACCGGGTTACTCCAAGCACCCTTCACTTTGGCAATCATACTCTCTGCCATGATGCTCTCATCGGCTATTTCAGCTTCAACAGATTCTTGTAGGGCATTCATTTCGTCCTCGACCTCATTGGCAGGATAAATCTTGTCCAAAATACTCCTAGCTTCATCGATCTTGTTCTGTTTTACAGATCAGAGACAATATAATGTACCAGCCCATGTGGTAGACACATGACTTTATGTTAGAATACAGAAGTAGGAAAATGGATTAAGTCATTCCCCATAGTCCAGCTAATTTGACAAAACTCTATTACATAATATAAACATGGCTCGCATCAAAAAAAGTTCCAAGACGAACTCTCAACTCAATCACGACATGCATCTTATTTAAAAGAATCAGCAACCGAACCTGATGAACATACCATTGAGATACGTAATTATCAACAATGGATCAAACAACAAAAAATGAATAATTTTTGGGTTCATGCACCGGGTAGAGAAATAAGTGTCTAACATACAAACATTCGCAAGATCAAGTCTATATAATTTTTACAAAACTCAACAAAGTATATAAAACTGAAAACTGATAGTGAAAACAAAATGGAAGTCAAGAAAATTGTACCAGGTCATGTCATGTACAATAGGGACTTCCCAAGACCTGGAAGAATAGAATTAACTGAAAACTAATCCCTCTACACGATCTCAAATGGTAACCCCCAAGCATTTAATTCTCCACAGTTTGTCTGAATGCATAGCTAGCAAAACCATTATCCAAACAAGAAAATGATGCGTGACTTAACTACTAAACAACATGAAACCAGATTTCTAGTTTTAAAAGAAACTAAAAATTAATCAATAAATCGATTATGCCTCCAAAAGCTATGATTGTAAGAAAAAGACTAGAATTTTTCATCGACAAATTCTCAGTATACATCCGTGCAACTATTACAATCAGATACAAGACCAGTAGATACTAAAATGTGAAATAAGCTCACTAAAATGTGAAATAAGTTAAGAGCTTCGACCCTTACCTTTCTGTAGAGCCACCTTGGAGACTCTGGCAAAAATAACATGAGGAAGAATTGAACAAGGGCAGGAAGTCCAGCTACCCCGAGCATCCAACGCCAAGTCCCAGGTGCCTAAAATTCGAACAAGCCAACTTATTCACTTATCTTAAATCGCTGATATGGGAGAAGGATATTATGCTGGATTACGCATACATGAGTGAAGGCCAGATTGATGAGATAAGACAAGAATTGCCCTCCGGTAATGAGGAAACCATTTGTGCTAACTAGCGCGCCCCTATCCTAGCAGGAGAAGCTTCGGAAATGTAGAGAGGCGCGGTCATGGAAGCCATTCCAACGCCTAAACCTACGAGTATTCTTCCGATGATGAGCATCCATGGAGCTACAGAGGCGGCCATCACAACTGCACCAATAAAGAACAGGGCATCGGCCAGAAGTATCGATATCTTCCTTCCGAATCTATCGTTGACCCACCCACCAACAGCAGCCCCAACGATAGCTCCAGCAACAGCCATACTCACAATAGTTTCCTTCGAGCAGACCAGAACTTTTGAGAATTAACGTACTCAAGAAACATAAGCAGTGTACAGGAAATGAGGAAGAATTAGTTACCTGTAGCCACGTTTTCTTGTCGACGTCTTCGAACTCCTCCTTAATATAGAGCAACGCCCCAGAAATGACCCCTTCAACCAGAGGAAATGAAGTATTCATGTTTATGTACTATTCGAGGACTGTTCGTTCCTCTTAACAGGTGAAACTTTTCTATTGTATGCCAAATCTCAATTAATACAGAGGCAGACACTCAAAAAGGCAAAAGAATTGACTACTTGCTGCGACAAGCATCAGGACTGGGAGCATGTACAACAGGCATTGATAAGATTAACATCAATAGTACTAAAAACCAAGTTACAGAATCTCATGTACATTTTGTCTTAAGTTATGGGGTCCGATTCTAGGTTGATAAGCGAACTAGGATGGAGGAAAAAGTAGATGAAAAGAAAAGGCCAGTGGAAACAGAGAAGCAAAATGGGAACAGAAAAGGTTAAAACAGTTTAAAAAGAAAGAAGACTACCCACTCTTCTCACTGGAGGTTCACAATGAGAGAGAGCAAAGAACTTGTTTCATACCTTAGTAAGAAAACAATTAAATCAAAAGACAAAACTATTTTATTTACAAGTTTTTTTGCAAAACTCGACCTAGGAAAAGAATTTGATAGAACAAAAGCACCATGGCGGACTGCCAATCATCCCGATCAGGCTTAAACTTTCCTTTATCCACTTTAATTAGCTGTAAATCGTAACAAATGGAAATAAAATCAAGGCAAGAGCTTGATCTACCTGTGTCATAGCCAAACAGCAATCCACCAATTCCAGCCGACAGTGCGAGCCTCATAATATACGGCGCCCTCCATGTTGTGCGCCAACATTCGGTGAGCTCTGTCTTATCGGGTTTGGTGTGACCTCCCTCCATCTTGTCCCTCCCTCGCGCACCCACTTCGGAAGGAACCACAACAATATCTTAAATCCGGGATTTTCTGCGAAAAACCAAAGAAAGAGTCACTAATCTGCTTATTGGAAATGGACAAAACGCGACAATGATCTAAAGCCTTCTCCTCCAAACACGAAAAAGGCATAATTTTTTATACCAATCCAAACCAGTAAAGTCAAGCTAGTGACTGTTCCTATCATCTCTTTTACGGTCTGCCGCATATTATTTTACCACTTTTAGCAGGATTAAAACAAGCCTTTCGATGGTACACTCCAAAGCTTCCACCTTTTCGTCTGACAACTTCAATTATTTTAATCTATCGAGAACCCGACAAATGATAAATCAAGAAAAACCAGAAGAAAAAAAAAACAAAAAGCAAAATCATGCAACCCATCGATCCCACCGCATCTGATCAACCGAACTCTGCATGAGGCACTAGAACAGAGAATCACATATCCGAAATGACACGGATCCAAATGCAGTCTGAATGCATTACCCAGAACCAGAACCAGGAAAGGCCTCCTCCTTTTCTCCTCCCCTGATCTCTCCCCCTCTCTCTGCTTTCTGGGTCTTCTTGACTCCTGCAAATTATGAATAAGATGGCTAATAAATGATGATTCGATTCGATGCAATGCCAACACAGTCTACACGTCCATATATAGGGCGAGAAAAGATCCTGAGCGTCTGTCGGGTAGGTATGATCCTAAAGATCACCCTTACCTCGACACTTTTGGAAAAAAATCTGTGGCCAGAAGCGCGTGCGGGAGTGACAAGGAGATTACCAAGTAAAGGGTGGATGACGACAATCGAGAAATAGGCAGGAAAGTTCGAAAAGAAGGCAAGGCAATCAATCGAAAGATGACATCCGAGGGAAAGAGAGTTCAAAATTTTGGAAAACTCGCAAGCTTTATCCATGAATCTAATCGGAAATGTGTCCAAAGCGGGGCCCACCAACCGAATCCGTCGAGCGTCCGTGCAAGGACATCTGATCATTTACGGTTGACTAGGCTGACGATGTCGAGTCTTGGATTCTCTCTCTCTCTCTCTCATTCCTGGGACGCCCGCACAGCCGCCCCCAACTTCCTCCTCCTCATGTCGAATTTAAATTATGAACCCAAAAAAAAAAAAAAAAAAAAAACCTCCAATTTGAATTCTTTCATATTGTATCATAAGTAAATCCAATATCCACAAGATTCATTTTGTAGGGGACTGGATTAGATTTACTCTTATTCAAATAATATGCGTGGCAATTTGACAATTATGATCGTATCCTCCCTTTTTCTCCAAATTATTTTCCCGATTAAGCCATGGAAAATAAAAGGAATATCTAAAGAATATAGCTGTCAAATTATCCCTTATGATATTTCCTTTTAAGTCTTTCGTGTTAAAGCGTCCTTATTAGTTAACACCATATTGAGAAATACCATGAAATCTTTTGCGCTTTACTAAAAGATCATAATTTCATTTATAATGGAAATTAATGAAAATATTACCACGGGAGCACTTCAACCATGGAATTTTCAAATCGTTGTTACCACTTTGGTTTTTAGACATGGTTATCCAATGATCCAAAGGTTTTGAAGATAAGAGTTTAAATAAGGAAAAGATACATTCGATTAATGTGCTACTCAATAAAAGATGAGAAATGTACATTAAAGTATGGACGTACACTAAACAATTAAATATCTAGAGGGCCTGCGATAGGATTGGATTAAGTAAAAAATATGAATGACGATAAATATGGCAAAGTGCAAACTTATTGCGCCACCTCCTCGACCCAATTGTCATCACTTTGCCCGAGGCAAGCGGCCACCCCACAATGGCCGCCCGAGGAAGACAACCATCTCAAGGCCATCACCATTGTGGTCCTAGAATCCACAATAACCTCGACTTCGATATTCTACTACATTTTGATCAGATAGGAGAAATTATTCATCGGATTAGCTTCATCCCTTCTTTCCCATTTTAAGCAAGAAACATTGAAAACAAAGTCAGATTAGCAGAAAAAGAAAATGCAGCGGGCTAATCAAAATCAAACCAAATTGAAGATGAGGGGACAAGCTTTGCTTACCAAAATGAAGGGTTTTCTTCTTCGACAGATTCCAAGAACTTCCGTCAGTTGCAGACAACTGAGGGAAGCAACGAAAACCCCGTCGGATCGTCAAGGTGGGAGAGATAGGGTTGTCAGCAGGTGAATTCCAACCCTGTTCACCCGCCTATCTTCCCTTCCTTCCCCTTTTTATCCTACTCTTCCCCTTCATTTTAGCCTGTCACACAACTGGTGTAATAAATTAATAATATCACGTTTAAGAGCTGGCCACAAGTGTTATGAATGGCAAAACAAATATATAAATAATCGTGTGACCTTTTTTTTTTTTTTTTTTGTGGTCAGCATTCAACCATGATACTGTCAGACGGTTATGCTAGAGGTGCTCTATCTAATTCGAAGATTAAGGATTTCTTCAAAGGATGAGATGAAATTTAGTCCAGTTAATTGACGTATTTTCGAAGCATCTGCCTTGGAAAGTTAAGCCGTGTCGATATCTTTTATTAGACACCAAAGTACGGGGGTGGCAGCTTGTGTCACCCTACAATGTCAAATCCCATTAATTATATTTTTTCGTACATGGGGTTATCCATAGTTCCATCTTTGTGAGATTGTGATACTCTCCTGAAATTTTTCTTCTCGCTCGATTTGCACCTTATCGCAATAATGGTATGCACGACATTGTCGTATTTTGAGGGGGCCTCTGAGGTCTCTATGTTTTCGAGTCTATAATGGATCTACAAGCAACGTTTTTCTTTTGCCCTCAAGGACACATTTGAGATTCTTTGAGCATTCAATTGATCTGCCCATCAAGTAGTTACCCGACAATCATGCGAGTTTCAATTCTAAATGCTTGAGAGTAAAATACGAAAATTACCAAACTTTGAGATTGTTTGTTGCAATTTTTGTGTGAAGCCTCTCGATGGGCACAATTAGGGGTATGTAAAAGAACCGCGAACTGCCCAAATCACTTAGACTCTGATCAAATCGGACTAGAACCAATGGTTCCTAAAAGAGTCGGTTCGGTTCTCAGTTCCAATAAATTTGAATCATTGAGTACCGATCTGACTCCAAATTCTAGGTATGGAACCGTCCTTCGACTCGAACCAAGACGGTAATATATAAATATATATTTTAACTTTTAAGAAAAAATTCCCACCAAAAAAAAATTAAGAAAAATAAAAAAAAAACTCTAAAATGTCTATTTTGAAGCTCAAAATCCATTAACTGAGTACTTGTTTCGTCTCACTCTCATCTCATTTGAGTCTATCTCTCTATCTACCAATCATGACCTCCACTCTCAAGCTCAACGTCCATCGATTCACAATCCGTCTCCTAACTTTTAAAATGAATCTAATCTTTTTATTGATTTTACACTTAAGAATATGAAAGTTCTTTATTTTTCACTTTACTTTGGCTTGTCTTAAATTGTTGCATTGAGTGTGTGAAACTCGGTGGGAACGGTTCCATAAACTCACTTGGAAATCAAACCGCATTGGTGGTTCAACTCCCAGGTGGTTCCCGATTCCAATTTTTCAAAACCAATCCTTGGTGGAAGGTTCTCGATTTGAAAGTAGGAACTACCCATCCGAATTATACTCACCCCTACGCACAACTATACCTTCACTATTTGAACCAAAACGGTAATATATAAATAAATATTTAATATTTAAGAAAAAATTTCCCACCAAAAAGAAATTTAAGAAAAATGAAAGTTCTAAAATCCCTAATTTGAAACTCAATATCCATTGACTGAATACTTAATTCGTCTCACTCTCATCTCTTATAAGTCCATCTCTCTATCTCTCACTCACGGCCTCTACTCTTAAGCTCAATATCCATCAATTCACGATCTTGACTCTCAACTTTTAAAATAAATCCAATCTTTTTACTAATTTTACAATTAGGAATATGAAAGTTCTTTTTTTTTACTTTGGCTTGTTGGAAATTATTGCACTAAGTGTGTGAAACTCAATGGGAATTGTTCCATGAACCCACCCAGGAATTGAACCAAACCAACAATCATGTTCCTAGGTGGTCCCAGTTCTAATTTTTCAAATCGATCTTTAATGAGCGATTCTCAATTTTAAAGTATGAAGTGTCCATCCAGACTATACTCACCCGTATGCACAAATGGTGTGTTTGGGAGTTGCATTTGCAAAGGACTTTAGATACCCAAAGCCCTTTGGGCCAAATATTGGATATTTGGCAAATATTTTGCAAACCCCCTTGAGAAAAAGTGCGCATTTAGAAGGCTGAAAGCTCAAGGCAGTGGGAGGCTACATTGGCCTTTCAGCTTTCTCAGCATGCCTTATGGTACTGTACATTTTTTTTTCCTAAAACTGTCCTCACCAACTTTTTGTTTTTTTGTTTTGACCCTTGTTTTGTGACACTGTTTATCTTCCCCAAGTGGCGAGGGGCTGGCAATGGCTCGAGAGACGTCAGCGAGTCGTGGCGACTCAGGTGATCATCTTCAAAGGGTCAAGCGACCTTTGCGGGTTGTCGCAACTCGAGGGTCGCCCGACCCAGATCAACGGCCCCCTCTCCATGGTCGCACGGCGCGACGACTGGAAGAGGTTGCCTTCTGAGTCATGGCAACCCAAATCTAGGCCGCCGCAACTCACGGGGGGTCACTCCACCTAGATCAACGGCCCCCTCACCGTAGTCGTGCGGCATGGTGACCCGCAAAGGTCGCCTAAGCCGCCGCAACCCAACAAGCTTGCGGCACTTGGAGAGGTTGATAGAGCAGAGGGAGTCTTGCGTGCAGCAGCGACAACAGCAAGAGAGGCGGTGGTGACACGAGGGTAGAGGGCGTGGTCAGGGGCGGCAGCCTTGGGGTGATGGGAGAGGGGGGTGGAGAGGTGCTAGACCATCGGGCTTATGCTTCTTCATGGTCCTCAAGAAGAGAGATGGAGGAAAAGAAGATGGTGGAAGAGGAGGAGAATATGTTGTGGTGATGAGTTTGACTCGAAACTATTTAAATTGGGGCGATAGCTTCGGTGATGAGAACCATGAGTTCCCAAGTACATGTGAGACAACACATCGCATCTTTGATGGCATCATTTAAAAGAAACTAAATAGGGTCATATTCAAGTATCGACTGAAAGTTTATCCTTTTTTATTATGAGACAAAGAAAAAGTGAAAAATGACGTTTTTAGTTAGACAAAATAAAAAATTTAGGTTAGAATCGACACTTGAGTTAAAATCATTGTTTTTAATGAGATAAAAAATAGTTTAGGCCAAAGCTTGAATACTTATTATAGTTACAACTTCTTAAGAGAATTGGGCCTAAAATACTTCCATTGTCGAAAGTTGCACGGATTCATAGAAAATCATTATCTCAAAATGCTTGCGATGACTAACAAGGAAGACCCTATAATCAGAAATGGTTTTCGAAAAATTTGCATTATGACAGACCAATTATTTCAACTAAAACTACGAAAATAGTTGAAGGAGACAAGATTCTACACCTCTTGCTAAATTACCATAAAATTGAAGTACCGTGATTTCAACTGAAGCTACAGAATTTTACACCTGCCTTGCTAAATTGCCATGTGATCAATGTCCAATTATTGTTCATAAGATGAAGAGATTTATTCTAAGAAATCCAAACCAATGCAGGCAAGCTAAACTGCTTTTGATACAGAAGAAGAAGAGAACAATTCAAGAAGACCCTTCATATTTGGATTTCCTCTTTCTGAAAGCCTTAGGCTTGTATCCCTCTTGCAACAGCTTCTCAACTTCCTCAATATGTAACCCCTTGGTTTCCGGCACCAAGAAGTAAATGGCGACGAGCCCGAGAAAGGAAAACCCGGCGAAAAGGAGGAAGGTGCCGGCCGAGCCAAGAACCTCTGTCAAGGTCAAGAACGTC
The DNA here is from genome assembly GCA_014182375.1 of Eucalyptus virginea. Classification (NCBI taxonomy): domain Eukaryota; kingdom Viridiplantae; phylum Streptophyta; class Magnoliopsida; order Myrtales; family Myrtaceae; genus Eucalyptus; species Eucalyptus virginea. The sequence continues at coordinate 53,265,634 of CM024518.1, forward strand.
TCGCTCACAACTAAATTCGAGCTCCAATTGGCGACCGCTGCAATCCCTCCTCCGGTGCCTCGATACCTCAGTGGGTAAATCTCTGAATTCACGATCCATGGCACGGTTCCCATCCCTGGTGCGTAAGATATGATGTACAGCCCAAGGAGAAGGACAGCGAATATTCCGAACTTGCTTGGACAGCCATTCTCAAACCATGTCCGTTGCTCGCCTCGGCACGTGCCCCTTATTCCTTTGTTAGAAATCATACATGCTCCAGGTTGATACTAAATAACAAACGAACACAATACGCAAGCTTAGCTTATGCATTATAAAAAGGGACGAAAATACTAGGGACAAATTGCTCGAAAAGAATAATTGAAGCAAAGTTTACCTTATTTGTACCATCGGCACAAAATGCACATTTAGCGTGTAAGCAAGACATGCAGTTCCATGAGGCTGCATCTGGAGCCGACAAATAAGCGGGACATGTAGTGTTTCCACCAAAGTGGCTAGATTCCAACTCACCAACGGCAGGGGCGTGTAGAGACGCTTGCCAGAATAAGACGGACAACACAACCAAGCAAGCGATAATGCCAAACATGGAAACGATCATAAACCTTCTCCGTCCATATCTATCGACAAATAACATGCTCACGACAGTACCAACCACATTGAGGCCGGCAGTTATGAGGGAGAGAGCCAAAGCGGTCTTGTTCGAAGCAAACCCAGCAAACTGAACTATCGTTGGACTGTAATACAAGACCGTGTTAATTCCCACAAACTGCTGAGCCACTTGAACCGTAATTCCAGCATATAATCCTCTTCGAACTACCGGGTTACTCCAAGCACCCTTCACTTTGGCAATCATACTCTCTCCCACGATGCTCTCACCGGCTATTTCAGCTTCAACAGATTCTTGTAGGGCATTCATTTCGTCCTCGACCTCATTGGCAGGATAAATCTTGTCCAAAATACTCCTAGCTTCATCGATCTTGTTCTGTTTTACAGAGGACATATGTATATCAGACAATATAATGTACCAGCCCATGTCGTAGACACATGACTTTATGTTAGAATACAGAAGTAGGAAAATGGATTAAGTCATTCCCCATAGTCCAGCTAATTTGACAAAACTCTATTCCATAATATAAACATGGCTCGCTTCAGAAAAAGTTCCAAGACGAACTCTCAACTCAATCACGACATGCATCTTATTTAAAAGAATCAGCAACCGAACCTGATGAACATACCATTGAGATACGTAATTATCAACAATGGATCAAACAACAAAAAATGAATAATTTTTGGGTTCATGCACCGGGTAGAGAAATAAGTGTCTAACATACAAACATTCGCAAGATCAAGTCTATATAATTTTTACAAAACTCAACAAAGTATATAAAACTGAAAACTGATAGTGAAAACAAAATGGAAGTCAAGAAAATTATACCAGGTCATGTCATGTACAATAGGGACTTCCCAAGACCTGGAAGAATAGAATTAACTGAAAACTAATCCCTCTACACGATCTCAAATGGTAACCCCCAAGCATTTAATTCTCCACAGTTTGTCTGAATGCAGAGCTAGCAAAACCATTATTCAAACAAGAAAATGATGTGTGACTTAACTACTAAGCAACATGAAACATTCCTAGTCTTAAAAGAAACTAAAAATTAATCAATAAATCGATTATGCCTCCAAAAGCTATGATTGTAAGAAAAAGACTAGAATTTTCCATCGACAAATTCTCAGTATACATCCGTGCAACTATTACAATCGGATACAAGACCAGTAGATACTAAAATGTGAAATAAGCTCACTAAAATGTGAAATAAGTTAAGAGCTTCGACCCTTACCGACCCTTACCTTTCTATAGAGCCACCTTGGAGACTCTGGCAGAAATAACATGAGGAAGAACTGAACAAGGGCAGGAAGTCCAGCTACCCCGAGCATCCAACGCCAAGTCCCAGGTGCCTAAAAATTCAAAGAGGCCGACTTATTCGCTTATCTTAAATCGCTAATATAGGAGAAGGACATTATGTTGAATTACGCATACATGAGTGAAGGCCAGATTGATTAGATAAGACAAGAATTGTCCTCCGGTAATGAGGATACCATTTGTGCTAACTAGCGCGCCCCGTATCCTAGCAGGAGAAGCTTCAGAAATGTAGAGAGGCGCGGTCATGGAAGCCATTCCAACGCCTAAACCTACGAGTATTCTTCCAATGATGAGCATCCATGGAGCTACAGAGGCGGCCATCACAACTGCACCAATAAAGAACAGGGCATCGGCCAGAAGTATCGATATCTTCCTTCCGAATCTATCGTTCATCCACCCACCAACAGCAGCCCCAACGATAGCTCCAGCAACAGCCATACTCACAATAGTTTCCTTCGAGCAGACCAGAACTTTTGAGAATTAACGTACTCAAGAAACATAAGCAGTGTACAGGAAATGAGGAAGAATTAGTTACCTGTAGCCACGTTTTCTTGTCGACGTCTTCGAACTCCTCCCGAATATAGAGCAACGCCCCAGAAATGACCCCTTCAACCAGAGGAAATGAGGTATTCATGTTTATGTACTATTCGAGGACTGTTCGTTCCTCTTAACAGGTGAAACTTTTCTTTTGTATGCCAAATCTCAATTAATACAGAGGCAGACACTCAAAAAGGCAAAAGAACTGACTACTTGCTGCGACAAGCATCAGGACTGGGAGCATGTACAACAGGCATTGATAAGATTAACATCAATAGTACTAAAAACCAAGTTACAGAATCTCATGTACATTTTGTCTGAAGTTATGGGGTCCGATTCTAGGTTGATAAGCGAACTAGGATGGAGGAAAAAGTAGATGAAAAGAAAAGGCCAGTGGAAACAGAGAAGCAAAATGGGAACAGAAAAGGTTAAAACAGTTTAAAAAGAAAGAAGACTACCCACTCTTCTCACTGGAGGTTCACAATGAGAGAGAGCAAAGAACTTGTTTCATACCTTAGTAAGAAAACAATTAAATCAAAAGACAAAACTATTTTATTTACAAGTTTTTTTTGCAAAACTCGACCTAGGAAAAGAATTTGATAGAACAAAAGCACCATGGCGAACTGCCAATCATCCCGATCAGGCTTAAACTTTCCTTTATCCACTTTAATTAGCTGTAAATCGTAGCAAATGGAAATAAAATCAAGGCAAGAGCTTGATCTACCTGTGTCATAGCCAAACAGCAATCCACCAATTCCAGCCGACAGTGCAAGCCTCATAATATAAGGCGCCTTCCATGTTGTGCGCCAACATTCGGTGAGCTCTGTCTTATCGGGTTTGGTGTGACCTCCCTCCATCTTGTCCCTCCCTCGCGCACACACTTCGGAAGGAACCACAACAATATCTTAAATCTGGGATTTTCTGCGAAAAACCAAAGAAAGAGTCACTAATCTGCTTATTGGAAATGGACAAAACGCGACGATCATCAAAAGCCTTCCCCTCCAAACACGAAAAAGGCATAATTTTTTATACCGATCCAAACCAGTAAAGTCAAGCTAGTGACTGTTCCTATCATCTCTTTTACCGTCTGCCGCATATTATTTTACAACTTTTAGCAGGATTAAAACAAGCCTTTCGATGTTACACTCCAAAGCTTCCACCTTTTCGTCTGACAACTTCAATTATTTTATTCTATTGAGAACCCCACAAATGATAAACCAAGAAAAACCAGAAGAAAAAAAAAAAAAAAAGCAAAATCATGCAACCCATCGATCCCACCGCATCTGATCAACCGAACTCTGCATGAGGCACTAGAACAGAGAATCACATATCCGAAATGACACGGATCCAAATGCAGTCTGAATGCATTACCCAGAACCAGAACCAGGAAAAGCCTCCCCTGATCTCTCCCCCTCTCTCTGCTTTCTGGGTCTTCTCGACTCCTGCAAATTATGAATAAGATGGCTAATAAATGATGATTCGATGCAATGCCAACGCAGTCTACACGTCCATATATAGGGCGAGAAAAGATCCTGAGCGTCTGTCGATCCTAAAGATCACCCCTACCTCGACACTTTTACTTTTGGAAAAAAATCTGTGGCCAGAAGCGCGTGCGGGAGTGACAATAAGATTACCAAGTAAAGGATAGATGACAACAATCGAGAAAGAGGCAGGAAAGTTCGAAAAGAATGCAAGGCAATCAATCGAAAGATGACATCCGAGGGAAAGAGAGTTCAAAATTTCGGAAAACTCGAAAGCTTTATCCATTAATCTAATCGAAAATATGTCCAAAGCGGGGCCCACCAACCGAATCTGTCGAGCGTGCAAGAACATCGGATCATTTACCGTTGACTAGGCTGACGATGTCGAGTCTTGGATTCTCTCTCTCTCTAATTCCTGGGACGCCCGCACAACCGCCCCCAACTTCCTCCTCCTCATCTCGAATTTAAATTATGAACCCAAAAAAAAAAACCTCCAATTTGAATTCTTTCATATTGTATCATAAGTAAATCCAATATCCACAAGATTCATTTTGTAGGGGACTGGATTAGATTTACTCTTATTCAAATAATATGCGTGGCAATTTGACAATTATGATAGTATCCTCCCTTTTTCTCCGAATTATTTCCCTGATTAAGCCATGGAAAATGAAAGGAATATCTAAAGAATATACCTATCAAATTATCCCTTATGATATTTCCTTTTAAGTCTTTCGTGTTAAAGCGTCCTTATTAGTTAACACCATATTGAGAAATACCATGAAATCTTTTGCGCTTTACTAAAAGATCGTACTTTCATTTATAATGGAAATTAATGAAATTATTACCACGGGAGCACTTCAACCATGGGATTTTCAAATCATCGTTACCATTTTAGTTTTCAGACGTGGTTATCCAATGATCCAAAGGTTTTGAAGATAAGAGTTTAAATAAGGAAAAGATCCATTCGATTAATGTGCTACTCGATAAAAGATGAGAAATGCACATTAAAGTATGGACGTACACTAAACAATTAAATATCTAGAGGGCAAGCGATAGGATTGGACTAAGTAAAAAATATGAATGACGATAAATATGGCAAAGTGCGAACTTATCGCACCACCTCAAGCCAATCGTCGTCACTTTGCCCGAGGCAAGTGGCCACCCTACAATGGCTGCCCGAGGAAGACAACCATCTTGAGGCCATCACCATTGTAGTCCTAGAATCCACAATAACCTCGACTTCAATATTCTACTACGTTTTGATCAGATAGGAGAAATTATTCATCGAATTAGCTTCATCCCTTCTTTTCCATTTAAAGCAAGAAACGTTGAAAACAAAGTCAGATTAGCAGAAAAAGAAAATGCAGCGGGCTAATCAAAATCAAACCAAATTGAAGATGAGGGGACAAGCTTTGCTTACCAAAATGAAGGGTTCTCGTCTTCGACAGATTCCGAGAACTTCCGTCAGTTGCAGACAACTGAGGGAAGCAACGAGAACCCCGTCGGATCGTCAAGGTGGGGGAGATAGGGTTGTGAGCAGATGAATTCCAACCCTGTTCACCCACCTATCTTCCCTTCCTTCCCCTTTTTATCCTATTCATCCCCTTCATTTTAGCCTGTCATACAACTGTGTAATAATATCACCGTTAAAAGCTGGCCACAAGTGTTATGAATGGCAAAATAAATATAGAAATAATTGTGTGACCTATTTCTGACTTTGTGGTCAGCATTCAACCATGATACTGTGAGACGGTTATGCTAGAGATGCTCTATCTAATTCGAAGATTAAGGATTTCTTCAACGGATGAGATTAGATTTAGCCAGTTAATTGCCTTATTTTGGAAGCATCTGCCTTGAAAAGTTAAGCCTCGTCGATACCTTCTATTAGACACCAAAGTACGAGGCTGACAGCTTGTGTCACCCTGTGTTTTTTTTTTTTTTTTTTTTTTCAAGGGGACATGCAGGAGATTTTGCAGTCAAGGTCAGATAATTGCAGAAACATCGTAACATTGATAAACTCTAATTTTTTTTTTTTTTTTTGTCATTGATAAAAGACCGACAATGTCAAATCACATTTATTATATTTTTTTGTACGTGAGATTATCCATCGTTCCATCGTTATGAGATCGTGATTCTCTCCTGAGATTTTTCGTCCCAGTCAATTTGAACCTTATCGCAATAATGGTATGCACGACATTGTAGTTTTGAGGAGGACTCTGAGGTCTTTATGTTTTCGAGTCTATGATGGATCTACAAGCAACATTTTCTTTTGCCCTCAACAACGAATTTGAGACTCTTCAAGCATCCAATTGATCTTTATAAACTTCTTCATCACATGCCCATCAAGTAGTTACCTGACAATCATGCGAGTCATTCTAAATGCTTGAGAGTAAAATGCGAAAATTACCAAACTTTGGGATTGTTGTTGTAATTTTTGTGTGAAGCCTCTCAATGGGCATAACTAGGGGTATGCAAAAAAACCGCGAACTGCCCTGATCGCTTGGACTTGGATCGGACCGGACCGGAACCAACGGTTCTCAAAAGAGTCGATTCGGTTCTCGGTTTCAATAAATTGGAACCATTGAGTACCGATCTGACTCACAATCCTAGGCATGGAACTATCCACCCATCCACTCGAACCAATACGATAATATATAAATATATATTTAACTTTTAAGAAAAAATTCCCACTAAAAAAGTTAAGAAAAATAAAAACTCTAAAATCCCTAATTTGAAGCTCAATATCCATTCACCGAGTACTTGTTTCATCTCATTCTCATCTCATTTGAGTCCATCTCTCTATCTCCTAGTCATGGCCTCCCTCTCAAGCTCAACGTCCATCGATTCACAATCTCGACTCTTAACTTTTAAAATGAGTCTAATCTTGTTACTAATTTTACACTTATGAATATGAAAGTTCTTTATTTTTTGCTTTACTTTGGCTTGTTGGAAATTGTTGCATTGAGTGTGTGAAACTCGGTGGGAACAATTCCATGAACTCACCCAGGAATCGAATCGGACTAGTGGTCTAGTTCCCAGGTGGTTCCTAATTCTAATTTTTCAGAACTAATCCTTGGTGGAAGGTTCTCAATTTTAAAGTAGGAACTGCCTACCCGAACTATACTCACCCGTACGCACAACTATACCTTCACTAATTTGAACCGAACGGTAATATATAAATATATATTTAATATTTAAGAAAAATTCCCACCAAAGAAAAAAATTTAAGAAAAATGAAAGTTCCAAAATCTCTAATTTGAAGCTCAATATCCATTAAATGAATACTTGTTTCGTCTTACTCTCTTCTCTTCTGAGTCGATCTCTCTATCTCTCACTCATGGCCTCCACTCTTAAGCTCAACACTTATCGATTCATGACCTGGATTCTCAACTTTTAAAATTATTCCAATTTGTTTACTGATTTTGCAATTAGGAATATGAAAGTCCTTTGCTTTTTTTATTTACCTTGACTTGTTGGAAATTATTGCATTTAGTGTGTGAAACTCAGTGGGAATGGTTCCATGAACCCATCCAAGAATTGAACTAGACCGACGGTCCAATTCTTAGGTGGTTCCTAGTTCTAATTTTTCGAAATCGATCCTTAATGGATGACTCTCAATTTTAAAGTAGGAAGTGCCCATCCAGGCCATACTTACCTTTATGGATAAATATACCTACGCTCTTAGTAGTATCCCTCCATTGATCAGCTACTCATTTGGAATTGGTGCATCAAATCAAGCATGGTAGGCTTTTGAAGCTATTATTATTTTAAAAGAAGTCATCATTGACTTATAGATTAGGTCGACTCAACTTATTTTGAATCCGCAAGAAGTCCATAAATAATTCAAAAAAAAAAAAAAAAAAAAGAACATGCTTTGTCATCAATTTAATGGAAAGGATCAATATGAGTACTTGATTGAAAAGCCATCAAATGATGACTGGTAGGCTTATGGACCTGTAATTATTATAAGAGAGGTCATCACTAACTTCTAGACAAAGCCCGAGTCGGGACCAATTTTGACTCCGCAAGAACTCCATAAATAATTCAAAAGAGAAAAAGAGAAACCTCTCGTGCTCTGTCGTCAATCGGATGGAAAGAATCAATGTGATTACTTCCTTCAAAAAACCAAATAAAAAATTTTAAAAAAAAAAATGGTTTTGTCAAGAATGGGATTTGAACCCATGCCCTTTCGGACCAGTACCTGAAACTGGCGCCTTAGACCAACTCGGCCATCTTGACGACCGTGTTAGGTGCTGTTTAGTAATTTTATTTATTTCTGAGAATATCATAAGCTGTCCTCTCCCCCTGATTACTTCGGACAAGTAGAGTTGCCCCAAGAAGCTTGAGTTTGGTCTGCATTCCGATTGATGAAACACTTAAATCAAGGGCAATCCCTATTTTTGCCATCGTTTATTTGTTAAAGTCATTCATTCATGGGGGAGAAGAAAACTCACAAGTCATCATCAAGAGCTTGTTTTGGTTGTTAGACCTGCAAAGCGCCAAGTCTTGACATGAGAAATTAGTGCCGTTTCCTGTCCAAGCACTCGAAAACGTATTTTAAGACCTTTTCCAGACGAACTCCCTTGATTGGAATTGCCAAACACGAGTGATAAAAAGAAACATTTTCAAAATTTGCTCAAATGGTAAGCTTGTGTCTTTCTCACTCGAGACCTCATTTCGAATGCCTGCATTTGCACATTCTCTTGAAAAGGACCGCCTCGAGGAGCATAGACTTTTACACCATTGACAATTACATCATGTTTGTAGGATTGGAGTATTAACGCGCTCAATGTAGAATAGTAGTATGCTTCCCATTGCTAAAAAGAACACAATGGGGATTCTTCACGTCATTCGGTGCCTTTGTCGGTCTCTCAATAAATCTCAATCATTGATACATCATCGGTAAGTCAATCTTCCATAGCTATTCTTATTTGCATGGATCAATACACATTTAGATAACTTGCCGAGCAGGAGACACCTTAGAGAGTTAAAGGATTTCACTCTTTAAAAAGAGAAACCGAAAAAAGCCCATTAAAAGTTGGGTCCGCAAGGCCCATTAAATCACACCATGGGCCAGAGCCCATTTCAAGCCCATTCTCTCTCTTCCTCCTGTCGTCTCCCGCTTCTTCTTCGTCTTCCTCTCTCTCTCTCTCTCTCTCTCTCTGCGCGAATCCGAGTCCTACCCGTGACATTGCAGAGAAATTCATCGAAATTTCTCTGCAAGTGACCGGCTTTTCGATTGCGGCGGATTCCGCTGCTGCATTTCGGATTCGGGTCGTCGTCGATCTTCGGGAAGAATCCAATTTCCGCCGGCGATTTGATGAAATGCTCGGGCAGAACGCAATGCCGGGTGCCGGAAGCTGAAATCCGTGAGTTTTGCGCTTCAATTTGTGATTTTTGCGTCGTTATTTCGATGGTGAGAGCTTATCCATCGGGTTGGGGCTTAGTTTTGGTTCCTCGGATGGATCGTTGCGTATTCAACTCGCGAATAGTGGATTTTCTTTGATGGAAGTTCGAGCCTCTGGCGTTTTCGAACTGCGTGTCGATTTCGGGTCGGTAAGAGGTACGGAAAAAGGAGGAATTTCGCTTCTGTTTGTAAGTCAATGTCACTGTGGGTTAGAGTTGACCTTCCCCATCCTTGGTTTTCGGCAAGGTTGGTTTGAGTTGGGTATGATGTTAGATCAAAGGCTATTTAATGCCGAGATCATCCGCAAGAAGGCGCCGAATAGCAATGCGGTATCAATAGCTAAGGGATGGGGTGGAATGGAGGGTTGATAGACAATGATGGCATTGCTTATTGAATTGTATATAGAATAGATTATGGCCTTTGACGTGCGTGTTGAAAAGGTCTGGAAGGAAACAAAACCATCGGATGAGGACCCATTTCGCATTAACGACAATTTTCAACTTGTTCAGTCGGGTTGAGGGTAAGGCAGTTAGGGCTAGAGTTAAATATCTGTTGGTTGCAGATACATAGAGGATGGTGGTCACTATATCGGGGTGCCTAACTTTGAAAGAGCTATGAGGGTTCGACCGTTTTTGTTGTAGTTTATGTAATATTTCCTTGCTTCAATTCAGTGACTTACCAATACAGTACTAATGTGAGCTTGCCAGTCATTTTTTATGCTATATCATTCATCTTGCTGCTTAAACTTGGAAAAATTAAGACAGAACCTGGTAAGTGAATTGCTTTCATGGAGAACACATGGTAGGGCTAGTGACCAGTATAACTCTCGTCGCATTCAGATTATCAAAGAAACTGGTTTGGCAAAATACAACTTGTAGTTCTACAAGGAACATCATCTTGGCATTAAAGCATGCCTGGTAAAATGTGGAACCGTAATTCGGTTTACCGATCAGATGTTCTCTGGTAACATCTTTCTGTCATTCTCTGTACTGTTGATGGATTGAAGTGGGTGTAGTGTATCCTGGGCAGTTATCTTATTGTTTTTTTTTTTTTTTTCACAACAAACAAAAGGGTTCTAATTAAAGGATGCAGCTTTACAGCTTTATGCTTGCTTCTACCGACCTTCCCTTTGGAAGCTGAGGGTGGAGAAGAACTTGCCAGAGAAAGGAAATATTTGAATTTTTTCAAAGTTCTTCTTCACTGCATGAAGTAATTGAAGATTCTTTGCTTCATGTCTTGTCCTTCTATGTTCCTGCCCTGCCTACTAAGTTTACTTTACACTTGCCTTTAATCAGATGGGCTCTGACTCTTTTATAGACTCACCTTGTGATTGATAATATTGTGTTTTATCTGGTGACATTAGTATCAAGTGAGATTTGCAGCCTTGGTAGTGTATACTCCATCAATATGGCACTCTAGAACCTAAGAACGTAGCAATTGGAAGATGGCTTTGAATTCTGAGGACGGGCAAGCTGAAGATTATTTATTCAAGATAGTTTTAATTGGCGATTCAGCGGTTGGGAAGTCAAATTTGCTTGCAAGATTTGCCAGAGATGAGTTTTACCCTAATTCGAAGTCCACAATTGGAGTGGAATTCCAAACACAAAAATTAAATATCGATGGCAAGGAGATTAAGGCACAAATCTGGGATACAGCAGGTCAAGAGCGGTTCAGGGCTGTCACCTCTGCATACTACAGAGGCGCAGTTGGAGCGCTGCTTGTCTACGATATTAGTAGGCGCCAGACATTTGATAGCGTTGGTAGATGGCTTAATGAACTTCACAGTACGTTCCTTTTTTCTCCCTTTACCTTGGCATCTTGCTCTTCTTGCTTCTCTTCCTTGCCCATTGGCGTGTTGACTTGATTTTGAAGTAATTACTTGTATCCTCACAAAACCATTGGATTTAAGAACTTAATAGTCTTTAGTCCTTGCTGAAAGTTTCCTGCATCGCCCTGTCCCCGAGGTGTCGGCAAACAGGTCTTATAGTCGCTATTCACTACCTTCAAATCATTTTTTTTTAATTTGGAGGCATGGAACCGATTTAGTGACAATGAACATAAACTACAACAAGTTGATGGACGTTAATAAATGACGGCAGTTCCTACCTTTGCCTGGTTTTGAAGTTATCTTATGTTTAGGCAGATGAAAACGATTTTTCCTGGATCTTTAAGCAAAACAATGAGCTAAGCATTGACGTCTAGCATTTCTATGAACAGCTTATTCCGATATGAACGTGATAACAGTTTTGGTTGGCAACAAGTCGGATCTAAAGGATGCGAGGGAGGTGACCGCTGCCGAAGGCAAGACATTGGCAGAGGCACAGGGCTTGTTTTTCATGGAGACATCGGCCCTCGATTCCTCAAACGTGGCTGCTGCATTCCGAACCGTGGTTAAAGAAATATACGGGGTACTGAAACGGAAAGTGGTGCAGTCCCAAGAACTCAATAAGCAAGACCCGGCATGGTTAGGGAACGGGAAGACCGTTGTCCTAGAAGGAAAGGGCAAGAGCACAGAAGCCACGGCCCCTCAGAAATCTTGGTGTTGCGGGACATGAGTGAACCATAACAATTAACATAGGAGGTTTGGAAACAGTTGTTCCCATCTTTGTGGTGCCTGTTCTCAGGGATTTATTTGCGAGTCGAGCTCCTGGTATTTCCTTCTCCTCCAGGTATCAAATTCTTGAAAGAAACACGTTCATTAAATTACTGACCTCTTCTTCTGCATTTTTTTTCGGAAATTGCCTCTGGAATAGAGAATGTATAGGGCATGAATCCTTTCCAAGATTCTATAAAATTTGATGGAGAAACTAATGTATGTAAACTCCCTCTCCACCTTGTTTTTCCCCCTTCAGGTGCTGCATGCATCTAATTTTACACTTTTTTTCCTTTCCCGATCTATTCTATCATATACTTTTAAAGAAATTAGTCTAATTTTAAATACGCCTATGCTGTTGCATAGGTTGCTTCCCGATGTAGCACCCTGACAGAAGCCAAAGAAAGAGACTATTTTTATAATTATTATTATACTATTACTATCATTATTTTTTATTTGATTTTTTTGGGGTTCTTGTGGTCCAAAGCGGCTGTCAATTATATCTTTTCTGATGGGGACTGAATGTGGAGGACATTGTGGATGGGGACTGGCCGAAAGCTACATAGAATTGGCACTTCCCCTTCCTTTCTTCTTTTTCAATTCGATTAGTGACAACGTGGTCCCTCATGGGGCCCCAATCAGAAAAAGCTTTTGTACTTGCTTGCCCCATGTTGCCCATGCCTTTTTCTTTTTCTTTACATTGATGGATTGCACTGGCCAATCTTTTTTTTTTTTTTCTATTTGTTTTATTAGATTGGGCAATAAATGAAAAGTCATGTGGAGAATTTAGTATTTGCTAAAATGGTCAAGCTTTCTTTCTTTAATGCAACAAATATGGGGTCAAACTTTTGTTTTTGCTATTTGAAAAAGTTACTACCATCTTTGGAAATTGATTTTTTTTTTTCTGATTTCAAGCTGCATTATCATATGGGGAAAAGTTACTCAAGTTTCTTTTTCCGATGGAATTGATATCGCACTTTGTTTTTTGCTCTACTAATAGTTAAAAAAAAAAAATACATGTAATGACCCGTTTCGTGTTAATCGGAAAAAGACAGGCGACGATGATTGATGTAGCCTTTAAGATTACTTTAAGTAAAAGCTAATGTGATTTGATCGCATATTTTACTATATTCAAATGAAAGACTCCTAGAGCGGAATTACTTCCTTTATTATATTGTAATTTTTTTTAATTGGAAAAAGGTACTAATCACGTGGTAGTTTTTCATTGATCAAAGCAAATCTCAATAGGATACAAGAAGAAAGCTTTGTACATGGTTTATTTACTATACTGCAAAAGTGACCTCTCTAATCAACTCTTGGTAACTTTTCTAGATCTACGGTAATTTACCAAGGCCGAAAGCAACCTTGAAACAAGTAAAGCTTAGTTAGAAGCTTCAAAAGACTGTTTGTAGGCTTGTAAATGAATGATCTTATCAACTTTTTTAGTAATTAAACAAAAGCATATTGAAATTTCTGACACACCAAATGCATTATGATATGCAAAATTAATACTTTAAAAATTGAGTATTTCTTCTTTAGCCATGTCTAATAAGTTCCTCAAAAACACTCATTCCCAAACCCCGTAAACAAAAGGCAAGTTCGAAGCTAAGTTTTCACACTAACAGTAAGTTCGTATCATGAATTTAAATTCTTCTCTATAAGTCATAAGTGAATCTTCCACATTTTTTTTTAATTTCCCCAATCTACAAAATAACTCACAATCATATACCAGTCAATATCTTTTCAAAGGATCATAATAAGTAAATTTAAAAGATTTTCTCGTCTTTTTTGGCAACTTTTGAAACTAAAAGTAAATTTAAAAGCTCATCAATTAGTACTTAAGATTCCCACGTTCTTAATAACTTTTCAACTTAAAGGGTAAATTGCAATGTACTAGAATAACTTTATTTTTATCTTTCCCTATTTGTAGCAATAATTATGAGTAAATATATAGCTATTACTAAAGACCAATAACTTTCTAAACACGGATATTAATTTTCAATAATTCCTTTGATGTTTATTATCAGAAGATTTTGTAAATCGCTGAGCGTTTTTTAAGATAAATCGGTTACTAGTATATATCTTTCAACAAACGTTGCTCATTTTTTTATTTTTATCGAAACTTCCCTTGAAATCGGGATAATAGAATTTCCAGTTAAATTCGTAATTTGCCCAATCGTACGATTCTCCTCCCTTTCCCTTTCATCTAAACCAACGGCCCGGATGATCCGAGCACGACAATCCGTGCAAGCGTGGTGGGAAAAGGAAATCGGTGGACGGCGCCGTCCCACGTGGAGCTTCCGTGGCCCTGTCTTCTGTCGGAGTGGGGACCACACGCGCGACAGACAAACCTCCGACCTCAACGACAATTTTTTTCCATAAATGGCAAGCGGGAATGACACGTGGCCCCACCCACGTGTGCGCCCGCGTGTAATTTTAGGAAAACTATATCTCTTTTTCCGGAGGTGATTCTATGGATAAGAGTCCAATCCTAGCCAATCCGTGGACGCCACGTCTAATGGCTGAAAGCCGTATATGTTTCACGTGCAAATTTTTCCTCGTACATCCCCTGAAAAACGTGTCACAAATGTCGTGGAGACTAGCGAATTTGTATTTGGACTCGAGCTCTATATGAACCGACCCATCCATCGAGACAGCTAATTGTGTGGGTTCCACATAATCGACAACATATTAATGTATTTGATTTCAACATCAATTAAGTACTTGAGGTTTGGTAAATGATAAATAATTTTGAAAGTAAACTTCGATGCCTAATTTTTAGTTTTACCATCACATCTTTGAACATCGAAAAGAAAAGTAAAGTCATCTATCAATACACCGTCCTTGCATTAGTTATATACAAAGTTTATGATTGTATTATTTTCCCCATTAAGAGAAGTCCCGTATTTGGAAATTAGTGTGGTATGGAGCAGTTAAAATATCTTAATTTGTTCATAATTCATTGGCATAAACTTTTGAGTGGAGTTGAGTTAATAGTTCGAACTTTGACTCCTAATGCAATTTTCCCAATCGAGCTTCTATTTTTTCCACCGATGATAGGCCCTCAATCTGCTCCAATATTTGGTGAATATCTCAACATTAAGTGGTTTCACGAAAACAAGCGGCTTCAGAGAGGATGGGGCTTTGATCCAGCGGTCTTCTCCTCGGTCTCCTGTTGATCCTTCTTGTTTTCCGTATCTGGTTGTATTTCCGTTCTTTGCCTTTAGGTAGAGTGCAGGAGGTTCGGAGGTTGTCTCCGTTTGTCTTCTTTCTTCTCTAGGAGTTTCGTCGCTTATCGTGTAGCCTTGTGCTCTTTTACATCGGATCCCCCTCACTTTGCCGCCACTGGTCAGAGTGTGGGTTATGGTTCCGATCTTTTGTAAGCTTCCCCTCTTTTTAATTTAATTACCTTTACCAAAAAAAAAAAAAAGTGGTTTCACGAAAAATAAATGGCTTGGAAAATGTTTTCATGAAAATAATCATTTATATTATTTGAATAATTAGTCAATAGGAAATATTTTCATAATCGATGACCATTTATGTCTAGATATTTTCATGGACAATGAAATCATTTTTCGTTCATTCATTTTTTATAAGAGATTCAAATCATCATTTTTAGGAAAATGTTTTTTAAATTATTCATTTTCCGCTAAACAAATGAAGCCTCAAAGAAAAATTCTAATGACCAGCTCAATTTTTAGGCAGGTGAGCATTGTGGCATAATAACGTGATCTCAATGGTAGTCTCCGTAGTTTAGTCCTTAGAAGATTAGGGATGAAGGTAGACATTGGAGATTCAAATTGAAATAAGTTGATGTAGAAGGATACTTTAATTAAAAGAAAACATGGAGAGTATTAAAATGCATGTGCAAGTTATGTTAGAGAATTTCCATATTGGAGAATTGATATCGTGTGGATCAATTAATATATTCTAATCTATCCATAATTTATTAACTTAAACTTTTGAGTGAAAATATATCAACCTTGAGAGTGATCTTCCCATGCAAAGATATCGCACTCTGTTGCGCACTCCCAACATTCCCAAAAACCTTTGGTTAAGCAAAGCTACTGAGTATGAAGTACCCTTAGATGAAAACTAATAATTCTTATATATGTGCACATGTTATCATCCAATTTCTAGGCAGCGTAGATTGGTTCGAGGCTAACAAACAGGAGTCGAACCAGTCCCAAATTTTTTTTATCTGGGAAGCAAGTCGATCCTTATGTGAACCAACTTAGAATTGGCTAGTTCGGTTCGGTTCCCGATTACCCACCCTATAAAGAACCAATTCAGGAACTTTTTCTTTATTAAAATAAGTGGAAAATCTAGAAGAGCAGGAAACAACCAAATGTCTTGTAGCCCAACCAGCTGTAATTAGAAGAAAACAAGGCACAAAGTCAACAGGTAGGATCAGGTTTCATCAATCAGTTCCAACCCCAGTAAGATCCCTCCAACAATATGATCAACCAACAAATCTGCTCAGCAGTCATGCAAGCGAAGCAGCAGCATGACTTAAAAACAGAGTATTCAAGAGTCACATACCATGACAAGAGATGAAAACCTGGGCCCATCAGAAAAATTTATTTATATTAGTTGTCTTATGGCAGAATGTGATCAGAATTCAGTAATCATCTCTTGGGATTTCACAAGAGTATTCCATATCAAACTAATAACTTGAGCATAACTCTCAGTGTACATTTTTCTGAAACAAAAGCCTCAGGGAGGGTATTACCCACAAGAAGCAGTATGGTTGCTGAATAATACAGTGAAGAAAGAAAAAATGTAAAGAACACTTGGAAGAAAAGAGGAAAAAATGTGAACAGAAAAAGTGTCAGCCTTCTTATGTATCGCCGGATCACCAGAGAAGCATGATACAAATTTCTGGAAACACCCTACCAATGGTTTTTCACTGCAATCAAACTCCACGAAGCAAAACCTATGTGAAAAATTTGAAAGCCTGAACCTTGCACAAGATTCCCCCTGTATCTGGTCGATTTACGGGCTTTCATAGATGGGCAAACCAATCATCTGTAGACGTACTTTGAACTCACAGAAACAACTTGATGTGGAAATTACACAAACACGAAATACTCCAAGTGCTTCGAAAGATACAATTTGCCTACCGTAACTTTCTGACGTCTATATAATGTACTAGGTAGCAATTCCTGTAAAAACAAAGAAAGAAGTGTCAATAACAATATTTAAATATTTTGATAACAACTTTTCTTTTAAATATGAATGCAGCTGACAGTAAAACATCAGAAAAGGAGACTTATTAGTTTTTTTGTGAACATTTCAAGGGCACAAAAGCTTTAGATGATAAATCAAATCCTCTCACTTGTTGCAGTGAGTCGAATTTTGACTTTGCAAAGAGAATACAGATGAGCCAAATTTAAGAGGAAGAAGTCAGTGATCCCATTCTTTCAATCCCTGAGCTGCCACCAAAATATGAGCAGGAATGCCAATGTTCGTCGAGGCACGGAATGGGGAGATAGGGATCAATTCATTGTACCACCAGACATGTTAACAAAGTATTGAACGGAAAATTTTGTTTTACCACAGGTTTAAAAACCACAAGAAACCTACTACCAATGTTCTGCGACAATCTGTATTAGGCATGAGAAATTATTCTTCTTTTCTATTTGAGGGTAGTGGAATGACTGTTATTTTGTCATGGGAAGAATATGCTTCTCAATATATGATCAATGTACTCAAATAGATCAATGCTTACCAATTTCTGAACAGAAATGCTAATCCGTGAAACATAATCAAAGATGACTATCCCAGATCAAACACTCACAACATGAATGATGGCCATCGAATCTTTAACTGCTATGATGGCCTTTCTCATGCAAGACATATCAATTGGCTAGAAATGAATCCATCAACTTGGATTTATTTTGCAGGCATGACGTGGAATGCCAGTTTACTGGCTATGGGGCAACTTTTCCTATCCCAGGTAAAAAAAAAGCGAAAGTAGAGAACCTACAGTCTTCTAAAAGCTGCAACATATTCCTTATATCAACCTTGTTCTTGCTATATCATTGCTTATACTACCAATGATCCTGACAAAGGATGCAATTAAGGAAGAAGGGAAGAAGTATAACTAGCTTATGCAATGTCAACAATTAAGAGTATGTATCGTCAAGAATTGCACCTCTAGTCGATTGTCTATTAGCAACCCCGTAACCAACATAACCAGCAGAGCTTTTGGTCATAACATCTGATGTTGCGTTTCCAAGTCCGTAGCTAAATGGTCCAGATGTTTCTGGTTCTGGAGGTGGTGATTGCCAAGTGAGGTCTCCATAAAGTGAACTACTTCCATAAAGATCTGGAGTGCCAGTGCGGCCAACACTTGTTGCAGGATATGACAAAGCTTGTCCAGCTCCAACCACTCCGCTGTTTCTTCCATATCCTCCAGCTCCTGAAATATAACTACCATCCATACTGCCAAGGCTATAGTTTTCTCCACTTAAGGTAGAACCATTTCTTCTAACTTGTGTGGAATTGGAACCCCAAATTGTTCCTGCATTATTATAAGAGCCCAATCCCGCATTTTCACTTCCAGATCCCATAAGATTGTTGGTAGTTGCATTGCTTGAAGAATAACCGAGACTGCTGTTGCCCCATAAACTCCCCCCGGCAGGGCTCAAGATGGAACCACTTGCTCCATGGTTCCCAGAGTTGTACCTGCTTGTCCCATTGTAGAAAGAATTATACATCTTCCCATAACCGAGGTTTGAAAGTATGTTTGCATTTGCCCCAAAGCTTGGGTTAAAACCTGGCTCGTTATTCAATCCCTTTGGATAAGGAGGAGTGAAAGGAGGAACTCCACCCAGACCAGTTGTCACTGGACTAAGTCTCCCATCCATTCTGGCTCCAAAATCTCCAACAGAGTTGGGACCATATCCCTGAGCATAACCATTGAAGCCACTGACCCTACTCATACTATGGTTATAGTTCCCTATTGGGCTTCGACTTGGCCCAGGAGATAATTCTTTCGGGACTGCTCGCTTTACCTCCACCATTTTACCTTTCAGTTCATGGAATGTCTTGTACAGGACTCTATCCACAGCGTCTTCTGAATCATAAGTAATAAATCCAAATCCTCTGGGCCTCTGGGTGTTGTGGTCATACATCACCACAACATCAGTTATTATCCCGAACTGATCAAAGTATTTCTTGAAGTCACTCTCTGTGATTGTTGACGGCAAACCTCCAACGAAAATTTTCTTTGTCCGGGTAGGACCAGGTGAACTGATGCTTCTATTGTTTCTGATGAGAATGTTGTGATCATCCCTTGGGACAGCCTTTTTTGCCTCAACCTGATCACATTAAAGTACCTAATCAACAAGAATTCGATGCTTTTCATATTATTCACACTCAACTATTAAATTATCCTCTGAAACAAAATTATGACCTCCAAACTCTAAATTGAGTATCTTCAACAATATATTAGTCATACACCTTCACCATTCCTCAACGGTTAATGGCATTTGAGCCCCTTGATATTTGAGCTATACTAAGATTTAGATGGCTCACACTGAATCAAAAGAAAAAATAGTCAACTATTTGTCTCATCTATATCTTTTCACTTATTTGTAGCAATAAAGTTAAATGAATTTAAAAAGGACAGGACCAATGTAAAGGCAATAATCATGAAACAGCTGCTGATCACAATGCAGAAATAATTGAGATCCTTCTAATGCATAACAAATTGCCATACATTCTCCTCTGCACATGCACACTAGTTGCTATCACATTTGCACTCTTGTTTATTTTCACCAATCCACAAAAGATGCGTGCTTAGTAGAAAAAAGCGCTAAAGATACAATCTGGTTTAGCAAGTTCTTTATTTGCTAACACCAATCTCAGGTGCATCCCTTTGGAATGTTCACGCTGAACATGGAAATTAGCTGAAATCCGACATATAGCAATGAGAACTCACCCAGCGATGGAATAGAATTTTGGTGCTGTTATCTTAAAAAGATTTATACTGGGCACATAGATGCATCTATGAAACCCTTTTAGCAAATATCATATTATAATGCTTCTGCCATAAGCAGCGTTGCATTTGGTGAAAGGATAAACATCTCATACATTTCACCCGTTCAGTGTTCACAGGTATAGTATGGATAAACTAAATGCACTTCTGCTGAAAATGCAATTTTCAGCAAGGAGAGAAAAAAAAAAAACAAGTGTGTTAGAAAGAACGAAACTTACAGTTCTACCGTCAATCACATGCTTTTCCATAACAACTCTTTCCGCAACAGCAGGATCGGCGAAGACGACGAAACCGAAACCACGGGCCCGCCCAGTAGCTCGGTCTCTCATAATCACAGCTTCTACTACTTCACCGAAGTTCTGGAAATAATCCCTCAGGCGGTCCTCATTCGTGTCCCACGAAATCCCACCGACGAACAGCTTCCCGTGATCCATTTCCATCCTGCAAAAAATCCCATTTCACCACAAACCGCATCGATCAATCCGCTATCCAATCTAAAACCTACCCACCCACTTACTAATCTCAACCATCTAACCGATCGAAAGCGCGAACAACACTCGAGAGGCAATCTCCATTCCTTCCCTCGATAAAACAGTAAGGCAGAGCATCAATAAAATACTCCAATTTCCCGGATTCCCAACCTACCCAAGTCCCCGAATTCGACCCCGAACAGACAATTCAAATCGGGCCCGACAAATCGTAATGCGGTTTGCACAGGGACAAGGCTCACCTTCCCTCAGAGCTTCTACCAACAGGACCCGGAAATGCTTCTGGTTTCGGATGATGAACACGGCCTCACGTCCTATGGAAAAATTTTCAATCCCGGATCATCGGATCGTTCGCCGATCGATTGCCGATCTGGAACAACCCGGAATTCTCGAATCCCCACGTCGGAAAGAATCGGAATTCAGCACAGAATCAGCTCAAACATTCAAGAAACGGCAAAAAAAAAGAAAAAAAACCAAGAAAATCTCAGTCCTCGCCCAGCTAATCAACGGCGAAAGTTGGGGCGAAAACGGATACGGGCGAGATGGGTTTTCTCTCCTCCGCGAGATGGAATCGAGATCGAATTGAATCGGAGGAGGGATCACGAGAAATGGGAAGATCTGAGAAGAGGGAGGAATGATAAAGAAAAGAGAGGGCGAGAGGCCCTCTTTTTCTCTCTTTTTTCCTCTTTTTTTTTTTCCTCTCCTTCTTTTTGTGTTTGGGGGAGCAGGGGCTTTTTGTATTCAATTTATATCAACCCAAGATTAATCAAATTAATTATTTTAATTAAATTATGTTTTTTTTTTCTCTATAATGTTTGAGTCGTTTAATTCTTTTTCTCTTCTTGAATCCAAATGTGGAGAGAGAGAGAGAGAGAGAGAGTAAGAGAGCAATGGATTTTGCTAATTTTTGGGAAAATAATATCTATTTATAATACCAAAAATATAATGTTGAAAGGGACCTGGGGGGGTAGGCAGAGGGGTAGAGTTGCCATTGCTGTCCTGTTGTGTGAGAAAGTAACAAGAAGAGAGAATGAGGGAGATGCTGACGTCATAATTTTTAGAATCTTTTTTTATATATAGTGGGGAAAAGGAATAATGATGCCACTTTTGTGATGAGTACAAAATTAATATAAAAGTCACCTCGGTTATGCCAGGGCAATTTCAATCAACTTGGGGTGGTGCCGTGAGTTGACGACGGACCAAATGGGATATTTTTCTTAGAGATGAAAAGCGAACATTACACCGTAATGATCGGGTTGAAATGTATTTATCTTTTTTGAGCCATAAATTTGAAATAGTAAATTATGAATATATACTTGAAGAATGTCGTTAAGCAATCGGCTCGGTCAAATTTGTTTATTTCAATTATGCTCTAATGGGTTTTCATCTTCTTTTTTTTTTTTTTTACAAGTTTGGACACGACTCTTTTTCTTCCATCTTGGCATTTAGATTACTGGTTGTTTTATGATTAATTTGTTACTTGGGTGAGAAAGGTGAAATATAATTAACAGGTAATTACAAGTTGGTGAAACAAGATGCAAAGTGAATTCGAGGAATCAAAATCATGTACACTTATTCCCACCAAAGAACCATTCTTGGTTAAAATTGACTTCTCTACAAGAAAAGGGTGGTTGCCAACTCATTATTCTTCAAAGTTTACACTAATTTTAAATGTGGCTTGCCACCACCTAAAAGGGATTCCTTTGCAATTATTTTTCATTTATCTAATATAATACATCAACAGTCACGAGGTCATATCCAATGAAAAGAAAAAATTGGATGATTATCCAAACAAATAATGCACCCCCATCTTCCACTCCTTGCTCCTTCTCCCTTCCTCCCTTGAGATCCACTTAACAGGAAATTTCAGCATAATTATTTATTTTCAAGTAGACTAAAGTGATTTAATTTCTCAAACAAATTATAAATACATAAATATATAAACGTTGAATGGTAGCGCAACTTCCTAGTACGTTTGACAATGCATCATGGGCGATTACTTCCTTCAGAGGCAAAGGACGTAACATTTGTTTGCATTATGACTTGCTTTTTTAGCAAGTCAATCCAAAATTAATGGTGTGATCCAGAATGTTTGCAGTTTGATTGCAAGGTCTAGAATTAGCACGATTAGATGGAAAAATATCAAAAATTAATCTAATCATCTGCTTAATCCTTTTGGCTTCTTTATTTTAAATTTTCTTTTTCCTTCCATGTGAATTTTGGAATATAAAAATAGGAGAATAAAGTGGGAGATGTGTGAAAGACAGAGGGGATTGCTTGTGCCATGCCATCAAAGATTACATGATCTGAGACACAAGCCACATGCACGACGTTAGGGGCTCGACATGGTCATGACTTAGTACCTTTTGATTCTATAGAGGAGAGGAATCTATTGGGGTTGCCTTTGATTAGGCATCAAACAAAGTGATCTTCTGGAAATTCTTCTCCCAACAAGTCTAGCTACTTTTTATCCTTTTGGCGGAAAATTTTTTCACAAGCTGGCACATTCACGGATGTAAAAAGTCAATAGGATCACCTGCTTTTTTTTTTTTGATTAGGTTTGGAGTTGATAGATGACTTAAAAAAAGTGTTCTAAATAGGGCGGTTAAAGGTTTGTGCCTGGGCCAAAGTAGGGTACGTCTGGCCTAGAAATGTTTTCACTGTGAAAAGAAGATTTAAAATGAAATACTTAATACTAAGAAAAATCCTAAATTAATACACATATATCAAATTCATCACAATCTATTTTTTTTTATCATAAAAAATCCTAAAACCGGTATTCATATAGTAAATTTACCCTCTATTGATTTTTCCGTCAAATTATCGAATTTGATTATATATGACAGTTAATGGGTATATCAATCTGAAATTTTACTCTTCATTTGTTGCAAGTTTGCTGGTTTATGATTGTTTATGATATTAATATAATTTAATGTAAATTGACAAAGAGATCATACATGCTCCACTTGATGGCAGTGATGCTTTTTCGTGCTGCCGTAAATGTCTCATCCCATTCATTGAATCATACATCATAGGTTAAAAGTATTCTAGTTCTATTTGTTAGCGCCTCTTCCTCTCGATTGATTACCCAACTCAGGCATATGTCGTTCTATCGTTTGAGTGCTGTGTGAGAACTTATCAAACTTGTTAAATATTGTTTTAGAATATAGCTGATAATCATGTCTCCCTCAGGTACTCTACTTGTAGGAAATGGTTGTGGAATTTTTCAATTTTGTTTTTGATGAAAAGTGGGCGTTGGCCGCTTTGTACCAGGTGGCAATGGAACGTCCGTTCCTTTTTTTTATGAGGAAGAAATCTTCAAATGAACTTTGCAAATCTAATTTAGAATATACACCACACAAATCTCTTTAGATGAAAGACGAATGGAATACAAGTACATCTTTAGGCGCATGTGGTGTATATAAAATACACGCGCTACTTAAAATGAAAAAGAGTACACCGGTTTAATTATAAACAAATTATACCAAGGCCACATTGCGTTAGTTCAATGACTTCGGTGCCGTCGCCCTCATCATGATTCGGATGGTAAAGTGCTATAGTTGGATAATTCGTGATGTTGGACACGTTCGGCTAGAGACAATCCTCACGAAATCCAATCTTGACCGCAATAGTCATCCGAGATTTTGTTTTCGGCACTCAAGATTCACCTAGCAATCTACCAAAATCCGTGGTGGAAAAGATCGGCAAATGCGAAGCTCTATTGTTCCGCTACTTCAAAGCGTCGATGTTGTCTTCCCTAATTCTTTCTATGTATTTTGAGTTGTCCGTTATCAAATATGTCAATGAGACTCGAACGTTACTTTGGTACACCACTTGCAGTCTCTTATGTTTGTCAACACTATTCAATCTTAGGGATTTTACACGAAACCAGAGTCGTCTAGCAACAAGATAACAAAGTGTAAGTTAGCTCTGTTTTTCTTGACTCGTCCTAGTTGGGCAGGTTTCTGATGCGAGTCAATTCCTTGAAGAGCTCCCCAGACCATTTCCGTGTCATGCTTGGCTTGGCATCTTCTCAAGTGGCCCGTCCAACTTGTGGACTTGCAAATTGGACACGGTCTCATTGTCACCACCGGACTCGACCTCAATTCGGAAAGTCTTTCCAAGACCCCGGAATGCTTCTCAATGAAGCCAAGCAACCAAGCCGTAGTTGCTTCGGAGGTGGTGGTACACCAAAGATAGCACCTTGACTGGGAGCTTACGGTTCTCACCCTGTTTTTGGTCAAGCTAGAAGTTCGAATCTCTGAAAATAGCTACATATCTGTCTTATACTTTCCTTCTTTCCTCTTCCTTCCCAAGTTCTTTGTGGGCACGTTTTAATTATTCATTTTCTCACGTTGCTACCTGTCCTTACAAAGCAATGGATTAGGCACCAATGGGCCAGCAGAGCTTGTGACAAAAGCCCAACTGTGCCAAGTTGGAGGTGTCCGTTTTTTCTATTATAAACAAAGCAAGACGGGTCAACGGTAGAAATTAGAACGTAGAACCTAATGGGCCAGCAGAGCTTGACAAAAGCCCAACCGTGCCAGATTGGAGGTGTCTACCCTTCTTATTATAACCAAAGCAAGACAACCAGGGACTAGTAGGGATGTATATGGTTCCACGGTAGAAATTAGAACTTAGAAGCTGAGAGAATTCGGAGCTTCTAGATTCCAAAAGTTGAAAAACTTATGTCAATGAGTAAGAAACTTGTAACTTAGAAATCGAAACCTATATCTTAGACCTAAAACAAATTTTTGTGATTTTTTAAATTTATGTGGACAAGTTATTGTCATTTCCTTAATTTATATATTCACGTGATTCTACATGATTCTGCGGTTTTCCATAATATTCAATGATAAATGTATAGTCTGAAATGAGACTTCTTTTAGGAACCGGACTTTTATTTTATTAATATTTTATATTTTCATATATCTAAATATAGCTTATGATAGATACTAATTCACTCCAATCGTTTTAGTCGTTTAATTAATAGAATTCCAGAACGAGATTTGAAACCACTCGCCCCTTTAGTTAACAGGGTACTCGGAAACAGCAATTTCCTAACTCCTCAAGCTCATGCAAATATAAAATGAAATGGCATGGAGCAAACTCTCCACTCTCAACTCTCAAATGACTTCAGAAGCAAACTTCAATGCAAGCAAACTTTTGAAGAGGGCAAAGTTAAGAGTCATCAAAAGAACTCAGAATCAATCTTATAGCCTCAGAATTTGCGGAATGACAGCAAGGCTTTGACAAGCCATTCAGTCCCGAAAGATGGTATTTTTTCAACTGATTTCATCACAGGCCAGACACCATCTATCCAAAACCTCAATTCAAACGAAAAAAGAACAATCGTTTTCAAAGAAAGACAGCCACCATTCGAGATGGCGAAAGAATGTATGTCTCATGGCCAGTCCCAAGAGGTAAAGGCAGCGATGCTGCTCCACAAGGCGATGGAATATGAGACCACCCGCCCGCGGAGAAGCTCCCCTCCCCCCAGAGGAGGGGCGGGGGAGCTCCGTCGACGCCGGCAGGCTTTCGTCTGTGACGTTCGCTTATGGACTATGCAAGCACGAGATATAGCTTGCCCCAACAGCAGCAGCAAGGGACGTTCGAGTTGAATCCCCCGTCACGTAAAATCACAAAACTTCAAAACCCAAATGAAAAAAAAAAATGCAAAAACTAATCGACTTCTTAGCAACCTCGAAGTAAAAAAAATCCGAACTTTCATACTCGACTACGCTTTCGAAGATCGATCCGATATGGAAAACGCATCCAGGCATTCAGCACGCTCGAAATTTACCAAACCCAGTCGGAATTTCAACCAAAAGAGAAACTCTAGACAGATAAAAACCGAAACTTTTGACCATTGATGGATCAATCTGATATGGAAAACGCATTCAGGCATTCAGCACCCTCGAAATTAGCAAACCGCATCTGAATTCACGAAACCAATCGAAGAAATCATGACATGAAAAACCGAAACTTTTTTACTATATCGATGGATTAATGTACGTCTCATGGCCAGTCCACAGAGGTAAAGGCGGCGACGCCGCTACAGAAGGCAATGGAATATGAGACGCGCCGCCCGGCGGAGGAGCGCTCCCCGGAGGGAGGACCGTCGACGCCCAGGCGGGTATCGATCTGCGACGTTGGCTTCCGGAATCTGCAAACACGGGGATCCGTTTGCTCCGGTTTGTGGGAAAGCCGAGGACTTCCTCGCAGAAGTCCCCCGTCGATGATCGGAACGCGAATCGAATGAGGTCACCGGCGATTGAATCGAAGGAGAAGGGCGGCGCAAGAACCTGCAGATCTCGAGGAGGATCGGCGGAGGAGGAGGAGGAGGTTGGCGGTGGTTCTGCAAAACCCTAGAAATTGAGGAGGATCTGGAGAAAGGGAAGGGTTTATGGTGGGTATATATAGAGGTACGAGCTTAGATCTGAACCGTCGGATGGGGAAAAGATCGGGCGGCTAGGAAAGGGCGGTTTCTCCGTGAATTTATATATTATTTTGCTTTTGGTGTGTTTTTTTTCCTCTCAACGCTGATTTGTTTCTCCTTTTTAAGCCCTATTTGTTTTGCGGGGCGTTTGGTTGACTTAGAAATTGATCTTCTCTTTAAAAAATCAGAAATTATTTTCCAAACTACTACTAGATATAGTTAAACCCAAAACTCTACGCTTATGCTAGTTCTTGGGTCCCCAACGTTCCGGATCAAGTTTCCGGTGTCCTTGAGGCCGAGCCTAGGACCTTAGTGTAAGTCCATCAAGGTCGAGCTTGAAGTCTTAGTGCCTGTGCCTAATGCCTAGTACCCAAGACCAGGTCTATAAGTAGGTCCCCAATGCTCGAGCTCTGATCCCCAACACTCGGACTTGGGCTCACGAGGGTTGGGCGCTAATTCTTAGCACTTAAGCTCAGGTCCTTAGGTAATGAAACATTCGTTCTTGTAAAAATATCTTTTTAAAAAATTAATTTATAATTTTCTATTTCTTTTTTTCCTTATGCAACGATTGGCAAGACTTAAGCTCACCAAATTTCAACATGCTCATGCTTACCAAATTGGTGAGCTCAAGGCTTAGTCAATTGCTACAAGCTTGAGGAGGTGGCGATGAGCTTGAAGCTCAACCTCACTAAATCTAGCGAGGTAGAGCCTTACCTGAGGTGGGCAAACTCATTCCTTACCTGTGGTTAATCGTTGGCCATTGCCATGGTTGGTCACAATTGAGAAGATGGAAAAAGAGAAAAAAAAAAAATAAAAAATAAAAAGGAAGAAAAAGAATTAAAAAAATCAATTTTTTAGTAGTTTTCCTTGGAAAAATATGACCAAATAAGAAAAATATTTTTTAGTTCATTTTTAGATAAAATATAGTCATTTTTCTGAAAAATGATTTTTTGGAAAATATCTTTAAAAATGTCGCATTTTCTGTTTGCGAAACAAACTGAGTACAAATTAGGATTTTTATTACCCAATGGTAATAGCAAATCCATTTTCTAGTGAAATTAGAAAGCTGAAAAACATTTTGAGAATTTCTTTGATGATCTATATTTTGCAAGTAAAGCACATTGAGTGTCGATTTTGATTGGAATTTCTTTTGTTTCATTTGTTTCATACATAACCACTGACTTTAGATTAGATTTCAATTCCGCCACAAATTTGTTTGGTCTCATAAAAAGTATCGATTCTATGTTAGGACCCCGATTGTGGCCCACGTAATTTTTAATCTCATAAAAGAATTACCACTCAATCAATACCAAAATCCGGCGCCGCCAAGGTTCCTACCAATCCGACGCATTTCATTTGTACATTCCTCTCTAACAGCATCATTGGACGACTACTTGACAAAGACAAGGCGTGGACACTTACCCAAAGTTTGTGCTTTTTAATGAAATAGAAAAAGTTTCGGTCAAAATTAATACTCAACGAAAATTTGTGCTTTTTTGGTATCAAAATTGAGACCCTATGTAAATTAGCATTTCTTATGAGATAAAAAACATTCGAGCCAAAAATTGAGATCCAACCTTTGGTTTGTTTTTTAAGTAATTGACCCTGAAAAAAGTACTAAGAATGATTCAACACCACATTTTTTTGTGCGTGGGCTCAAATCAGTGGACTCGGTATAAAATGAAGGAGAGAGCATGTAATGTAATCATTCAAGTCGGGTATATCATACTGCAATTCACGACCAAGGCGATCTGAACCGAAACAAAGCCGTTTTCAAAGTCAGCAGGAATAATGCAAAACTTCTGAACTTTTCAAATGAGAAGAACAGCTCATGAATGATCCACATTCTCGACTGACCCAATTGCATATCAAAATGATATTTCAGAGAGAAAGTATATGAAAAGCCATAACCTGTAGCCCTGACCCAATGAAAGAATAGAAGTAAGCTACCTAAAACAGTTTTTCCTAGTACTGTGCATTTCCTATTTGTCAAGGAGAGACTTGGCCAACACTGTAAGCATCAGGCTGTTCTATCATCCAAAGTTTTGCATTATTCCTGCCATAAAAAGTCCTGGAAAAGGGAACAAAAGATTAGGACGAGCCTGGGCTCCGTGAATGCATTTTGAGTCAGATAACAAGAAATGAAACTGACAGCATCAACAGATGCCTTGATAAAGACAGAACCTTGGACAGACAGCAACCTCTAAGACCAAAGTTAGCAATTAAAATAATAATAATTAAAAATAGATGCCAATCAGTGAAAGTTTCTAGAGGTCATTGTCGGACATGCAGTTTCAAATTTTGCAAAAGTGATGAATGACTAAAAAATTTCAATGTATCATCTCTAGGAACAAAGTGCACAGAACACCAACATCACATGCCGACTAACCTCATGCAAATGATTATAATAGACATCAAATACTTCGGAACAAAAGGGCAGGATAAGGACTTGATAACTCAACAATTGTTAGAATTTAGTTAACTTCAAGTGCCAATTTTTTGATAACCCAGGATCTTGTTTTGGTTATATTCACTACACTCAAGTCCTATCCTAAGAATAGTCGCAATACAGGAAACTTACAATAACTACTCTCTAGCTTCCACCACTTCCATAGAAGAATCAAGCAGAACAGAAAATCAACTAATTCATCTTTTCTGGCCAAGAAACTCCTCTCGATTATCAATCCTGCAACAAAAATTCAGAAAGAACTTGCTCATACCGGATCAAGCTAAAACAGTAGTCAACAACTCCAAATGAAGGTTGGAAGAGAATTGGCTGCACATAATTACCATTATAGAACATGGTACGACTCAAAGTCGAGTCATTCATGATTTCCATCTGAGCAGTTTTTATCTTCAATTGCAACATTGTCAGTTGGCATTTTTGTCATTTTATCCCCATTTGGCTGAACCTCTCCAACTTCTGGCTTCTGTTGCCTGTACCACATGCACGGAAAAGTTAAGCCACATGAAATACTGATTATTCTTATTTCCCACTTTCCAAAGTATGAACGTCCACATGGGTGAAGCTATAGGATTGTAGATTATGCATTAGCTAAGAGTACATGTATGTGTATGCACCTTGTGTTTCATCGTGGTGGTTCTTCTCAGAAGCTTCATTTGGCGCAGAATTAGCTGTCCGAGCGAGCCGTTTGAGACGATTTAGACGTACTCCTGTCGTTGATTTACCTGAAACAAATGCCAAGATATCAAACAAAAACTTACAACTTCCATTTCTAGAATTTATCACAAGACTCATAATTGTCATCTCTAGAACTATACAGAGTAGCACCACAGCTCCAGCATCCTAAAGAGCAACTTATATGACATCTCTAAAATTTGTCACAAACTCTACTTGGCATACCTATCAGAAAAACAGCCAGACTAGAAAAAGAATTAACATAATTAACTTACAATTAGCCTCTGTAGTTCCTTTCAGGATGAGATTTGCTACAATAGGGATATTACTGCTAGTAAGCTCACCCAAGGGACGCTTTAAGGATCGTGCAAAATGCTTAACATGAATTAGACGCAACCTTTTCTGAATTTTAGCTAAATCATAAGTAAGAGACTCTGTGCCTGCAAAAGTGAATCAAGAAATAGTTGTAACAATCCAGGACAAATACTAGTACTTTAGCAGGATTAACCACGACTAATAACCTATTCACAGCAGCTATACATGGTGAAATCAATTGGCAAACAGAAAAGTACACACCACCGTTGGACCTCAAGCTTTCAGCACTGATGTTTTGAAGAACTTGATTAAATCCTGCAGGAACAGCACGATCATATTGCTCAGTAAATTGCGAAACAGAATGATCCATCTGTCTATCGTTTCTTTCGGTATTTCCATGTTCAATGGCTGTATCCGTTTGGCCAGATTGATGATCTGATCCCTGATTTTTTCTCTCCCTCCGGAGCTGATAATTCCTGCGGCGTCTAGCAAGATGCTTCTCCTTCTGTTCAAGAGTCATCGACTGTCTCCTTTGCCTATCACGCATCCGGCGCCGTTCTCTCTCTTGTTCCCTTCGCGTTCTATGCAAAGTAGCTAATCTCTCTGTTACATCTTCCATAGCCATGCCTATCATTCACACGACTCACGTCCCACGCTCCGTAATTACTCCTCTACATTTGGCTAAGATCTACTCACGGTATGAAGAGAAGACACATGTCATTATCAGCAACAACACAACCCAGAAGCAAGTTGATCAAATGGTAATGCCCCCACCCCAACACACACACAAAAACACTCACTACCCACGCATCACAGCATCTAAACCTCAACCTCGAAAACACCAAAGTAGTACAGACCCAATTCCCATCCATACATAAGCACAATTCAGCTTGTAAATTAGAATCAAACCCACATACATACAAAGCTGATTCACGAGAACTAAAAATAAAAACGACAGCTTGTCACTGGACGCAGCTGTTTCGAAGTCACTGGACAAGCAGGAGGAGCAATCAACGGAAAACGACAAATTCCCGCAAATGCCAACCCAAACCATTCCCATTTCTCGCCCGAAATCGCTCCCCACAAAGCTCGGACCAGCAGACAGAACACCCAAATCGACGTCCCCAGAGGTCGGAACGCCCGCCGACCGAACGCCCAACGCCGGGATCGCGACCGACGGAATGCCGTAGCAAACCAACACCACAAGAATCGGCAAAAAGATCGAATTTTTACAGGGATTTTACCGCGATTCCGGGGCGAGGGAGGAGATCGAGCCGCAAGATTCATCTGGGTCGTGCGCGTTTACCATGGAAGAGCAAACCCAATTCGAATTTTGAGCCGAGAGAGACGCGAACGGCGATGGCGATGGCGATGGCGATGGCGGAGGTGATGGTGGTGATGATGATGGCGGATGGCAGGAGTGAAGGCTGGTTTTTTCTTTCCTTTTTCATGCGAAAGTTCACGCCTTTAAAGAACAGGGGCCGAAACTTGAAAAGGAGCGTTTCGGGTTTCGCGGTAACTGGCGAATTGGTCGTCGACACGTATTTGCTCAGTCTTTGAGATTTTTTTTTTTAATTATTTTGGTTTTAATGTTAAGAATTTTATTATTATTATTATTATTATTATTATTATTATTATTATTATTATTATTATAAAAAATGGATTAATCCTTTTTTTTACTAGTGGTTTTTGTGACTCCCGATCCGAAACGTGAGAAGGATTGGACCTGACTGAGTGGTCTCCTCCACAAAATGATGTCCCTAGACCTTGTCGAAGGCATGATGCCGTCAATTTTGGCTATTGATTTTGAGGTGCGTCAAATCTACTTTATGGTTATACGAGACTAATTTATTTATGTATTGGTCTAGACATAAGCAACTTGGGATGGGATGAAAATATATTTGAATACCAACATTCTCACCCCGACTCTGATAGTGATGAAGGCAAATAGCTCGACTTGCCGTCGGCACAACTTGTGGTTCCCCCGCCCTTGGAAGGATTCAAATTGAACCCATAACCTAGTTATAAGCAATTCCAATTAGAGACGTGTACAAATCCCAATATTCTATCTGACCAATCAAGTTAGGTATATTTCTCTCATGAATAGTCTCATCATGATGTGAAAGATTTCCTTTTTTTGGTACATCATACATTGGACTAGATAGATTGAATTAGTTTGGGTTTTTGTCAATTTTATGAAGTCTTGATATATATGAGTGCCATTGATCACTTGCAAAGTACATGCCGGTATCAATTTCCAATTGATTGATTACATATAACATATAGAAATCGATTCTGACAAACCACAAATCCCTCTTTTTTGTTTGCTTAATTGTAGCACAAAGAGAAGTATCCATGGTATGGCTCGACATGGGAGCTCATAGTTAGGCCGATCATGGGCTAGAGGCCCATGAGCCTGGCCAGGCCTGCCTATGGCCCAAAGACAAATTTGCATTGACATGGGCGTCTAGTTATAAATCCCATTCTCGCTAACCTCGAGTATGGTCCAACCAACCTAAAAGTTTAAGTTTTTTTAATTGATGAGTGGCTCTGGACAACAAGTTAGGGCCGATCCAAGGAATTGATCTGGGCCGCCAATAATTACCTTTAGTACTCTACTCAATGGTCTTAACTAAATGCTTGTTCTGTCGGTCCAGTCTAACACAATGCAAGCCCATCTATCCTAGTCTTTCGCTCAAAGCTTGATGAGAGGGCCTGCTTTTTCCTCTCTCCCTCTTAACATTTCAGCCCAATTTCAACCATATCTTCTAGTGATGAGTTCTAGCTAGCACTTCGTTTTCTCCAGTTTCAGTCCATAAAATTTTACTTCGTGGATGTTCTTGTGCCATTAGATCATTCAGTATGTCTACAAAATCGGCTGCATTCGGTAGGTCACTGTCGCTTTAGAGTCAAAGTTTCACGCGCGATGTTCCGAGCACCCTTTTTTACTATTCGATTGATGAGGATAGGATTATTCTACGCCGATGTCCTTTTCGAGTCCATTAATTGACACAATATAAAATCTAGTTTATGAAAGCTCATCTCCAGGGACTTAAATCTATGCCAAGTTGCAATAAAATATACATCTTCAATTTGTTGCCTTGTCATGAATTGCAATTAGCTCGCCCGCGAGCACAAACTTCTCGAAGACTTTCTTGAATAGAACTCCCATACAAAGAAGAGTCAACCTTTGACTAAGCTCAATTTTACAAGAGAAACCATGCCCATCACTAATTAAATACAATTCAAACCTTTTCTAGTCAAAGGAAAAAAGGGTCGTGGTGATCATTAGTAGGGGTAATCGGTTCTAAGGTGGGTTATGGAGTTGAAACCTTGAACGTACTCTATTATAATCAATTCTCAGTTTTTGGACCTTGTAATCTTGGAATCGGTTTTGGAACCTGCCGAGTTTTTCTGATCCGATTCCATAGTCTATTTGAGAACCTGTTTTATTTTTTTGTTTGTTTTTTAGTTCATTTTTTTTATGGCAAAACTATGAGTAACAAAATGATTTAAAGTAAAAAATGAACAACAAAAATCCTAATCCACCAAAAACAATAATTCAAAAGATGAATACATAGTTACGTACAATTATAAATGATAAAAAGTTCAAATACGTAATATAAAACATAAATTATAAAACTCCATTTTCCATTTATCCATAAAATTTTTAGGGAAAGATGAAAGACTAGCGAGGAGTTTGAGGAAAGACAAATGATGAATGAGTGCTGAGGTTAGAATATAGGGGAAAAAAAATAAAGGTTTTGGCTTTTTAGCTTATAAAATCGATTTCAAAATCGAATCCAAATTAGGGCGGTCCGGTCTGGTTCTTGGGTGGGTATCCACTCAGAATCTATTTCCAAATTAGTTACAACCCATTTCAAAAATTTGGAACCTGTTCATGGATCAATTCAAATGAGAACTAATTCTTGGACCTATTTTATGGGCGGTCTGGTCTGGTTCTCAGATAGAACCAGTTTGGTTGTATACCCCTAATCATTAGAGAGATCGATCATCATTTTTGCGAGAGTTTAGTACCTTAATCACGTGCCTCTTGTGCTCTACCAATTAACTTTAGAACATAACATACATCTGTTTTGCAAAAAACAAATGATTTGAAAATTATTGTTTAGAAAATAATTGCTTGTATCGTTTGAAGAAATTTATTAATGAAAAATGTTTACATTGTTGACAATAATTTATAACACATTTGTAAAAGATGAAATTTTTTTTTTCATTCTTTTTTGCAAGTGATAAATTTTATAGAATTTTTTTTTCAAATTATTTATTTCTACGAAACAAATAAGGTATTGGACTACGAAGGGTTTAAAGAAAATTTATAAGGTACTACAATGCAACTAAACCCTGCAAATTATGTAGACTTCATTCGTTTCGCAAGGAAACGAATGATTTATAAAACATTTTCTTAAAAATGGATTGACTACATCGCTAGCACTTCATTTTCTCTAGTTTCAGTCCATAAAATTTTACTTGGCGGATGTTCTTGTGCGATTAGATCATTCAGTATGTCTACAAAATCGGCTACATTCGGTAGGTCATTGTCGCTTCAGAGTCGAAGTTTCATGTGCAACGTTCCGAGCACCCTTTTTTTCTATTCGATTGATGAGGATAGGATTGTTCTACGCCGATGTCCTTTTCGAGTCCATTAATTGATACGATATAAAATCTAGTTTATGAAAGCTCATCTCCAGGGACTTAAATCTATGCCAAGTTGCAATAAATTATACAACTTCAATTTGTTGCCTTGTCATGAATTGCAATTAGCTCGCCCGCGAGCGCAAACTTCTCGAAGACTTTCTTGGATAGAACTCTCATACAAAGAAGAGTCAAGCTTTGACTGAGCTCAATTTTACAAGAGGAAACCATGCCTATCACTAATTAAATACAATTCGGACCTTTTCAAGTCAAAGGAAAAAAGGGTCCTGGTGATCATTAGTAGAGGTGATCGGTTCTAGGGTGGGTGAACCTACCATATTATAATTAGTTCTCAGTTTTTGGACCTTGGAACTTACTCTGTTTGCTTGGAATCGATTTTGGAACCTACCCTGTTTTTCTAATCCAATTCCAAAGTCTATCCGAGAACCTGTTTTATTTTTTTTTTCATTTTTTTTATGGCAAAATCATATGAGAAATGAGTAACAAAACGACTCAAAAGTAAAAAATGAACAACGAAAATCCTAATCCGCCAAAAAAAAATAATTCAAAAGATGAATACATAGTCACGTACAATTATAAATGATAAAAAATTCAAAAACGTATCATAAAACATAAATTATAAAACTCCATTTTCCATTCATCCTTAAAAATTTAAGGGAAGAGGAAAGACTAGCGAGGAGTTTTGACGAAGGACAAAGGATGAAGGAGTGCTGAGGTTAGAATTTAGGGGAAAAAAGAAATAAAGGTTTTGGCTTTTTAGCTTATAAAATTGATTTCAAAACCAAATCCAAATTAGGGTAGTTCGGTCTGGTTCTTGGGTGGGTATCCACTCAGACTCTATTTCTAGACTAGTTACAACCCATTCCAAAAATTCGGAACCTGTTCCCAGATCGATTCAAATGGGAACTAATTCCCGGATCTATTTTATGGGTGGTCTGGTCTAGTTCTGAGGTAGAACCGGTTTGGTTGTATACCCCTAATCATTAGAGAGATTGATCATCATTTTTATGAGAGTTTGGTACCTTAATCACGTTTCTCCCGTTCTCTACCAATTAACTTTAGAACATAACATACATTTATTTTGCAAGAAACGAAAGATTTGAAAAATATTGTTTAGAAAATAATTGCTTGTATCATTTGAAGAAATTTATTAATGAAAAATGTTTATATTGTTGACAATAATTTATAACATATCTCGTGAACGATGAAATTTTTTTCCTTCATTCTTTTTTGCAAGTGATAAATTTTATAGAAAAAAAGTTTTGCAAATTATTTATTTACTACCAAACAAATAAAGTATTGGATTACAAAGGCTTTAAAGAAAATTTATAAGGTACTACAATGCAACTAAACCCTACAAATTATGTAGACTCCGTTCGTTTCGCAGAAACGAATGATTTATAAAATATTTTCTTAAAAATGGATTGACTACATCGCTTAAAATAATTAGCTAACGAAAACCCTTTTTTTTTTTTATGGCCGACAATAATTTATATATAAATATTTTCATGGATGACGAGTTTCTTTTATTTATTTTTTGTAAGTGGTATAAGTCATCATTTTAAGGAAAATATTTTTCACGCCACTCATTTTATTTGGAACAAACGCGCCCTTGAATATGCGATTTTGTTTCCGGTTCCATGTCATAGCTTCATGATGTGAGTCAACTTGCAGCACGCAATAATGGAATTCCAAATGAAAGACCAAGTATTGCAGCACTCAAGTTTGCGCCTCTCCAACTCCTTTCTATATTTTTCGTTTTACTAATTCTTTTTTGGGTTTTAAAAGTCAATTTCTTTGACATCTTATCCTATTTTATTGGAAACGTTTCGTGAAAAGTATTGCGCAGTTCTTTAAGACTATGGAAATGAAAATTACGATGTGCTTTTCAAAGCGGAATTAATTTGTCTTTGTCATGATTAAAACTTGGGTCAATGCCATTAAAAATACCAAACTAGTACTCCTAAGACACTTTTATTCTTAATATATTATTCGTCTTATATAAAATTTCAAATTAGTACCTAATGGTATATCTACCTCAACCTAATTTTTGTTTTACAAAAAAAATTCCAAACTTGTAGCTAACCCATATATACCCTTTGCTACAATATATGCTTGTCAATATACACAAATTTTCTATGTTAGATTTGTCATTCTCCATGTTGGATTCATCTTGCATTCATCTATCATGAGTGTTTTATATGTGTGCATTTTTATGATACATTGGATGGAATGTTAACAAAGGGTAGATGAAGGGCAAGTGTATCACAAGGTACCAATCAAAATTCTTAGTTGGTATTAATTTTTAAAAATTTATGGAGGCGTTCTAGGGTTTTATCATTTGTCATTTCACAAGAACAACAAAAACATTAAATGGCCCACGACAAAACGTTTTGAAGAAGTCTTCCATTGAGGGCCATTTCCTTCGAATTCTAGAGCAACATCTCAAGTCAAGGTGACTTTAAGACATCCTTTGATTTGTAGTGAAATGAATGATGCAACTGGGTAGGTCACACTCACATTGTCTAACGTTAAGCTTTTAAGTCTTCAAATCTTGTCATGTATCGGAGATTTCTAAAAGTACAAAATGATTAAAGTAATGTTGCTTGAGACATATTTCTTCCTTTTTTTTTTTTTTTTTCTGTTCCTATTCTTTTTAAAAGAGATTCATGAATGTGAGATAGATTAATTTAGGCTGTCCTTCGCTCATCACTACGTTGTAAATTGATAGATCAAATTATCAATTTGCCTGAATACATATTATCTAGCATCAACGACAATCAATGACCATGGAGATTTTATTGGAAGGAAAAACCTTTTCTTATTCATAACATAAAGAGTTACCAAAAAGAAGAAAAAGAAGCCTAACATTTTTTCGACACTTTCTACTTTACAACTAACGTTGCGTGTGATCAAGACCAAGAGCGAGGTGACTTGGAAAAGCGAAAAATTGTGATTCCGAGGCCAAGTTAAAGAATATTGGCTGCATAGTGACTCACAGTGAAGAGCCGAGACTTTTTCTATAGTGGCTCTACTTCTTTCACAAAATACGATTTATTTAGAAAACATTTTTTTTAAAAATGATTGTTCGTATTGTTTAAAACAACCAGTCAATGAAAAATATTTCCGCAATCGATAATAATTTATTTCTGAATATTTTCATGAATAGTAAATATATTTCTCGTTCACTCGTTTTTAGAGTTGATACGAGTAATCATTTTTGGAAAAAATATTTTTCAAATCATTCGTTTTTCACGGAACAACATACTAAATCAAGAACTATGCACTTTTTTTTGAACTTTTTTTACATATTTCGCCAAGAGTACCTGATTACTTGCTAACATTAGCCTAGCATATAAACCAAGAGAATAGTCCACTTGGAGGTGGCTTGCTGCATCGTCCGACCTAAAGTAAGTGGCCCAATTTTTTTTGGGGACGGAAATGACATGGAAGGTGCAAATATATCCCACGTCATCACACCATTGGTCAATAATAAAAATTTGGAGAGCAATCCGCGGACAACGCGGGCAGCTTCCTGGGGCCGTGCCTTGCGTGCCGGGGTAAACGCGGTCCCCGACAAATGCCCCCGCGGTTGGGCTGAAATCACGAGACTGCCATTTGACGCACCCCACCCGCACGTCCTCTATGACTTTGATTTGACTCGCACGTGTTCTTCGCACCTTAATTAATTAAATGTATATATAAGATAAGTCACTAGTGGCTTCCAACAACTACACGATATGCGCGTTGGACCATAAGTAGCCAGCAGTTCTCCGGATCTGTACACGGTGGAAAATATGGTAAATCGCCCCTTAAATTTTTCGGCGGAAAATTAATGAGTTGCCAATATTTATTACTGTTAGTACCACAAAAAAAATTCAAATTGATATAGACGTGTAACTCATTTTCATATTATGAAAAATTACAACTTGGTACTTTCGTGGCATATTTTCGATTGTTATTATGTACTTTGAATATCCTTATGAATTGCTTTATGAAAAATCCTAAACTAATAAAACTATGATAAATTTATTTTCTGTTTATTTCTATTAAATTTTATCGTCAAATTACTGAGTTGAATGATATGCGATAGCCGATGGGTGTACCAATTTGAAATTTTACTTTTCGTTTGTTACATGTGTACGGTTTGTGATTTTTATGATGTTAATCCAATTTAACAAAAATGAACGAATAGTAAATTTGTCATAAATCTACCAATTTGAGACTTTTGGTGATAAAAAAAATTAGTTTAGGATGAATTTTGTACAAGTATACCAATTTGGGGGTTTTATAGTTAAAAAATTATTTTGAAGAAAATCTATCATATTTATTACCCTTTGAAAAGAATATGATAAATATTACAAAAAAAATCCTAAATTGATACATATGTGTAATGAATTCTCGTATAATAAAAAATTCCAACTTAATACCCTTGTGCCATATTTTCGATTGTTATTTTGTACTTTGAATGTCCGACACAATCTATTTTTAAATATTATTATTATTATTATTATTATTATTATTATTATTATTATTATTATTATTATTATTATTATTATTATATTTTGGACGGAGTTGTCGATGCTCCCCACACGGTCCACATGCTGTCAGTATTTTGTTAGTCAAAATGCTGTCAATTGAAAAATGCTGATTTTGCCGTACTACAATCGACCATTTTTACGCGATCCAATTTATTCTTGTCCGACGAATGGCAACAATCGTAAATATTAGCTAAATGTTTGTATTATTTCTTTGGCTTACAAAGAATAAGTGATGGTGAACGTCGAATTACTCTTGTGGATTTTACTTAGTTCATAGCATATTTAAATCGAATTATGAAATTACTGAACTACGGGATGAGTGTGTGATTGGGAATACCATTGCCGTCCGTTGGTCCTCAGGATGATGATGCCCCGAGTGATAGTAGGAATGTTTAGAGGGGTAACTAGGTTCTTCTGGATGCTTGGGGGTTGTAACATGATTCCCCCATATGTCCTCGCAATGCTAGATGGGTGTGCTAGATGCTCGTGGTTAACGGGATTCCTCGGAAGATATTGACATTCAATTCATAGTAAAGATAATCAAATGCATTTCCAGATTTTATTCAAGTTTTATGCGGTTTCCGTTTTCAGAGAAAACGTTTTCTATTGGTTATCCTAATTTTGAGAAAGGTTTTCAGGCAAGTTGACTTCAAAATAGTCTTCTATATTCTATATTTAAACTTCCTCGCACGTACCATTATTGACATATGTGGTATAGACTGGTTAGTAGTTTGCTTGTTGAGTTTTGTGCTCACTCATGATTGATCATTATTTCTCAAATCAATAGCATTTTGGGAAGATTGGGCGAAGATCTTGGATGTGTTGTGGGTGAGAGACAAATGATAGAGTATATACTTAGTATCCAAATCGGGATGACGCAACTACTGATGCTTTTGGGTGTAGTATGGAGTAGTAATACTTTTTACTTGTCTCCTAGTGTACCTCGATCTTGTCATAGAAAATATATAAGTAAGAAATGAAAATGATATGTCCCGCGTGTTATTTAACCGTATACGCTTCTGCATACTTAAAAGGTGAAAAGATTTTAGTAAATGCGTTAATTATGACCTACTGAAGGGCGTCACATATTATTATTATCATTATCATTATTATTTTTTTTTCGACAGAGTTGTCCATGCTCCCCGCACGGACTACGCGCTGTCCGTATTTCGTTGGTCCAAACGCTTTCGGTCGGAAACGCTGATTTTGTGGTACAAGAACCGAGCATCTTTACGCGCTCCGATTGACTCTTTGTCCGACGGATGGCAGCCATCGTAAATATTAGCTACTCGAGTGGCACAAATTAACGCGCGCCAACTATAAATACGCCACCTTCTTTCTCGGTCTGACAGATCAGGGAACTCAACGGCTGGCCGGTCATCGTCGAACAGGTGTTTCTCCAGGCGACTGCTGCGAGTTCTTCTTCAGCTAAAGGTGCGTAAGTGCTCAAGAGCAAGCTCCTGCTCGTTCGTTTCCGCTGTTTTCTTTGTCAATTCGTGCGAAATGCGTGAGCTTTTAGAATTTCTTTGGGGGTTGGCTGGAGGGTTGTTGTGGATTCTGGGTCGAAATTTCTGGTGATTTCGGTTGGTGGGTGGTTGCTAGTTTGCTTGGATTGCGTTATTGGCGTGTTGATTTGAGTCCTGCCTCGGTTCTTGATTTGCAGAGGCGGGCGCTTGTTAAAATTTGTGCAATTTCTAAATATAGTGATCTTTCTGCCAGTTAGAATTGATGGTGTCGAGGGTTGTCGGTAGCTAGCTTTGATTCGAACGTCCGGTGGCGAACCCACCGGAGTAAATGATGGAGTTTTGCAGAGAGGGTCGTTGATTTGAGTCTAGTTGTTGTCTGAGAGATGGTAAACGTTGAGAAACCTGTTCTTTGCTTCAAGGTATCGCCTGTCCTGTTGTTTGGATGGTTCATGAGTTGTCGGCTGTTGTGGGTGGTCAACTAGTTTCTTGTTTTCCCCTTTCCTGTCACTAGTACCCGTTCTTTCGGCGTCTCTGCTCGATCTTTTTCCTGTCTTCTTTCGCTTCCTTCTTTTTTGTCGGTCCCTTCTTTCTAATTTCGTGTCTTGACCTAGAAACCCCATACTGTGTAATTGTTTAGCTTCTCGATTGTCCCTTCTAATGTCATAGTCTCCAAATGGGCTTGGCCTTGGGTATGATGAAAGGTGCGGTTTTTCGCTGTCGAATATTTGACCAGACCATGAGTGATGTCCGTAGAGAAAGAAGGGCTCAAGCCAAAATGGATGTCGGAAAGAAGCCATAAGAAACTTCAACTGTGTTGACTTTACATGTGTCTATCTACCGCAAGAGATGCCAAATGTTCATAGAATTAACATTTTACCGCGAACTGTTTAGTCTCTCTCATCGCTCTAATGAATAATTTTTCCTCTCGTGAGCATGACTTCTCCCTGTTCAGCTCTTTCCAGAAAAAACTGGGTCGCTGACGCTTTTCCTTTTTACTTTCTTTCTTGTGCAGATAGTGTTGGATCTATAAGTGATTGGTCTTGTGGTCTCAGCTAAATCATTAATCATCGTGTTGCATGGAGAACTTAGTGGGTGTATTGTTCTTGTAGAATCACTGGGGTCATTTTCGATTCAGTGATTCATCCCTGTCTGCAGAACACAACTCTTAGATCGGGCAAGTTTCCATCGGTATTATCTCCAGATGCCAAGTTTTCAGAAGCAGCATAGTTCGGCGAGTGTCCTCAGCTTTTATCAGCAGCCTCCGCAGATGATCGAACCGCGTTATTTGTCCAACTACGAGCTCATAGACGGCGGCATGAACAGGGGTTTGGCTGGCCAAGGATTCGACTCATCCTTTCAGAACTACGACGAACAAATTTTCACCCTCGATTCTTCCACATCAGCGTCCGGCCTTGCTTCCTATGATTCTGCTTCCAATATCAGCACCTCACCTGATGGGACTCCCTTTGTGAAGTCCTTTCACTCAGATCAACAGCTTTCTGTTGAAAATGTCTCCGGATCGCCACTAAGTGTTTCTTCCATTGCTGACTATGCCAATGATGAGCTTCGAGACAAATTGAGGGAGTTGGAGATGTCATTGTTGGGACCGGAATCAGATATCTGCGATTACCAGAGCAGTTGCTTTAAGAACAGCTCCCACAATATTTTTCCCACATCAATGTGGCATTCGAGCCAAGTTAGAGATATGATGCCCAAACCTGACCTGAAACAAGTGGTAATCGCCTGTGCAAGGGCAATCTCTGATGCCGATACCGCTAGTGCAGCAGGTCTAATGGATATGCTGGAGCAAATGGTGTCGGTTATGGGCGACCCGATTCAGCGTCTTGGTGCTTACCTCTTGGAAGGGCTTAGGGCGAAATTGAAATTTTCCGGGAGCATAATTTACCGAAAGCTCAAGTGCAAAGAACCTACGAGCTCAGAATTGCTGACTAACATGCAGGTTCTCTATCAGATCTGCCCCTACTGGAAGTTTGCATATGTGTCCACAAGTGTTGTCATCACCAAAGCCATGGAAAACGAACAGAGAATTCACATTGTCGATTTCCAGATTACACAGGGCAGCCAGTGGGTCCCTTTCATCCAGGCCCTCGCGCAGAGGCCTGGTGGCCCCCCCCTCCTCCGCATCACTGGCATCGACGATTCTGATTCAGTTCATGCTCGTGGCGCGGGACTGGAGATTGTAGGGCAGAAGCTTTCGAAAGTCGCAGAGTCATGTAACGTGCCGTTCGAGTTCCATGATGCAGCCGTTTCTTTATCTGAGGTTGAGCTACAGAATCTTATGATTCGGCCTGGGGAAGCTTTGGCAGTGAACTGTCCTTACATATTGCATCACATACCCGATGAGAGTGTGAGCACTCAGAATCACCGAGACCGGGTGTTGAGACTGATCAAGAGTTTGTCGCCGAGAGTGGTGACCCTCGTGGAGCAAGAATCCAACACCAACACATCCTCATTCTTTCCGAGGTTCATCGAGACCTTCGACTATTACAAGGCCATGTTCGAGTCCATCGACGTCGCTCGGCCGAGGGACGACAAGCAGCGGATCAGTGCAGAGCAGAACTGTGTGGCCCGGGACATTGTGAACATGGTAGCCTGTGATGGGCCTGAGAGGATGGAAAGGCACGAGCTTTTCGGCAAATGGCGGTCCAGATTCCAAATGGCCGGTTTCAATCAGCTACCACTGGACGCATCGGTTACTCGTGCTGTGCTCGATATGCTGAAGCAGCATCACAAGAATTACAGAATCGAGGAGAGGGAGGGGGCTCTATATCTTGGCTGGATAAATAGAGCCATGTCGACTTTATCGGTTTGGAGGTGAATCTTGACATCCTGTGCTAGCTGCTGGCTTTGTAAATTTTGCTGTCAACTCTGTAGTTGCTCCCGCCTATATAAAGAGGAATGTTGTCTATATATAGTTTGATTGAATGCTCACAATTCATAGTGCACCAGTACGCAAGATCGCTTTTCTTTTCTTGTTTTACCCATTTCTTTGTTCCTCGCTCTCTGGGAATGCGAACTTTGCAAATGTCCACACATACAAACGGGACCAGAGTAGCATGGTTTATCTGCAAATTTGTACACAGCTTAGTGTATGATAAAGAAAAAGCTCGTTCGAAGTCCGACACTGCCCCAAAAAAAAAAAAAAAAAAAAAGTCCGACACTGCAAAGTTGTTGAAGGCGTTCGAGGCCATTTTTG
This sequence comes from Eucalyptus virginea, assembly GCA_014182375.1. Lineage (NCBI taxonomy): Eukaryota > Viridiplantae > Streptophyta > Magnoliopsida > Myrtales > Myrtaceae > Eucalyptus > Eucalyptus virginea. Next base: position 53,309,860 of record CM024518.1, read on the forward strand.
GCTGAAAAAGCTGCTTTGTAGACTATGTTTCTGGCCATTTATTCGAATTTGCCTCCTACCGGTACCCCACATATTGTTTCTCGTTCATTTAACGTAGGTACGACAGTCCGGCCCAGGCCTGCTGGGGCTCTGAAAAACTGGTACAAGCAGAGCTGGGCTCGGCATGGGGTTCTTTTTTGAGCACTCCGAAGGGGTGGTGGTGTGAATTGGACAAACGTATCCCAAAAAAACGAAAAACCGTCTTTAGATGATCTGTTCCATTTGCTGTTTCTTTCCAATGGAGGACATTGCAGAATGTAATCAAATTGACACCATTCAGTTCCTGGTGGGTTTGCGGGCCATTGACTTATTAGGTTATTTAACAGGTAAAGTATTGCACATAATTTGCCTATGGGGTTTTAAGAGCCTTATATTCAGTAGTCACTTTTCATCTATTGGCATCAACTTTGAGGGAAAACGGTTTGTCTAATGTGGTATGAGAGCCCATGTCAACCAATCAAATCTTGTCAATCCCTCTCAAACTCATTTCTTGTATTGGGTTTGTATTGGGTTGACTGGTCGTGATGAATTTTTTTTTAACAATTATCAATTACTCTAAAAATTTAAGCTGTTAGATAACTGTGTGATTATACTGGATTCTAGTCTAAGATTGAAATATACAAATTTAATTAGAGGCAAATAAAAGGTCAAGACAGATTTGAATTTAGAATATCTTACTTTGATATCATGCGAAATTTTTTACTCTAATGCCACCTACTTTATGTGGTGTGGGAAGATAGGGGACTAGGTGCTATAATTGGACAGTCGATTGTTATTGGGCCGAGTGCCCGGCCAAGTGTGACCGGGAGCTTGAGCGAACGTCGTCAGGTGCCTCGCCTTCTAGAAATGCTAGTGCGTATAGGCCATGTAGCGCGCTGCTGACCCATTCTAGTAAGGTGCTCGAGTGACACACAGAAACCTCTAGGACTGGGAAATTAAGCTAATAATTTGACCTATTTTTTAACTTACAAAGTAGAACATTCAAGAGGAGTTTTGATGTTTCCCTTATGAGAGGTTTTGCGGAAACACTTCTGGGATTGCTTGGTTCTACGATTGGAAAACACTTGAGAACTTGTGCAACTGTATTTATAATTCTCTGGATTCAAAATGGAACTTTTACGGGTGCTCACCCTGTTAAGTACTGGATTGAAATGCACCATGTAAATCTTGAAGTGTGCTCTCAATTTTGTTTCTACTTTTCTATGAAATTGTTCCAGATTGTCATTCATCGGTCAATTGCATGATTCACTGAAGAGCGTAAACTTTTGTAACATACTCTTGCTCTAAAAGATTAAGTTGAATCATGTGATTGTCGGCAAAGTAGAATAAAAATGAACAGCAAATTTGAAAAAAAATTCTTAGTTTCACAAAGTGGCAATTTGTTTGGTTTCAATCTACGCGTTAAATCCTGTACTTTTCCATTTGGAGTTAAGTAGCTATCAAGAATCTAAGCTATACTCCTAGTTACGCGTTAAATCATGTACTTTTCCACGCGGAGTTAAGCAAGATTAAAGCACAAAGAAAATCCTTGAATCTAGAAAACTTTCTCTACACGCGCCTTATCTTCGTCTTGTTTCATTTGTCGTTGTGCTTTCCAAATCATGCCCTTGTCCTTCTTTTTTAAATTATACTAATATGTTTTTGTAATTCACCAAGCTAACTTAAAACAAAATTTTTTTTGTGAACTATCAAAAATCACGTGCTTCTTAATATTCTTCGAGCTAGATCATTCCCTTTGTCTATTTAGTTGGGGATAAAGATAAAAATGGTTTTTGAACTTTGATTCAATATGTATGGTCTTTCATGAACTTTGAATTTGTTTAATATAATTTATGAATTTTGGCTCAATATGCAATATCATCCAGGAACCATGATCCCTCATGTTTTTGTAATGTTCAATTTATCCTTAAACTATATGAAAACATGCAATCTTATCATTGTATTAATTTAAATTCAAAGACAAAATCATATGTTTTCATATGGTTCATGGATTGAATTCAATATTTACTGAAAGTTCAGGGATCACATCGAACAAATTAAAATTTTAAGGATGATATTGCATATTGAGCTAAAGTTTAGAGATCATATTGAACGAAATATAACTTTAGATATGACATTGTACATTGAGCCAAATTTTAGAGATCATTTGTGTCATTTCCTCATTTAATTGTGATTTTTTTCTTCGTTAAAGGAAAATAGCATATGATTTGATGAGAGGGGCCATGTTAAATTTTATAAAATGATAATAGCAAATTTTACAAAGTGAGCAAGGAATTGACTCCTTTACATGTAACCACCAAGGTCTACGATAAATAATTAAAAAATTTAAGTGATCATAATGTTAACCTTTTTCTTTTTATAATAAAAAAAATATATCTTTTTCTTTGCATGGGCTGTTTCCTTCTTGGAGATCGATGAAAGTGGGTGGCCAGTTGTCATGCCCGATCCTCGGGCACGCACACATCCTTCTACTTGGTTGATTTTAAAATGCGATATCTCATAACTATGTATCGCCGATCCTTCCAATTTTTAAGCACATGCGGAAGCAGTTATAAATCCCCAGACAATAAAATAATGGGATAGAAAAGTAGGCCATATCTTTCTTATTGAAATCCACAACCAAACCTTTATACATGATATAAACCAGAGTACTTCACAACTATTCACATCAAAATGGAGTTCACCAAAGAAGATGAAATTTCAGTCCATTTGGATCGTACTTAAGATCCCTCTCGGGATTATCTTCTTCTTTCAAAAATACTTCTCCTCAGGTTTCATCTCTGAGTTCTCCTTCTCAGACTCTTCCTCCTTAGCTCCTCAGCGGGGTCCTGAAATGTTTTCCCCAAACCGGGATGAGACTACGTCTCAGCGAGTTCTACCCCACTAAGGCCTGATTAGTAAACCATATACTATAGGCTGCCTATACACGCATAGGGCAGAAGACGTACCTTGGCATCAGTCTCAACCTGCAATTCAAGGTTATTTACAGATACTTCATATATCTCCATGCACAATCAGTCAAAACACAGTTCAATCGACTTAGTCGATTACATGTCAGTTGGACCATTTCTAGGTCGATTCGATTATTCCATCTCAATCTCCAATTATGAATCACGATCCTCAGATCACATCTTAAGCAAAGGTGGAAGACACAGTCCACCACTTGACAATATTCAATATTTAATGGGCTTTCTGGCCCCACTCGACCACTTTCGATATTCAATCAGCACTTTTTACGGTCCCCACTCGACTATTTTCAAAATTCAATGACTTTACTGGTCCCCACTCGACCACTTTCAAAATTCAATGGCTTTACGGTCCCACTCGACCACTTTCGATATCAACAGTACCCAACGATTTCTCAATGAAATAATTAACAACAACCATTTAGGAATATATCCTAACAATTTATAATTAAATCAATTCCATACAAATTACAACTCAATTAAATAAACGGACTGTGCCACAACGATCAACACAAGATTTCGGTCGTCGGCCATCTCAATCTTAATTTCCGAAAAATAATTAATTAATTAATTAATTTCGAAAATTAATTAATAAATATTAAAAATTCAATTTAGCTCAAAATAAAGCCCAATTAAATAAACGACTTCACCACGATCATCAGCATAATATTCCTATCACGGTACATCCCAGTTGAATTTTCGGAAAATAAATAAATAAATAATTAATTTCGAAAATTAAATAATTAATATTAAAAATTCAATTTAAATTCAAAATAAAACCCGATTAAATAAAAAGACTTCACCACGGTCATCAGCATAATATTCCGATTGCGGGCCATCTCAGTTGAATTTTCGGAAAATAAATAATTATTTAATTTAATTCCGAAAAATAATATTTAAATACTAAAAATTCCACTTAGGACCGAAAAGCCTAATTGAAGCCCACTAAGGGTCGGGAAAAATCCCAAGATGCTTTCAATAAATAGTAAACTATATCTACTTGCTAATTGCACAATCAATTTGTCTAATTTACATCACAATTAACTAATAATCGCTAATCTATTCTAATCTAACCACATACACCTAATTAATTAAAACTAAACAATCCTTAAGCATAATTAGCCAACTAATCAGGGATTAGTGAGATTACTCACCGGATTTTAGCGCAAAACGGACCAATCCGACGGGAACGACACGAGGGTCGTTTCTTCCCAAAGCGACTCACGGATCCGGGGCCCGGAAATGGCCCAAAAGCGGGCTCGAAATTGCTGGATACCCACCGAACAGCGGCCGATCTAGGCTGGCCGGAGCTGGTTCGGTGGCTGAGGCGGTGAGGGGAGGCCGGCGGAGGGCGAGAGGGACGCCGGGGAGGTCGGGACGGTGGCGAGCGGCGGCTGGACGGGGCGAAACAAGGCTGGACAGAGGCGGATTTGCTCGGGGAGGACGCCTGGCGCGAGGGAACGGGGTTGGCGGTGCACGGCGGCGAGCGGCGGATGCGCGGGTGCGGGCGCGGGCGACGAGACGGGCGGCGACGGCTTCGGCGAGCTGCTGCCGCTTCTGCTCTTCTTCTACTTCTGCTTCCGGTTCTGTTCGCACGGGAGAGAGAGTCGAGAGAGAGAGAGAGAGAGAGAGATGAGGGGTTTGACCAGTCAAAGAGGGAAAAGAAAGAGAGAGTAGGCGTGGGGAGGGGGCGTCCGCACGAAGGGGGAGGGGAGAGGAGAGAGAGGAGAGAGAGAGAAAGAAGAGAGAGGGAGAGGGAAAAAAAATAAAATAATACCCTAAATCTTATTTTTATTTCTTTTCTCTTTCCTTTTCTATTTTCTTTCGGTCTTCAATTTTTCTTCCGATAATTTCTTTATTGAAATTTCGACTTTCGTAATTGACTGATGAGGAGACGGTCCCTAAAAATGAATGTGATACGCCGTATTTCGATTTCCGAAACCAAATCAAATTCTAGTTAAAATCGACCTGGACGTGATTTTAGTCAATCCAACCAATTAGGTAGCTTTTAGGGATTTTACCGTGGATATATCCCTTAACGGCTTCACCCAATAGGTTAGTTAACTCGTGAGTGATCAGCTCAGAGAAAAAAAATCATAAGCCCGCTGACGATATGCACATTTCATTTTATCGAAACGGGGTCGAATTTTAGGATGTCACACTAGTTGAGAGGAACCATTTGTAATTGATATTGGTTCAGTGACAGTGGTACCGGTGTCATGGTTGATGCTAGGATTAGTTGATTAAGATGGAATTAGGTCTGAGGTCTTTGTTGGTGGTCCTTTTGGAGCTAGACCTTGTGTCCTTTTCTTTGGAGCTACATTTAATTTGATCGAGATAGTCCCATTATGGGAGCCTTTGTTGGTGTTTTTTGGAGTTGCCGCTTGTGCCCTCTCTCTTGGAGTAGCATTTGATTGCTTATTCTTAAATTGTGCTCAAGTTGCCATTGCTTGGATTGTGCCCCTTGTTTGGGTCAGCCATGGGTTCTTCTTTTGATTTTATCTTCTGCGATATTGTTTGCTTTCAATCAGATGTCACTAGATAAACTTTTGATGTTTTCGATTAGCCAACCTAGGTTCTAATACCATATGTTAGGAATCACACACCGGTTCCAGAAAAAAATACACAAATAAACAATTCACACACAGGGAAAATATAATAATAAATAACAGAATCGGAAAAATATAGTAGAAAATTTGTTATCGAAATTTACCCAAACCTCGGATAAGTGTCCGTACAAAGGTACCTTGCGAATTCACTAGACTTCGAAAAGAAGGAATACAATAATAGTCTTTTCTCAAGAGATCAAGGCACGAAGAGATTGAGAATAGTCACAAAGAAAAACTCATTTTTTCTTCTATCATTTTCTTTTCTCTTTATTTTTTTCTTAACCCCTTTTTTTAGCTGCTGCCTCTCAATGGTTGATATATAAGGTGTGTAACTCTGAACATAAAAGCAAACTGAAGCGAAAAGATAAAAATGCCCTTAAAAAATATGGCTTCACTCGCTAACATCTCGTTCATTAGAGGTAGGTACGATAGCCCAGTGTAGGCCTATTCGGGCTTTGAAAAAATTGGTCTAAGTTGAGTTGTGCTCAGCATGGGGTTCTTTTTTGGCACTATGAACGGTTGGTTGTGTGAATGGACAACGTATCTACAGAAAAACAACATCTTTAGATGATTTGGTCCATTTGTTATTTCTTTCAATTGGACGACCTTGTAGAGTATTACCAAATTGACACCATTTTGTTAATTGAGGAAAACCCATCTTGCACCCTTGCATGCTTTTCACCGTCCATAGTTAGTCATTAAATTTCTTGTCAAAACAAGTCTCTTAACAAATACTCATTGTTTCTCCTTTTTCGATACTCATTATTTCAAATTAAATTCAAGCACCTAAAAAGTTTTTAGTCACACATTTTCGACAAACCACCAAACAAATGAAAACTATTTATTTTCTTTGATATAATTTTCATGAAAAATATTTTCCTTTAACAATGAAATTTAACGCAAAACAAACACACCCTAGAAAAGAATTATATCTACATATACTTAATACATATCTAGCGCTACAATACACTAGGGTATTGACACTCAAATTGAATCTTGGCAAATGTAAGTTGATAAACCTCCACAGAATGAAATGAAGCAGAGAAGCAAGATTCATCCATAAACACGTTCGCAATCTTATGTGTATTGCTTTGCTGTGAAGTTGCAACTATAGCGCACTGCTCATGCACACAACAACATAGAACTATTTGTTGGGGAAATTTGATTGCTGATGAAGATAGATAAGTAATAATAGATCCTTGATGTTTTGATGCGTGATGATAATCACTATCCTTAAGGTATTATTTGCTCACACTATTGTTGCTCCTAGGTTTAGAATAAATATACCTTTAGGATATATACCAAACCGCAAAGAAATGAGTTCAGTAATTACTTAGTTCTCTTTTGGAATTTTATCTTAAATGTGTTAAAGTTGCGTGTATGAAAAGAGAAGAAGAGAGAGTTATGAACAAGTAACACTTTTTCAACAGTTGTGGTTATTATAAATGATATGTGAATTGATGTCAATTTATAGATAATCAATCAACACATCCTTTGGAAATAGGTATATTATCCCTAACCATCACCACTTTTCATGTCAAGAATAACTTCATTTGATGACTACCGATAACTCCTTTTAGGACCAAGAGTCATCTTTTTTGGTAATCAGAGTCATGTCTTCTTTTGATCAAGAGTCACATCCTTTCTTAATCAAGAGACACATTTTCTATGATAATAAACTATTTCAACAATCCTCCACTTAGTTTGTTATCTACATTAATTTACATAAATTAATGCATACAAGAAGGTATCTATTAATATTTGAACCTTCAATAAGTGTAAATAATTCCATTAACGAAGTTAGTGGTGGATAAAACTTTGAACCATGGTTCCACTTGTTAATCAAATTATCAATCGGTTAGAAATTTCCTATGCCTAAGCACTTTTATGGCCTCGTGCTTCTCTTGCATTCATGAATATTTACAAAAATCCATTAGACTTTTTGTTAGAAGTGGCACCACTTCTTATATACATATAGGTGAATTTCCTAAATTTGTTACCTAGCATTGATTTGCTAAAGCCTTGAACTTCATTAAGAATGTTTTCTTACACTCATCCTCCTAACTTCCAAGAGTCCTAACCTTGTGCCCTAGTACTCAATCACCGTCAAGTTACAATAGCTTATTATTACCCATTTAACTTTAATAATTTCGTTAAAAATTATAAAGTTAGATTTCCATTATGCTTGACTATTATCAATTGGTCTAAGACCCATTCTCTTGGTAGCATTGCTTATTAAACCTCTCGAGAATCCCTTAATGAATAGATTGGCCAAGTTATTATTTGGCTGAACATCAATGACTGAAATAACTCAATTAGTAATTAGTTGTTGAACATATTCATGTCGCAAACTAATGTCTAGGTTTATGCCTTAAACATAGCTGTCTCACTATCACAATATAAAGATATGGCTACCACTAGTTGTGGCCACAGCTCTTTGCTCAATAACAAATTCTACAGCCCTTCACTCTCTTTACCAACCATCAATAATGATATAAAGTCATATTCCTTTGTTGAAGGAGTTATACATATTTGCTTCTTCGATGCCCAACAGGTTGCACCATTAGCAAGCTTTAAAGAAAAACTCATTCAAATGTCGACTTGTTATCAATTATGCTAGTTGGAACTAGCATTTGAATATCTCTCCAGTACTATTGGTTGTCTTCCATAGAATAGATTATATTGTTTTCTTTAATTAATCAAGAATTCTACTCATAACCCTTTAATGCACAATACTATGATCACTAGTAAATTTGGATAATTACACACAATAATTGCTATATCTGATCTAGTATGATGCATAACACACAGTAGGCTTCCAATTGCACTAGCATATCTAATTGTGCCAAATGTTGTCCAATATTTTTCATCATTTTCATTGCACATCATATGATACATTTGACTCTTTAATTTTCAAATGATGATATTTTTGAATGATTTTCTCCTCATGGTAGTGTTGACTTAAAAGCATAACCCCACTATGTTTAATCATTTGATACCTAAAATTGTATCAACTTCTCCTAAATCTTTCATTTTAAAGTAAGAAGATGGATACCTTTTGATGGTTTTATGTGATGGGCTTAAGGCCTGTCCGCCCATGTTGGGCCAAAAAGCCCGGCCCGCAAGATTAGGACCCATGGATGGAGGGATATGATGAAGGGGCACGATTCCTTTTGGAGGGAACGTATATAAGGGAGAAAAGAGAGGGACGAACACACCTTTTGGCATTTGTACGTACGTTCCTCTCCCTCTCTCCCTCCAAAAGAAAAACTAAGGCAAAAAGGCGACGCCGTCTTCCCTTCAAGGCCAATCGACGTCATCGGATCGAACGGGATCGGTTTTCTCTTCCTCTTATCGGCGTTGGTGTTTAATCTGTGGCTAACAAGGTACGCTCGATTCCGTGGTGTGCTTTAGGATCGGTGATACATGTAATTTTCCCGGGCTCATCTTCCGCATTCGTTTTTAGGGGTTCGATTTAGTGTCGAATCCGATTTTTGGGAATCCGACATTCCCAACATTGGTATCAGAGCCCTAGTTCATGTTTTCCCGACCCCTTTCATGTTTTTTGATCGAATTTTCGCGAAAGTAATCGACCGACACGGATCGGGGCGAAAAATCCCGATACCCTAGCATTGTTCATCCACTTTTTTGAGTTTTTGTAAGTTGAAATCGATTTTTGAAGGCATAGGGTGAAAGAGCTCGTCGAGACGAGTCTGGCGATGGGTCGAACACTGCCGGGAGACGCCGCACGCGCCCACACACGTGGCCAGAAGCCGCTGCGCGTGGGCGCGACGCGCCCGAAGCGCTGGCTCGGCCAGCGTGTGCGCCACACGCGCCGGTCGACGAACCGACGCGTGCTGACGTCATCGTGACGTCACCCAACGGTCGGTAACCGCTGGGATGATGTCATCGATGACGTCATCGCCGATGACTATTGGTCGGCCGGCGACCCGACCCGACCCGACTCGACATGCGCGGAAGCCTGGTGCGTGTCGCGCACGCGCCGGCTGACGTCTGCGTGACGTCAGCCCGCGCACACACGCGGCACGTGCCGGTCGGTTCGTCCGACTGGTTCGACCACCTCGACCGGTCCAACCAGCCCGACCCGCCGCCCGTTGACCCGTTGACCGTTGACCGACGATAGTTGACCGTTGACCGTTGACCAAAAAAAAAAAAAGGAATTTGTTTCTTTTTTAATTATGTCTATGTGGGTTATAAGTAATCCATTATTTATTCTGCATTTGTTGCATGAATCATGGAAAATTATGTATTTTCCCTTACATTCAATATGGATTATAAGTGATCCATTTTTAGTTCTGCATTTGTTGCAGGAACTATGATGCGTTATGCACGGATACCTGCAATCCCGAGAACGGACGAGGGAAGTGCAAGACTTAAAAGGCTGATGACAGAGTTAGCTAATTATCGGTGGTATAACGGTGATTTAGTATCACATGTGGTTAGGGTCAATCAGATGATACAGGAAATCATATGGAATGGTTATCTTATGCCGAATTTTGAGAAGGTGCCGGCTTTAATGAACACTCTTCCACTTGAATGGCAAGCAGTGTTAGATCGGCTATGGGAGGTCAACGTGGTCCCGGGTTATAGGAGGCTAGTGGTAGCTTTTGTTAGAGAGTACTATAGGATTGAGTTAACCAAAACTTCGACCCTTAGATTGAGCACCACATGGCGCAGAGTGAATGCGCCTTGGAGGCGACATGAAAGCTCTCCAAAAGTTTTTCCATGGTTGGCAAATGTGCCTTCAAATTTCTTGAATATTTTGACTGAAAGATTAGAATGAACATTCCCTATTTATTTCTTAGATTAGTTTGAGATGTTTTTGGGTGTGAATATCTCTTTCTATGTTGATATTTCTTCTTTGTATATATTACTTAGTGTAATGGATAGTTGTATTATGTGAAAGCATTGTTATTCTATTGGATGTCAAATATTATTTGCTTTCTTATTGTTGACTGCTTGTGGGTAGTTCATAGAAGTTTTTGTAACTTCATAGAATTTATTTTGCATAAGACAATTATATTAATAATAATTTTGAGTTAGGATTTTTGGAGGATGATTGGAAACATAGTGACCTTTTGATTATGAAACCTTACTTGAAATTGTTCATTGATATGATGGGTCTGTGCAAAATGGATGCATAAATGATAGGCATTAATTATTCGTGCATATATGTCTGATGTGTTCAGATCGATGGTTTCAGCAACTAAGAACGTAATTGCTGATATGAACGGCAACAATTGTGAAATATTGAATATGAAGATTCAATATGTGCTGGAAAAGAAAGAAGCACTAGAAGCTCTTGACCATGTTATGGAAGATCTTGAGGATGCCGTGCGCTACCTTGAGCTAGCAGAGGACTGTCTAACGGCATTTGAGCCGAAAATAGATATTTGCAATGCTAGTTCTAGCTCAGAAAGGGCTTTGAGCTCTAAGCGCAAGCGTATTGATTTGTTCAATATGTGGGAATGCAAAGGATCAAGTCCTTATTGCAAGAAATCAGGAGTTAACCAACACAAGAGAGGAAAACGTCCTCAAGTGAAGAAAATGTCGAGAGTGAGGTGTTACAATTGTGACAAGAAAGGTCACTATGCTCGCAACTTGTTGTGAGCCGAAAAGGTAAACACCTCTTGTACATTTGAGAACTTTGCTTATGTGTCAAGTTCTGCATTATTGGCTGAATCCAATCCTTTGTGGACTATAGATTCAGGAGCGACAGACCATGTAGCGAAGGATAGAGAATCCTTCGTGGAATTCCGACGAGTACCAACTGGAACTAAGTGGATCTATGTAGGAAATAACTCCAGAGATGAAGTTAAAGGAATTGACACTTGCCAATTGAACATGCGTGGTGGACGCACCTTGTTCCTACATGATGTTTTATATGCTTCGGGGATTCGTTGAAATTTAGTGTCTGTTTTGGTGTTAGTTAAGCTTGGTTTTTATATGAACTTCCATAATAGAGATGTAGATTTGTATTTGGATACAAACTACTATGGTTGTGGTCACTTTCTGGATGGTTTTATTGTACTAAATGTTGACTGTGGTGATGTCAATATTTGTTATTCCCTTGTTTCATGTCTTCTACTTCATATGATAATGATGTGAGTGTGTGGCATGCTAGACTTGGTCATATTGGCCAACAACGAATGAATAGACTAGCCAAAGAGGGCTTGTTGGACAACATTGAAAAAGTCGATGTGCCCATATTTGAGCATTGCCTAGTAGGGAAAACGACAAGGAAACCATTTAGAAAAGATAAAAGAGCTTAATTTCCTCTGCATTTAATCCATTCTGACGTCTGTGGTTCAATGACTATGAGAAGAAGGCATGTGGCTGTTTATTTCATCACTTTTATAGATGATAATACTCGATTCGGAAATGTCTATTTGATTTCTCATAAATCTCTGAAGCATTGAGTTGTTTCAAAAGGTTTATGAACTTGGTAGAAAATTAATTAGACAAGAAAATAAAAGTATTAAGATCCGATCGAGGTGGATAATATTTATTTGATGAGTTCTGAAAATTATGTGATGAAAAAGGAATAGAAAGACAATTGTCTATTCCATATACTCCTCAACAAAATGGTGTTGCGGAGAGAAGAAACAGACCCCACTGGAAATGGTTAGGTCCACGATGGCACATGCTAACTTACCTATCACTTTTTGGAGTGATGCGTTGTTAACTGCTGCCTATATACTTAACCAGGTGCCTTCCAAATCAGTTATTTCCACTCCATATGAGTTATGGACAGGTAGAAAACCGGACTTAAGTTTTCTTAAGCCATGGGGTTGTGCTGCCTATTCTTATGAGTCCTCTCACAAGTTTGGGAAATTGGGTCCCAAAGGAAAGATGAGTATTTTAATGAGATACTCCAAACACTCGAAAGGGTATGTGTTCATAGGTGAGCAGGAAAGTGGAAGTATAACTGAATTTGAATCATGGGATGTCACATTCTTAGAGGATGAATTTCCTAAGAAGGGCGAAATAGGGGAATATTACTCCCTATTTGAAACCTTAGATCAAGATAATGATATTGGTGGAGTTCGTCCAAGTGGGAGTAATATGAGAAGTGATGAATTGAATTCAACTCGTTCTTAATTACAACCACATGATGAGACGATATCATCATTATCTAATCCAAGTGGGAGCATAATGGGGAATGATGTGCAAAGTGTACAATCTCCCATACGGCGAACAAGTCGCCAAAGTATTCCCGGTCGACGTTTTTGACATTGAAGGGGAAACTTTTATGATTGCTCCGCAAGATGAGGATGAGCTAAGAAATATTAATGAGGCTCTAAATTGCCCTAGTAAGGAAAAATGGATTCATGCAATGGAAGAGGAAATGGAGTCAATGAAGTCAAACCATGTTTGGGAACTGGTTGATCTTCCAAAAGGACGCAAAGCTATTGGGAACAAATGGGTTTTCAAAATAAAGCGAAAGGTTAATGGCTCAATAGAAAGGCATAAGGCTCGCCTTGTGGCGAATGGGTATAATCAACAGGAATGAATTGATTATGAAGAAACATTTTCTCCTGTAGTGAGAATTACCTCGATTCGCATTATTCTGGCAATAGTGGCTAGTATGGATCTTGAGTTACATCAGATGGATGTAAAGACTGCTTTCCTCAATGGAGAATTAGAGGAATAAATATATATGGAACAACCTGCTGGTTTCATAGTGAAAGGCCAAGAAGAAAAGGTATGTCGACTTTTGAGGTCGATATATGGCCTCAAGCAGTCGTCAAGACAATGATATATACGTTTTCATAATGCCATAATGTCATATGACTTTACAATGATAGATGAGGATCATTGTGTATATATCAAAAGATCCAAAGATCAATTTGTGATCATATCATTATATGTTGATGATATACTAATTGTTGGAAGTAATATGGAGTTTGTTAATACTGTGAAGAATTGGTTATCTTCCAACTATGAAATGAAAGACATGGGTGATGTTGCATACATTCTTGGAGTTAAGATTTCAAGATTGTAAACCCATAGACACTCCTATTGCAAAAGGTGAAGGATTGAGCCATAGACTGTGTCCAAGGACTCCACAAGAGAAGGAACAAATGCAAGATGTTCCTTATGCTAGTGCTGTTGGGATGCTTGATGTACACTATGATGTGTACAAGACCTGACATATGTTTTGCAGTTGGGATGGTGAATTGATACCAATCCAATCCAGGTCAAGCACGTTGGAAAGCCGTTAAAAGAATTCTAAGGTATCTAAAGGGAACTGCTGATTATACGCTGAGTTATTATGGAAAGGATCTGCAACTCTAAGGCTATTCTGATGCTGATTGGGGAGGAGATTTAAATGAAAGGAAATCTACCTCTGGGTTTGTTTTCTTACTAAATAATGACGCCATATGTTGGAGCAGTAAGAAACAAACGTGTATAGCCTTGTCCACAATGGAAGTTGAGTTCGTGGCATTATCGGCGGCAATATAAGAAGAAGTTTGGCTTAAGAGATTTTTGGATCATTTAGGTGTTATTGGAAGTGCTGCGATTCATTGTTGGTTAACTGTGATAGCCAAGCAGCAAAAGTGTACACCAAAGATCCAAAATATCATGGCAAGACCAAACATATAGATACCAAGTATAATCTTGTCAAAGATATGATTGCACGAAATGATGTGAACTTACAGTACATATCTACGCATAGAATGGTAGCAGATCCTATGACAAAGCCAATATCTAGAGATGTGTTTTGTGGCCATATGAAATCTCTAGAATTGCGTAGAGGCTGATGTACTGAATATTGCAATTTCCCTAAGTATTCACATTTGATGAATTTGTGTTTTTTCATCATTAATGCCTATGAATCTTTGTTTGATCTTTATGCATCTTAATGCTCAGTGCATTACATTAAGTTGAGAAAGTATGTCGGACAGATATAAGATTGGCCCACTCACACGGGTAATCGCCTCTATTTACTGTGTGATAAATAGAGATGCGACTGTTTTTAAGCTTATTATCTAAGTGATAATCGAGAACTCAAGCTTAAAATACGTATGTCGCCTTAACAGAGTGTTAAGATGAGGACATAATACTTACTATGTCCGAAAGTAAAATACCCACATATTTTACTTTATCTCTATGATGCCGGATGTGAGTTCGATGAATTTTGTGAATGAGTAGATACGTGAACTCAAGTTAGACATTGGGTATGTCGAACTATCATCTGTACGGTATTGAAAGGTGTAGACATACGCTCCATGGGAAATGAGTTAATACCGTAATACGTATTTCATACTACGTATGCATGAGCCGACCAATAAGAGTGGCAAAAGTTTGATCTCAACTTTTATGTCGTGTGAGACTCTTGAGGAAAAGAGTTCCTCAATTTTTTAGTCCCCTCATGACTCTTACTTATTCTCAAGATTTCTATTTAGTGTTTGCTATCTTAGGATGTTGCCAATGGTCATGAGTTGATTCGATCTAATGGGACATTTCTAGAAAAGCAAGTTGAACTGAAATTGAGAGTTTGAAGGAAAGAGGAAGATCGATTTTGGAGAATCACATTGTAGTTTTGTATTCACTAGTTAACCAATTATGATTGTCTTTGGGATAATCATAATTGTGAATACAATATATATATCATTGTTTAAAAGAGATCAAGAGAGATATAAATGTGATCGATCGATCTAGGTACTGCATACTAAATCTACTCGAGTGTGATGCCCATTATGAGCTGCTATATATTCTTAACAGATGTATAGCAACGAGCTCTCAAAGTATGCTGGTCGCACGGATTATTCACCGGTATGAATGTTGAAGAGAGGTAAAGAGAATCCTGTTCGGCCTACCATGTGCGAGTGGGAGATGATGGTTTTATGTGATGGGCTTAAGGCCCGTCCGCCCATGTTGGGCCAAAAAGCCCGGCCCGCAAGATTAGGACCCATGGATGGAGGGATATGATGAAGGGGCACGATTCCTTTTGGAGGGAACGTATATAAGGGAGAAAAGAGAGGGACGAACACACCTTTTGGCATTTGTACGTACGTTCCTCTCCCTCTCTCCCTCCAAAAGAAAAACTAAGGCAAAAAGGCGACGCCGTCTTCCCTTCAAGGCCAATCGACGTCATCGGATCGAACGGGATCGGTTTTCTCTTCCTCTTATCGGTGTTGGTGTTTAATCTGTGGCTAACAAGGTACGCTTGATTCCGTGGTGTGCTTTAGGATCGGTGATACATGTAATTTTCCCGGGCTCATCTTCCGCATTCGTTTTTAGGGGTTCGATTTAGTGTCGAATCCGGTTTTTGGGAATCCGACATTCCCAACACCTTTTAGTTTCATTTATGCCAAGCATATTTGTACCAACAATCGACATATATTATTTATATGTAAGCAGATTATAACTCCATACTCTTTAGTAAATTTTGAGTAAATGCACTTATTATCATTGTTATACTTAAATTCATATGATAAAACCACCGAATCAAATTTTCTCATGCCATTTTTTTGGTGCTTTTTTTTTTTTTGGTCTTTACTCATACTACAAATCTCAACAAAATGCTCCTTATGTATAAATTTTTTCACAAAATTAGCCTCACAATCCCAAGAACCTTCCTCAATTCGAATGCATTTGATCACATTATCCACAATCATGTTCTCAATTGTGTGAAGAAGTTTATTTTGACAATCATTCCGAGTTTAAGATAATTTTGAAATAATTGCAACAACTTGAAGAGGTAGATAAACTTCAATAATAAGATATTTGAGTTTGGCAACACATATTTAAAGTTCATCCACTTGCTTATAGATAGATTTTCCATTAATCATGGCAAATTCAAAATATTTCAAAGGTGTAATTTTGTTTGTACCTTGATTGTCAACATTGTAATCTAGTCTCTTCCAAATGTCACTGGTATATGTGTAGGATTGAAACATTTAATATAGACGATCTGATAGAGCATTCGAAATCCTTCATTGGCACTTCCTTTTATTATCCTTTTCTTGTCAAGATTATCGCATCACTTTTATTCATAAATTTCAAAAGACTATAGCCAACATGAGGTAATCTAGTATGCCACAAGGAAGATGACTCAAACATATAAATAGAAACAAAACTTTCATTGATACTTATCCGTCAAGATTGCAAACACTTGATACATCCACTATCTCCATCTCCTTGAAAATAATAGCACCTTAAGATTGTTGGGGAAATTTGATTGCTTATGAAGATTGAAAAGTAATAATAAGTCCTTCATATTCTGATGTGTGATGACAATCATGTCTTTAAGATATTGTTTGCCTCCACTATTATTGTTGACAGGTTTAGAATAAATATACCTCTAGAATATACACCAAAGTCACAAAAAAAGGAGTTCGGCTCTTATTCAATTCTCTCTTGGAATTTCACCTTAAATGTGTTAAAGTTGCGTGTATGAAAAGAGAAGAAGAGAGTTCTGAACAAGTAGTATATTTTCAACAATTGTAGTTATTATAAATAATTAGTGTCTATTTGCATACAACCAACTAACACATCTCTTGATAATAGGTATCTTATTCCTGATCATTACCACTTTTCATGTCAAGAATGATATTCTTTTATAATTATCGATAGCTTCTTGTAGGATCAAAAATAACCTTTTTTCATAACAAGAATCACAATTTTTTTTTTATCAAGAGTCACGTCCTCACTTAATCAAGGGGTACTTCTTTTGTGATAACAAACTATTTCAATACTATTGTGGGTCTTGAATTTGATTTTTGGCCTACCATCATTTTTGCCGACGAAACCGTCCGATTTCATCGGATAGTTCCATTAAGATATTTGTCATGTTTTCGATCAACTCTCGCGACGTTGTACAAATGGAAAACTACGACCATGGCATCGGGAAATGGGATTTTCTGACGAACCCGATGAGACTTGAGCACTTGGGCGAGAAAGAACTCGAGGGCTAGTGTCTAGGGTTTTGACCGATTGCATGTTTGTTGGAGTGAAACATAAAGAAATGAATATCCCAAGAGGCGTCTCCTTAGAAAAGACCACATTGAAGAGAAAAAGTCAAAAGTGATTGACTGAGGGTGGATTCCGAACTTTCTGGGAACTTTCCTGGAAATTATCACCTATGACCACATAAATGATCTGACATTTAAGGTTAAGTAGTTTCCTGGAAGAGATCTTTGAAATCAGTTGACAATTTTGCCATTTGAGTTTCCTCTTTTAACAAATGAGAAAAGGGAAAGAAGCAACTTGGAAATTTCAAGATGAGGACTAGAAGAAGAATGATTGGACTTTGCTTCATTTTACTCCCTAGATTTCGTTAGATATGGAGGGATATTTAGATAGGCAATCTGTTCGTCCGAATTCGATATTTAGTATGATTCAAGAAATTTTTTTAATTCAGTTTAGTTTCTAAACTTTTATTATTATATTAATTATAATTTTTCGGTAAAGTTGAACGGTAGATCATGTGCATTTTGTCGATATAAATCACCGAGTCAGTAGAGTGGGTCATTAAAATGATGTGTAGACAAGCCCAACTAAAATGAATTTCTTTTTCACAAAAATACTTGTTTATTCTCTCTCTCTCTGTTTTTTTTTTTTTTTTTTTTTATTTCCTTTTCTTTTTCTTCTGCCTTCCTCCGAACCATCAACATTGGCCATCCCCCAACCATCATCGCCGGCCATCCTGCCATCCTGGTCTCCGATGTAGTTTTGCTTCCCTACTTCCCACCACAAGCCCCACTGTGCAACCTCAAATCCCTAAATTCATGTTTCCATACACGTATCTCACAAGAAAAGATAGTGACAACATTCCCTATTCAAAAAGCGATACATTGGAACATAGATGAACATAATCATAAACCTCATCAATGACTTTTGCTCCCAAATATGGTTAGACAGTGTCAAAACGAGATTGAGTTGAAGAACTAAGCTGGTTTCATAGCCAAAACCATCGAGATCGCTATAGGACAAGAAAGAGCCAATACGAAAAAAATTAGACACACCCCACAACAAAATCTTCCAAAGAAGCTAATTCCAAGTTTCAAGCTTTGATAATCGATTTTTTCTCATCCATTTTGTGCTTGTGATGAGTAATCAAGGAACATGACCAAGATAACGGGAACATAGATTTTCTATGAATGGATAGTGACACTTGATTTTCTGTCATCCTCCTCCTGTCAACTCTATCTGGCGAGACAAACCCCTTGTCATTTTCATAGGGAAGTCGTGCAGAAAAAACTTGTAATTTTTTTGCAATGAGACAACGAGTGTGATATCACAACAAACAGCGATCCTGTCCCATCCAAAACATACATTCTTGGGGATTTGGACTGAGAATTTGGGACAAATTCTGAAATGTGCTTTGATTTGATTAGCTTGTTTGGGCGACATCGTCCATGATGATATATGCTTTTTCCTGTGTTTAAGGTAATGTTTCTTAATGTTATTAATATGCTAATGGTTCTTCAGATGTCATTATTAGTGAACAAATCAAGATCAATCATTTTTGTGATGGTAGTTTTGCCATTTTGAGTTTTCTCTTTTAGCCCAATACTAATAATAGTAAAAAGAGAAGAAGTGACTGGGATAGAAGAATGATTTTGACTTTGCCTCATTTTATTCCCCAAAATTCATAAAATAGAAAAATAAGGATAATGTGATGGATAATTCCAAAATTTTTGTTCTATTTTTTATGTAATCCGTGGATTTTTTTTTTCAATTTAATTCTTGAACTTTTAGGATTGCACTCAATATGATCCTTCCGTAAAGTGCAACGCCATGTGATGAGTATTTTACTAATGTGGATTGCTAAGTTAGGGTGCGCTTGATAAGATTTCTATTCCTGGGAACAACTTTTGTTTAGAAATAGTTTTTTCCATCTTTATTCCCTAAATGAGTTTATTAGCATTTTGATATGATCCTGAAATTTTTGTTTTCAGAATAGAAAAAGAGCATAAAAGCGTTTTGTACGACTCTCAAATTTTTTTATGATGTAAAATTAGTTTAGTTTTTTTTAACAAATTTTTGAGATTTTTCTATTTTTTTGAATTTTTTATTTTCTTTTTTTTTTCCCTTCATTCTTCTTCCACCTCATTGGCCCACCATGGTTGGGCAAAGCTGACCTTGTGATGGCTAGGAGAGGTTGAGCCTCACTCCTCGATCTTACCCACCCATGGCGAGACTCGACCTCGCCTTGTTGAGCTTACGGTGGCTAGGTAAGGTCGAGTCTCATTGGGGGCCAACGAGGCTTACTTGAGGATGGCAAGATTCACCTCGTCAGCCCCTCAACCTTAGCTAGTTGCTGGCCATCGCCAAGGCTCGGTGATCGGTTAGAGGAGGAAGGAGAATGAAGTACAAAAAGAAAATGACCTTGTTTCAAAAATTGATCTGGAGAATAAAGAAGTAGATCTTTTTTACATTTTTTTTATGTTCCAATTTATCCCTTGACCATTGATTTGTTCCAAGGAATTAAAAAATTAGTCAATGTTACTAAATGAATTTATATTCTTATTATGTTTTGGGAAAAAAATAGAGAAATAGAAAAACAGGATGGTTACCAAATAGTATGTGATTCCAAAAAAATGTTGTGTAAATTTTTGTACATAAAAATACTCATTTTGCCCGTCTTTTCTTCTTCTTTTTTCCTCTTCCTCCATCTCAATTAACATTATTGGCCATCCCTCCACCATTGTCACCGATGTAGCTCCGCTACCACTACTTGCCATCACAAGCCTCATTGTCCAACCTTAAATTTGATTTGCTCTTTAAGTCATGTTTCCGTGCACCTTTCCATAACAAAACATACTGATAACATTCCCTACATTAACGTTCAAAGAGTAATACATTGGAACCTAGATTAATGTCATCTACAACCTCACTAATGACGTTTGCTCCTAGATATGGTTAGACGGTGTTGCCATGAGATTGAGTTGAAGAATCAAGTTGCTTTGTTGTAATGATCCGGTTTGATGTGGACAAAGGATTCGGACAAGGAGTGGCTCTTGGCAGATTTCTAGGATGGCAAAGGAGCATGAAAGTGATTCTCATATATATGTGTGTGTGTGTATGTATGAAAATTAGAATTAACTCATAGATACGCTTTTTGACGTAATGGTAATGCTTAACTTTAATCATGCTCAGGTACGAGCACTCTTAGGATGTGTGATCTCTAGAGAAGGTGCTTGCCTCCATGCAAAAGGACAAAACCATGAGACTAGGTACCCAATTGGCCATGGTGGATTGTTAGAATATTTAAATGATAAATTACACCTTCATTTTACAGCTCAAGTTTTTAAACGGTTGATAGTAGTTCCATAAATTTTCACAAGGTATCAGAGTTAGGAGATTTTGAGTTTGAATTTTTTAGGCCCCTATTTGCCTCCCTAATCACATATTTCCACCCTTTAGGGCAGCAGTAATCCCACCAAGTTTTACACAGATAATACCTCAGTAAGTTAATTCAGGAATATCACGTTTATATAAAAAATAATCAAAATCTCCATTAAAAAGAAAGGGAAATAGCTAATAACCAGAAAAAAAAAAAACAGATAAAACCCACAATAATTCAAGGCCACGAAGGCTGCATTATGCTAAATCTGTCAAGCGGATGATATCCTTTTTGGACGATTCCTGTGATTTCTCCTCCTCTGTCCACTCGCTCAGCAGACACTCCTCAACACGCCCCTGGTGGTTTCTTGGAAAATCACTGTGAGACTTCCGTGAAACGCGTATACTGCCGATGTGTATTCTCTCTCTCTCTCTCAAGGTGTTGTTAATGCAAAACTCGAGATCGCGAAGACGCGGCAGGGATGGGAAAGGGAGCACATGGCAGAAAGGACAAGATGCAAATCCTGACTTGTACTGACGACGATGGGACGTTGCTTAGGCAGTTGGAAGATTCAGACCAAATTTAGTCAAGCGTTTCCCCGAAACTTAAAACGCGCTTCTCAGTTCCAACCAACCGCCTTCTCTATAAAAAGGGCTTAACCGCAATCTCCATTGCTGTATCCTAGTCTTCATTCATTTTCTCCTTTGCTACTCTGAGAGAGAGAGAGAGAGAGAGCAGGAAGTGTGGCTATTTCTCTTTTTGCCAGTTGATCTACGTGAAAACTCCCTTCAGAGCCGTCACAGAAGAGCTTTGCCGATGAACCATGACCCATCATCTCCATAAGGAGGAGCTCACATCGAGCTCCGTTGCTATATACTAGTCTTTACTCAGAATCCCATCTGTCACTTCCTGCTTTTCTTCCTTCGTTATTGTGCTTCAATCACATCTACTTCTTTTGGATTCATTGAACAGGTAAATTTTCCTCCCTATCATTGCTCAACGTTCGATTCAGTGGAGGGAGGGAGAGAGAGATAATTCTAGAGTCATGATTCTTAACAATTTGACTAGTTTCCTTTTTGCCAGTTGATCAACGTGAAACTCCATCCAGATATGTCACAGAAAAGCTTTGTAGATGACCCGGACATTGAGTCTCAGCAAGAGAACCTCCCAGTTGATGCTGGCGGAGCCCCAAGGAGACGGTGGCAACGGGTCTCCTTGGTCCTGAGGGCAAATTCAATTCTCATTTCGACAACAAAAAAGACTGCGATTAAGGCATATGCGGCTGATGATCAAGATGTCGAGTTGCAGCAACCTACTCGACTCAATACTGGCGAAACCCTGAGGAGACGGTGGCATTTCGTCTACTTAATCGTAAAGGCTCTCCGGGCCTTCGTTTCGACAGCAAATAACCCTGTGACGGAGACACAACTTGAAGTGAGTAGTCTCAAATAATTGCTTTTCCCTCACAAGACCACAAAACACTTTTTTTTTTTGGTCAAAAGGACCACAAAACACTTTCATGACAACTCACCACCAAAACATTTGATAAATGATCTTTCATATCTTTGTTTTGCTCTGAAGCTCGCCAATCTCAGAACGATCTTTCATGTGATGGCGACATTACCGTTTTGAGGCCAGACTGGTTCTTCATCCACATCCTATCGAGTCATAAAAGTTCCAGCGTAAATAACCCATATTCGTTCACATCAATACGGTCTTCACCATCTAGAGCAATTGCGTGCCAATGAACACGATGCATTCGTGGGTAGGTAGCTAAATGAAATTGGTAGAACTGTCCCTTAGGCTTCCCAGCGGCAACATGGTGGAAGCCCTTTCTATTCAGAAGATGAGCTGGTCTCAGTTGCATTCCATGGCTACTAGGGTAAAAAAAGGCACTAAAAGATGAGTCTCTTAGTCGATGAATCAGTTGATTGAGAACTTGAAAGCTACTTTCATGTTCTTACTCATTAGTACCAAAAATATAATCTTTAGATCTGCTGCAGCTGATTTCACATCTTGCTATTCGAGCTACAGTGCTTTACGTCTGAAGAAGTGAAATAACCGCAGGTGACCACTACTCCAGTGCTTGAATTGGACTGACGACGATGGGACTTCGCCTAGGCAGTTGGAACATTCAGACGAAATTTAGTCAAGCATTTCCCCGAAACTTAAAACGCGTTTCTCAGTTTCAACCGCCTTTTCTATAAAGAGGGGCATAACTGCGAGCTCCATTGCTGTATCCTAGTCTTCACTCATTTTATCCTTTGCTACAGAGAGAGAGAGAGAGAGAGACAGAGAGACAGAGAGCAGAAAGTGTGGCTATTTCTCTTTTTGACAGTTGATCTACGTGAAAACTCCCTTCAGGGCCGTCACAGAAGAGCTTTGCCGATGATCCATGACCCATCATCTCCATAAGAAGCTCACATCGAGCTCCATTGCCATAAACTAGTCTTATACTCATATTCTCATCAGCTACTTCCGGCTTTTCTTCCTTTGCCTAGTGTTCTTCAATCACATCTACTTCTTTTAAATTCATTGAGCAGGTAAAGTTTTCCTTCCCATCATTGCTCAACGTTCGGTTCAGTGGGGGGAGAGAGAGAGAGAGAGAGAGAGAATTCTACAGTCATGATTCTTAACAAACGTGGAAGTGTGACTAGTTTTCTTTTTGCCAGTTGATCAACGGGAATCTCCTTCCAGAGATGTCACAGAAGAGCTTTGCAGATGACCTGGACATCGAGTCTCAGCAAGAGAACCTCCTCGTTGATGCCAGCAGAGCCCCAAGGAGACGGTGGCAACGGGTCTGCTTGGTCCTGAGGGCAAATTTAATTCTCATTTCGACAACAAAAAAGACTGCGATTAAGGCATGTGCGGTTGATGATCAAGATGTCGAGTCACAGCAACCGACTCGACTCAATACTGGCGAAACCCTGAGGAGACGGTGGCATTTGGTCTACTTGTTCGTAAAGGCTCTCTGGGGCTTCGTTTCGACAGCAAATAACCCTGTGACGGAGACACAACTTGAAGTGAGTAGTCTTAAATAATTGCTTTTCATGTTCTTACTCACTAGCACCAAAAATATAAGCTTTCGATCTGCTGCATCTGATTTCACATCTTGCTATACAAGCTACGGTGCTTGAACTCTGAAGAAGTGACATATCCACTGGTGACCACTACTATTACATAAATTCAAGGATAATTATTGACAATCCTCACATCATCCATCTTATCTGCTTTGACTTGTAGCATGAACTTCAAAAATCTGAGATGACTTTTAAGACACCTTAAACAAAACTCTCTCTCTCTCTCTCTCTCTCTCTCTCAAAAGCGTACGCACACAATACATCCAAGAGTTGCCATATGCATTATTTAGTCCATATATATGTATATGTTGCTAATGGAACTTGTCTAATTCACGCATTGATAGGCTACACACATTACCTATTGTTTCTAACCCTGAAGTAACATATTTGTTTATCACAGAGCACAGAATTACCAGATTCTGGGGAACCAGAGCGGACACATGAATTGCTCATCAGTTGTGGGTACAGCAATCACGAATGTACTGGGGTGGTGCTCCAAACTGAAAATTTCGCTAAGATGATAATGGAAAACGATTTGATTGCCTTACTAGAATTTGGAGGTGTCCAACGGGTAGCAGAGGCTCTCAGCAGTGATATGGCAAAAGGAATTCCAGGTCACGAGGAGGACCTCCATCACCGACGCACTGCACTCCTTAAACCCGAGTCAGATATTCATAACAGAAGCTTCATCCACTTCCTGAGCAAATCTTGCAACAGTAGCACCATTTTCCTTCTCCTGATTTTCGCCATTCTGTCATTTGCCTTTGGGATCAAGGAGAAGGGACCGAGAACGGGTTGGTATGAAGGGGCTCTTACACTAGGTGCTGTCATTCTGATCGTGATAGTCCAATCAATTTGTGAATTTAGGAATGAAAGTTCACGTCAGCTGTCAGTAAACCAGCTTTGGCAAAATGGGGACCTGAAAGTCCATGTTTTAAGAGGGGGATGCCGTCAAAATATTTGCGTCTCTGATGTCCTCTTGGGAGATATTGTGCTTTTAGAGAAGGGAGACCAAGTTCCTGCCGATGGTTTGCTCATACCCACTGGATCCTTGGAAGTGGATGACAAAATTGAGCCCATCATCAATAATCAGAATCCATTCTTGTTTTATGGTTCCAAAGTAACTGATGGTGCTGGCAAAATGCTGGTGACCTCAGTTGGTGCCGAGACAAAGTTGGGCAATATGTTGAGGACAGCTCAACTATCAAAAAAGACTCCAGTAGAGGAGCAACTCAACGAGCTGAGCACGCGGAAGCAAATAATTGGTGTTGCCATCACAATAATCATTACTGTGGTGTTGTTTTTGCGGTTCAATCTCAAGAAGGAATATAAGAATTCAGGCCTGCCGGACTTCTCAGGGAAAACACATCCTCTGAAGCAATTAATTGAAGCTATGAAGAGAGTTGCCCAGAGACCAAGAGGGATGTTAAACACGTTGACTTCATTTACTTTGCTACTAGCTGGAATTGCTGAAGGAGTACCATTAGCAGTTACTATTGCCATCACTTGCTGGAACAAGAGGATGCTAGGTGACAAGACCTTTGCTCCAGAACCATCCATTACTCTCACCATGGCTTCGGTCACCATTGTCTGCACTGACAAAACAGGGGCACTGCCATTGGCCCCACAAGAAGTTGAAAGGTGCTGGATTGGTAAAGAAGTTATCAGTGAAGATTCCAAGGTATCCAATCATGTTCTGGAAGCATTTTGTGACGGAATTGGCATACTATCTTTATTTCCAGAGAACAGCCGAACCCCAATGGATAACTCAATCCTTGCTTGGGCTGCAGAGAAATGGGAATTGAAAACGGAAATCTGGAAGCAACTTCACAGTTTCATTGAGTTCAAACAGTCAACTCACAATGAGAACATAGTTGTAGCATTGGTTGGAAAGGATGGAGGTAACTGGCCAAGGTTCTTGCACTACAAGGGACCTGCAACGCCAATATTAGACTTGTGTTCACAATTTTATGACATTGAAGGGATAACAAGGCCCATGGATATAAGTGAAAGGATGATTTTTGGAGACATTGTTGGGCAAATGCTGTCAGAAGGTTTTGAACCCATCACATTTGCTTGTAAGCAAGTTGATGAATCCAGGTCTGATGAAGGCAATCTAACAATGGTGGCACTGTTGGGGCTAAAGAAGACTGGCTGGGAGGATACAAGGGAGGTGATAGAAGAATGTAGAGAAGCCGGAATTAAAGTACTAGTAGCGTCAAGTGAGGAGGTCTTGAAGCTACAGAGCATTGCTACAGGGTTTGGAGTCACACGGCCTGATTCAGATGCACTAGTCATAACAGGCGAAGAATTTCGAAATAGCTCTGATGAAGAGAGGATGGACATGGCAGCCAGAATTTCTGTGATGGGGAACTCCCTCCCATCCGATCGGCTTCTTCTGGTGAGTTGCTTGAAAGATCAAGGACACAGAGTTGCAGTGGTTGGAAACAGAACAAATGACATTCCGATGCTAATAGCTGCCGATGTGGGAATCACATTTGCTACTTGGAGCACTGACATTGCAAGAAAGAGCACTGACATCGTCATCACAGAAGGCAATTTCAAATCCATCTTGGCCGTAATGAAGTGCGGAAGATGCATATACAGCAATATGCGGAAGTACATTCAATTTCAGCTGACTATGACCTTAGCCGGGTTGTTGATACCCTTAATCACAAATGCCTCTCATGGAAGTTCACCTATAACGACAATTCAGTTCCAATGGGCAATCTCAGTTTTGACTCTTCTAGGTGGTTTGGCTCTTCTGATGGAGCCACCCCGTGAGATGCTCATGAAGAAATTCACACCGGGACGAGATGGACAACTCATTACCAAGGCCATGTGGGTGAATATTTTCATGCAAACAGCTTACCAGGTCTCTCTGTTGGCAACCATGCAGTCTAAAGGGCCCACAATTCTCGGGCTTAAGGAGAAGGTAATTAAGACTGTGATATTCAACAGCTTTTTTGTATGCCAGGTATTCAACAAATTCAATGCACGAGAGCCCGAAAAGATGAATATCTTCAGAGGGGTCCATCGCAGTAAATGGTTTTGGGTGGGTACAGTTACCGCCTTGTTGTTGCAGTGGGCATTTCTTGAGATAGCACATATCATTGCAAAAGATTCAAGATTGAATTACGCAGAATGGGGAATGTGTCTGTTTCTTGGGGTTATTTCATGGTGCATTGACTTAGCTGGAAAGTGCATACTCCTCGTAATAAAAAAGTGGGTGACAAAGCCACCAGGTGCAGTTGTCCAGGACAACGGAAACCTAACCTCAGCTGTCCCAGAACCTGCTTGCCATCTCGAGCTTCTTCCGCTCATGCAGAAGTTGAAGGCCGTATATGTCCGAGTTAAAACTATCTTCACAAGAGATGGAAAAACTGATTGATGGTACGTGGCATTGTAAATAAGGTGGATTAGGAGGATGCATGATAGAAGCGAGTCAGACAGAATGAGTCAGTTCAATAACTTAGTTTGCAACTTTCACCGAGTAGTTGCCTAGAATTTCCTATTAAGATTGCCTTCTACATAATATTAGACACCATAACGAACGCCATCTCTGTCTCATAATCAATTCCTTTTTCTTCCAATTCCTCTCTTTATTTCATTTTTCTTTTCACATTGATCCATGGAGCCTCCCCTCTTTCATTTTGATACCATTTATATTTTCTGCAAATTGCCTCAGCACTTCTTTCGGGTTGTAACAGCTCGTTTCTGGTAAAGTCCTACTAATTATTGAGAAACCTACGTAAGAGATCATCAGAAATGTGCAGTTTCATTCACAAATAAGCAAGTAAAATAGCTGCAATTTGAAGAACCAGAGATCATATCGATATATAGAGAGCAAATAAATAATAACAGAAGATGATCATAAATTTTTATTAAGGCATCTTCGATCACAAGCTCTGTATCTAACAGAAACTAGTGGAAGAGACTAATGAGACATTTGAGTTTGGAGCCTGAATTGATGCTCACAAGTAGGTGAAGTCATTAAGATAAGAGGAGCACCTGCAAACTGAGCTTAGCTGAGAAAGTGAGTCACTAATTCGTTTGGAACTCCCTTGCTATTCAATTCTGTCCTGCGGGCTCTTGGCGTCTCCTTAATGCACATCTTTGGTGACAATGGCTCGACGCATTTTCCATTAGAAAAATTCCTCAACAATGCTGTTCCACACGAGGCTCAAACAAATTCACAGCTTGCCTCGTCACCTAATTGCCAACAATCATCAAGGAAACTCCCGAATTAACCCTAAATGATGGTGCTCAACAAGGACCCAAAAAGCTTTTGGTCAATGAACACTACTGATTCATCTAACCGTTACGAATAATGACGTGTACAGAACAACACGATTCCCCATTGACATTCAGTCCACTTCAGTTCTGTACTCACATCCCCCTTCCTCCTTCTTCCTATCTTTGATTTATGCAACCATTCTTCTTCATTTCAAGTGAGCATTAACTCTCATATACTCGTGCAAAATCAAATGCAGATCTTGAACAAAACCCAGAAGAAGGAACGGTTTGGCAAACCCGCAGCAAACGAACTTCAACGGAAGGAGACCTAAGGCATTGGTTTTGAGCTTAGCTTCGATTGAACTCACTCACTAACTGAGCATATCATTACATAGCAGAAATCTCGAGAGAAGAGAAAGTGCAGACATGAATTCGAAACTAGCACCTGCAAGCGAGCTCCGTAGAAGCACACCAGTCGGCCCATGAAGCTTTTCAAAGTCAACGGTCTCCCCATTTCTGGGGAGTTTGGCCATTATCGGTCGCTCATTTGTCGTTTCAGTGAGCGAATGACGAGTCTTCTTGCTATGTAGAAAAGAAAAACCAAACCTTATTTCATGTATTAGTTTAATAATCCCAAATCCGACGGTCAGTATTTCATAGATTAACGACCACATGAGTAATGCGAAGTTTAGCATGGCAATCATGTTAACAGTTGTTGTCCACTTTAATCGCCATGCACAAGTTCGAACCTTCTTCTCATATAAAGTTCAAAATTATCCCCACAACAATTTGTGATTCTTTCGGACCCGTGGCTTGATTTCCTTTTCTCAGATTGAGTCCAAAATTATCCACACGCAACAATTCGTAGTTCTTACACATGGCTTGATTTCTTTTTTTTTTTCCCTGCGTAATTGGTACGCCTGGCTTATTGCTAGGAGCATAGAAAAATTGTCCAGTCCAAATTGGCCCATGCTAATGCAATATAAGTTTAGCGACCCATATCCAGATCCAATCAATACCCGACCCAACTGAGTGGCCTTGTGCTGGGGTGGCTTTGCACTGGGCTGGTGAAGCTGAACCTTGCCAAATTCGACAAGGTTGAGCATCGTCAAGGACTTGGTGAGACTCGACCTTTGCTAGATTTGGCAAGGTTGAGCCTCGTTAGGAGTGGGCAAGACTCAACCCTCACTATGGGTTAGTCCTTAAACTATATGAAAACATATAATGTTATCATTGCATTAATTTAAATTAAAAAAATTGAATGTTTTCATATAATTCATGGACTAAATTGAATATTTATCAAAAGTTTAGGAATCACATTCAACGAATTAATAGTTCATGAACAATATCGTATATTGTGCTAAGATTTAGGGATTGCATTGAATAAATTAAAAGTTCGAGCTGACATTGCACATTAAGAAAAAGTTCGGGATCATTTGTCATTTTCTTATTTAATTGTGATTTTTTTCTTTGTAAAAAGAAAATAGCATATGATTTTTGAGAAAGGCCGTGTTAAATTTTGTAAAATAAAATAGCAATATTCACAAAGTGAGCAAGGAATTGACTCCTTTACGTGTAACCACCAAAGTCTACGACAAATACTTAAAAAAATTTAGTGATCATATTGTTAATCCTTTTCTTTTTATAATGAGAATAGATATTCTTTTCTTTGCATGGGCTATTTCTTTCGTGGAGATCGATGAAAGTAGGTGA
This sequence comes from Eucalyptus virginea, assembly GCA_014182375.1. NCBI lineage: Eukaryota > Viridiplantae > Streptophyta > Magnoliopsida > Myrtales > Myrtaceae > Eucalyptus > Eucalyptus virginea. The sequence continues at coordinate 53,339,822 of CM024518.1, forward strand.
TCGGTTGAGAGGAACCGTTTGTAATTGATATTGGTTCAGTGACAGTGGTCCTGGTGTCGTTGTCGATGCTAAGATTAGTTGATTGAGATGGAACTAGCTTTGCGGTCTTTGTTGGTGGTTCTTTTGAAGCTAGACCTTGTGTCCTTCTCTTTGGAGCTACATTTGATTTGGTTGAGATAGACCCACTATTGGGGCCTTTGTTGGTTTTTTTTTTTTTTTTTTTTGGAGTTGCCGCTTGTGCCTTCTATTTTGGAGTAACATTTGATTGCTTTTTTTAAATTGTGCTCAAGTTGCCATTGCTTGGATTGTGCCCCTTGTTTGGGTTTGCCCTTGGGTTCTTCTTTTGATTTTATCTTCCGCAATATTGTTTGCTTTCAATTGAACATCACTTAAAAACCTTTGATGTTTTTGATTAGCCAACCGAGATTCTGATACTAATTGTTAGGAGTCGCACACCAATTCCAGAAAAAATACGCAAATAAACAATTCACATAGGCAAAATGTAATAATAAATAACAGAATTGGAAGAACATACCAAGAAAATTTGTTATCGAAATTCACCTAAACCTAGGCTAGATCTCTGTGTAGAGGCACCCTGCAAATTCAATAGATTTTGAAAATAGTAGAAATACATTTATAATCTTCTTTTAAGATCCAGGCATAAAGAAATTGAAAAAATTTACAAAAAGAAAACTCACTTTTTTCTTCTCTTATCTTTTCTCTCCATTTTTTTCTCAGCTCCTTTATGTTTGGCTGTTGCTTCTCAATAGCCAAGATATGTAATGTAACTTTTAACCTCAACGCAAAATAAAGAGAAAAGACACAAAAAAGGCTCTAAAAAATATTTGGCTTCACCCGCCAACGTCTCGTTCATTCAATGTAGGTATGATAGCCTAGCGTAGGCCTAGTCTGACTCTGAAAAAACTGGTCCAAGCCGAGCGGAGCCGTGCTTAGCATGAGTTTTATTTATTTATTTATTGGGCACTTCGAACAATTGGTTGTGCGAATGGACAACGCATCTACAGAAAAACCTGTTCCACTTGCTGTTTCTTTCTAATAAACGACCTTGCAGAGTATTATCAAACTGACACTATTTTCTTACTTAAGGAAAACTCAATCATGCACTTTTTTTTAGTCGAAAAACCCTTGCATGCTCTTCACTGTACGTAGCTAGTCATTGAATTTCTTGTCAAAACAAGTCTCTTAACAAACGCTCACTTTTTTTACTTTCTTCGATACTCATTATTCCATATGAGATTTAAGCACCCAAAAATATTTTCAATTACACATTTTCAGCATACCACCGAACTAATGAAAAGCAATCATTTTCTTAGAAATAATTTTCATGAAAAGTATTTTCCTTAATCAATAAAGTTTTACGCGAAACAAACACACCATGAAAAAGAATTCTATCTACATATATTTGAGGCGTATCTAGTGGTACGATATGATGAAGTTGTGGAGTATGATAGAAAAAACTAATATTTAAGTGCAGAAACAGTTTGTTATAAACAGACACTTCCCAACAGGTCACCCATCCTGCTAATAGCATACGTGTAATTTTCATATTAAAGCAAATAATAGAGTTTTTACTGCAGCTAATATATCGAGGCAATATCTTTTATAATTGCAATGTTGAAACTTGTAACGTTTGAGCTTGTAACGCTGATAGTGGAGAGATTGCCTAGTGCAACAATGTGATTTTTCCCTTTCTGATTTTGGGAAGGGTTTTTTACATAAAAATTCTCATTTGATTTTTCTTCAAAGATTCACGTGAGTCGGTATGGATCACTAGATTCACATAGTATCAAAATGGATCAAAATAGGTTAAAATGCGTCAATACGAGTAAGACCATTTTCGACTCATCCCGACTCATCCGTCCAACGGGTCCAGCAGGTCCTATGCACATAGGAAAAGGTAAAAGGAAAAACAAAAAGGCAGAACTGATATGCAATCATTGCATCTCCTTTTATAGCTTAAAGAGTTTATACGCGCAAACGCAAAGGCTACCTAGAAACTCACGAAACACCCTAAGATCCATCACCTTCTCGAAGGCTTCGTAGTGTAAATTGGACGACAGTCGTTGATTATTACGTTGAGTCCTACCGAGGATTAAAGAAAAATTGAAGGGCAGCGTTACTTCGTCCCCCTCCACGCGCACCACCATGATGTCCGCTTGTCCTCCCTACCGATCGATCGATTAAAAGCATCCGGCTTTTATTGCACGCGGTTTGTTGGAAAATATCACCTATGACCGCATAGGTCATATGGCATTTAAGGTAAGTAATTTCCTTAAAGGGACCTTCGAAATCGTTTGACAATCTTGCCATTTGAGTTTTGTCTTTTAGCCAATAGAGAAAAGGGGGAGAAGCAACTTGGAAACTTCACGATGACGACCAGAAGAAAAAGATTGGACTTTGCCTCAATTTACTCCCTAGATTTCATTAGATATGGGGGGATATTCAGATGGATGATCCCTTATGTCCGATATTTAGTATAATTTATGAAATTTTCCTTATTCAATCTAGTTTTCAATTTTTTAGAATTACAGTAAATATGATTCTTTGTAAAGCTGAATGGTATATCATATGTATTTTGCCGATGTGGATTGCTAAGTCATCAATGTGGATCTAAAAAGATGTCATGGTTAGCTCAACTCAAATAAACTTCTTTTTCACAAAAATACTTGTTTCTTCTCTCTTTTTGTTCTTCTTCTTTTTTTCTTTCCTCTGAACCATCATCATCGGCTAGCCGGCCATCATGGTCTCCGATGTAGTTTTGCTTCTCTGCTTCCTAGCACAAGCTCCACCGTGCAACTTTAGATTTGATTCGCATTTAGGTCATGCTTCCGAGCACGTATCTCACAAGAAAACATAGTGACAACATTCCCTACATTGATGTTCAAAAAGTAATACATTGGAACCTTGATTAACATAATCAATAACCTCATTAGTGACTTTTGCTCCCTAATATGGTTGTACGGTGTCGCAACGAGGTTGAGTTGAAGAATCAAGCTGCTTTCATGGCCAAAACCATCAAGATCACCATAGGGTGGGAAAGACTCGATGCGAAAAAAATCAGATACATCCTACAACAAAATCTTCCAAAGAAGCTAATTCCAATTTTCAAGCTTTGACAATCTATTTTGTGTCATCCATTTTGTGCTAGTGATGAGTAATCAAGGAAAATGACCAAGATAACGAGAACATAGATTTTATGTGAAGCGGCTAGTGACACTCGATGATCTTTTGTCATTCTCCTCTTGTTGACTCTATCCGGTGAGACAAACCCCTCATCATTTTCACGGGAAGTCAGCAGAAAAAAACTTCTAATTTATGCAATGAGACAATGATTGTGATATTATAACAAAAAGCGATGCCTGTCCCATCCAAAATTTCCATTTTGGGGATTTGGAATGAGAATTTGGGACAGATCCGTGGGAGAAGCACGGTTTTGGAAAGGGACAACGTTGGAAACGGGTTTGTCGGAACGGAATCCATCCTTCCGTTTAAAAAAAGTTTTTAAGTACTGAAAGAAAACAAGATGATGTTCCCATTTGTTAATCTTTGATTAGTGTTGTTTACTGAACCGTGCTTTGATTTGATTAGCTTGTTTAGGTGACATCTTCAATGATGACATATGCTTTTTTCCTATGCTTCGGTAATCGGTACTTAATGTTATTAATATGCTAATGGTTCTTATCTCCAGATATCATTATAGTGAACAAATCAAAATCAGTCATTCCGTGATGATAGTTTTGCCATTTTGAGTTTTCTATTTTATCCCAATAATAATAATAATAATAATAATAATAATAATAATAATAATAATAATAATAATAATAATAATAATAATAATAAAGAGAAGAAGCAACTTGAAACTTACGGTGACGACTAGAAGAAGAATGATTTTGACTTTACCTCATTTTACTCCCTAGCTATCATAAAAATAAAATAAAATAGGGATAATGTGATGGATAATCCCAGAATTTTGGTTTGATGTTTCATGTAACCCATGAGTTTTTTTGTTCAATTTAATTCTTAAATTTTTAGGATTGCACTCTATATGATCCTTACATAAAGTGCAACATCATGTGATGTGTATTTTGGTGATGTGATTCGCCAAGCTAGCGTGTGGATCCAAGAAAGTGATGCGTAAAGCCAGCTCAGCTAAAATATATATATCAAAGTACTCATTTTTCTCATCTTTTCTTCTTCTATTTTCTTCTCCCTCCATCTCAACCAATATTACTGGCCATCCCTCCACCATCATCGCCGATGTCGTTCTGCTATCACTACTTGCCATCACAAGCCTCATTGCACAGCCTCAGATTTGATTCGCACTTAAGTCATGTTTCCATGTTCCTATCCCATAACAAAACATACTAATAATATTCCCCACATTAACGGTGAAAGAGTAATACGTTGGAACCTGGACTAACGTTATCTGTAGCCTCACTAGTGATGTTTGCTCCCTTAGATAGGGGTTAGATGGTGTCATAATGAGGTTGAGTTGAAGAATCAAGCTACTTTACTGTAAGGATACAGTTTGATGAGGATGGAGTGGTTGCCAAGGGTAGGGAGTGGTCGCCTAAGCCAGAGGGTCTAGACAAAGAGCGACTCTTGTTAGGATTCTAGGATGATGAAGGGATAAAAAATGAACCCAACTGTTCATTGAACATGGAAAGAGCAATTCTGAAATTTATATGTGAAAGCTGAAATTAAATGATAGATGCACTTCTGACGTAACGGCAATACTTAACTTTAATCATGCTCAGGTGGGAGCACTCTCAGGATGGATGATCTCTTGAGAAGGTGCTGACCTATTCGCGAAAGGACAAAACCGTGACACTTGGTATGGGATAGGCTACGATGGATGATACCTTAGTGAGCTAATTTAGGGACGTCACGATTTTAGTAATAATCATCAAAATCTCCATTATAGGAAGGGAAATAGCCGATAACATAAAAACAGGTACACCAAACAACAATTTAAGGCCATTAAGGCTGCATTATGCTAATTCTGTCAAACGGAAGATGACCCTTGGACGATTCCTGTCGTTTCTCCTCCTGTCCACTCTCAGCAGACACACCTTCCTATCATTTTTTCATGCAAATCATGCAGAAACCAACTTTAGAGCCAAGCAACGAGCCAACTGAGTGTGATTTGGGCTGAATCCGAGTCAAAACCGTAGAACAACGCCGAAACTAAAATGTGGGAGTGTATGATCTCTCGTGGAAGTTGCGAGCGGCTAATGTCCCGTGTATTTCCTTGGAAAATCTGACAGTCCGCAAAACGCGTGTGCTCCATACTTCATTAAGAAATCCAAAAACAGAAGCCTAAAAATTCGATGTGAAAACATCGGCAGTGATGGAAAGTAAGCGGATGGCAGAAAAGACGATGCAAATCTTGACGACTAGGGGACGTTGCTGAGGCAGTTGGAAGATTCAGTCGAAATTTGTCAAGCATCTCCCCGAAACTTAAAATGCGCTCGTTTGCTTGTTTTACCCAAAAAAAAAGCGCTTCTCGATTCTATCAAAAGCACAACCTCGAGCTCCATTGCTGTATCCCGGTCTTCACTCATTTTTCCGACAAAAAATCATTGTGAGTCTCGCAGTGATTTTCCAAAAACTCCATGGGGGCATTAGTCTCTGCTCAACTTTCACAAACGAGTACACATTTTGCAAGTTTAGTATACGCGTTTTGCGAAGTTTCTCAATGATTTCCAAGAAACTCCATGGGCATCACCAAAAAAAGAAAAAGAAAAAGAAAACGCGCTTCTCAAATGCTATAAGTCTTCACCCATTCTCTCCTTTGCTACTAAGCGAGAGCGAGAGAGAGAGAGAGAGAGATCCCAGTCTTCACCCATTTTCTCCTTTGCTACTTAGAGAGAGAGAGAGAGAGAGAGAGAGAGAGAGAGAGAGAGAGCGCTTTGCCGTGAAACTCCATTCAGAGCTGTGACAGAAGAGTCATCTCCATAAGAAGTTGCTCACAGCGAGCTCCATTGCTATATACTAGTCTTTACTCAAAATCCCAACCGCTACTTCCAGCTTTCTTCCTTTTGCCTAGTGTTCTTCAATCACATCTACTTCTTTTAAATTAATTGAGCAGGTAAAGCTTTTGTCCCTATCATTGCTTAACGTTCGGTTCAGTTTTGGGGGGGAGAGAGAGAGAGAGAGAGAGAGTTCTACAGTCATGATTTTTAACAAATTACCTGGAAGTGTGACTGGTTTTCTTTTTGCCAGTTGATCAACGTGATAGTCCATCCAGAGATGTCACAGAAGAGCTTTGTAGATGACCCGAACATTGAGTCTCAGCAAGCGAACCTCCTTGTTGATGCTGGCGGAGCCCGAAGGAGCATTTCGACAACAAAAAAGACTGCGATTGAGGCATGTGCGGTTGATGATCAAGATGTCAAGTTGCAGCAACTGGCTCGACTCAATACTGGCGAAACCCTGTTGAGACAGATGCGTTCGCGCTTCTTGGCCATGCATGCTATCCTGGAAATCGTTTCGGCAGTGGAGGTGACTGAAAATATCGCTAGAATGACAAAGGAAAAAGATTTGAGTGCCTTGCAAAAATTTGGAGGTGTCCAAGGGGTAGTGAAGGCTCTCGGCAGTGATATGGTGAAGGGAATTCCAGGTCATGAGAAGGACCCCCATGGCCGAAGCCCTGCACTCCTTAGACCCAAGCCAGAGGTCCATAACGGAAACTTCATCCACTTTCTCAGGAAATCTTCAAATAGTAGCACCATTTTCCTCCTCCTGATTTTCGCCATCCTTTCATTTGCCTTTGGGATCAAGGAAAAAGGACTGAGAACGGGTTGGTATGAAGGGGCTCTTACACTAGCTGCTGTCATTCTAATTGTGATAGTCCGATCAATTTGTGAATTTCGGAATGAAAGTTCACGTCATCAGTCAAGAAACCAGCTTTGGCAAAATGGGGAAATGCAAGTCCAAGTCTTAAGAGGGGGACGCTGTCAAACTATTTGGATCTCCGATGTCCTCTTGGGAGAAATTGTGCTATTAAAGAAGGAAGACCGAGTTCCTGCTGATGGTTTGCTCATACCCACTGAATCCTTGGAAGTGGATGACAAAGCTGATCCCATCATCAATGATCAGAATCCATTCTTGTTCTATGGTTCCATAGTAACTCATGGAACTGGCAAAATGGTGGTGACTTTGGTTGGTGCTGAGACAAAGTTGGCCGAGAGGTTGAGCGGAGCTCCACTATCAAAAGGGACGAAAGTAGAGGAGCAACTCAACAAGCTCAGCACTTTGATACAAATAATCGGCATTGTCAACTCAATAATCATCGCTGTGGTGTTGTTTTTGCGGTTCAAGCTGGAGAAGGAACATAAAAAGTTGGGCCTGCCGGACTTCTCAGGGAAGCCACAACCTCTGAAGGAATTAATTGAAGCTATAGAAAGAGTTGCCCTGAAACCAAGAGGAATGTTGAATATGTTAACTTCATTTACTTTGCTACTTGTGGGGATAGCTGAAGGAATGCCATTAGCAATCGCTATTGCCATCACTCGCTGGAACAAGAGGATGCTAGGTGAAAAGACCTTCGCTCAAGTACCATGTGGTATTGTCACCATGGCATCAGTGACCACTATCTGCACTGATGAAACAGCGGTGTTAACATTGATCCCACAGGAAGTTGCAGAGTGCTGGATTGGTAAGAAGGAACTTGTCGGGGAAAATCCCAAGGTAATTATTGATATTCAGGATGCAGCATTGCCTGTAAAGGAGGGAGGTAACGGGCCAAGGTTCTTGCACTGCAAGGGACCTGCAACACCAATATTAGACCTGTGTTCACAATTTTTTGACACTGAAGGGAAAACAAGGACCCTTAATATAAGTGAAAAGAGGTATTTTGAAAACCGCATTAACCAAATGCGGTCAGAAGGTCTTGAATCCATTGCGTTTGCTTGTAAGCAAGTTGATGACTCTGGGATTGAAGGCAATCTGACGATGGTGGGACTGTTGGGGCTGAAGAACACTGGTCGGGAAGATAACAGAGAGGTGATAAAAAAATTTAGAGAAGCCGGAATTAAAGTATTATTAGCATCGAGCAAGGGGGTTTCGATGCTTAAGGACATTGCTACAGCAATTGGAGTGATACAGCCTGATTCGGATGCACTGGTCATAACAGGTAAAGAATTTCAGAAGGGCTCTGATGAAGGGAGGAAGGATATGATAACTGGAATTTCTGTGATGGGGAACTCCTGCCCATCCGATATAGACCGTCTGGTGAGTTGCTTGAAAGAAGGACAAACAGTTGCAGTGGTCGGAAACACAACAAATGACGTTCCCACACTAAAAGCTGCTGATGTGGGACTCACGTTTGCTACCACTGAAATTGCAAGAGAGAGCTCTGACATCGTCATTGAGGAAGGCAATTTCACATCCATCTTGGCATTAATTAAGTGTGGAAGATGCATATACAGTAACATTCGAAAGTACATTCAATTTCAGCTAACTATGACCTTAGCCGGGTCGTTGATACCCTTAATCACATTTGCCTCTCATGGAAGTTCACCTATAACGACGATTCAGTTCCACTGGGCAATCTCAGTTTTGACTCCTCTAGGTGGTTTGGCTCTTTTGATGGAGCCGCCGTGTGAGATGCTCATGAAGAAATTCACACCCGGACGAGATGGACAACTCATTACCAAGGCCATGTGGGTGAATATTTTCATACAAACGGCTTACCAGGCATCTCTTTTTGCAACCATACAGTCTAAAGGGCCTGCAATGCTCGGGCTTAATGAGAAGCCAATTGGGACTCTGATATTCAACAGCTTTTTTCTATGCCAGTTATTCAACATGTTCAATGCAAGAGAGCCTGAAAACAAGAACATCTTCAGAAAGGTCCATCGCAGTAAATGGTTTTGGGTGTGCATAGGTGCTGCTTTGTTGTTGCAGGTCACATTTCTTGAGATAGCACATATTATTGCACGTGATTCAAGATTGACATATGCAGAATTGGGAATTTGTCTGCTTCCTGGGATAATCTCATGGTGCATTGACCTAGCTGGAAAGTGCATACTCCTGATGATTAAAACTTGGGTGACAAAGCCACCGCGTTCAGTTGTCAGAGATAACAGAAACCTAACCTCAGCTGACCCAGAACCTGCTGGCGAACTCGAGCTTCCACTCATGAAGGAAGTTGAAGGCTCAACATATCAGAGTTAATACTTTGTCTGCAAGAGATGGAAGAACTGAATAAGGGTACGTGGCATTGTAAATAAGGTGGATAAGGAGGATGCACGATAGAAGTGAGTCAGACAGAATGTTTATTGACTTAGTTTTGTAACTTTGCTCACTGGTCCAGTTAATCCTTATTCCTCCCATTCTTCTCTCTTCTTCATTTTTTCTCACATTAAACGATGTAATCGCCCCTCTTTCATTTTGAAATTGGTTATATTTCTGCAAATTGCCTCTTATTAGCACTTCTTTCAGGGTGGTAACAGTTAATTTCTGGAAAAGTCTTACAGAGTATCTGAAAAGCTACGTAAGAGATCTTCAGAATGTACATTTTCATACGCATATGAGCAAGTAAATTAGCTGCAATCGTAAGAATCAGAGATTATTCAATATAAAGAGAGAAAGCAAAAAATAACAGAAGATGATCGTAAGTTTTTATTCAGGCATCTTCCATCACAAGCTGTTTATCTAATAGAAACTAGCTGAAGAGACTACTGAGACAAGAGTTTGGAGCGTGAATAGATGCTTACAAGTAGGTGAAGTCATTAAGAAAAGAGGAGCATCTGCAACTGAGCTTAGCTGAGAGTGAGACAGCAACTGGTTTAGAACTCCATTGCTATTCGATTCTCTGTCCTGTGAGCAATTGATAGCTCCTTAACACCCATGTTCGGTGTCAATGGCTCAACACATTTTCCATTGGCAACCTTCATTAAGATATGCTGTTTTATGCAAGACTTGAACAAATTAACAGCTTGCCTCGTCACCTAATTACCAACAACAGCATCATGGAAATTTGTAAATTAACCCCAAAGAAGTACCTACTATTCAGTATATGATGTTCAACAAGGACCCTCGAAACTCTTAAGTTGATGAACATCACTAATTCGTCTAATCAACAGTCATGAATAATGGTGTCGACAGAACAAGACGACTAACCATTGACTCTCCCTAATTCTCACTGTTTCTTCTTCTCTCTCCTTCTTCTTCCTATCTTTGATTCACTCAAGCACTAACTCTCAAGTGTGTGAAATCAAAAGCATATCTTGAACTATTGGAAATTGTAATCCATTTTCTATAAAACTTTCTAGAAACTTCAAGATTGATATTGTCTAGAATTGTTGAGAATGGAGGTTGCTAAATGAATCTAGAAGATTCACGTGGGAATGCAAGCAAGTAGAAATCTCTAAAAGAAGAATGGATAAACTACAATCAAGAATTTCCTAGAATAAGCCTAAGTGGACAACATTCCACATAAATCTAGAATGTTGTATTAGTCCCTATAAATAGGAAAGAGGGGGGAGCGTAGCAAAACAACAAATGTAAAAGAGTGAGAGGAGCATGAGATACAACTCCATATCATGAAACTCCTCCACCAACACTTCCTTCAACTATTGTAAAATTATTTTATCCAACTAATGAAACTATTTCCCATATCCCATGTTCTTTGTCATTCAATTATCCTAGTTTATCCCGTGTCCATTCACTACAAATTATATCATACACTTACACACAACATCACTAATCAAAAACTATCATCAATATCAAAACCATGCTTCCGCACGCGCACATTTAAATTCTAACATGAACAAAGCCCAGTTGAAGGAATGGTTTGGCAAACCCACAGTAGACGAACTTGGACGGAAGGCGACTAGAGTCGTTGCTTACGAGCTTAGCTTCGATTGAACTCACTCACTGACTGAGCATATCGTTACATAGCAGAAATCTCGAGAGAACAGAAAGTGCAGACATGAATTTGCAACTAGCACCTGCAAGTGAGCTCAGTAGAAGTGCACCAGCCGGCCCATGAAGCTGTCCAAAGTCAACGGTCTCCCCATTTCTGGCGAGTTTGACCATTATCGAACACTCATTTGTCGTTTCAGTGAGCGAATGAGGAGTCATCTTGCTATATAGAAAAGAAAAACCAAACCTCATTTCATATATTAGTTTAGGGTGCTGCTGAGGTGACGGTACCGTTATTCATAACGGTGCCATTTTGACCACACACTCCATGGAGGTGCAATTGGCAACCGGAAGAGACAAAAAAAGAGGCATTTAGCAAATATGGAATCAGTGCATCACAGGCTGTCGCATCCCCAAGGGCCCCTCCCCCTCTCTCTCTCTCTCAGCACCTCGCCTTCTCGCAACTCAAGCACTTTAGCACAGGTTTTCGCTCGCCATCCCTCCTACCCATGACCCCATCCTCAACACTTGCTGCTCTCCCTCTAACTTCATCCTCAACGGCTGCCCTCTTCTCGTGCCCAACCTCTTCTCCTCCGATGCCTACCGTCCACGGTATTACCTCGATCCTCGATTTCTCAGTCTCGGCGTGAGGAAATAATTGGATAGCGTTTGTTTTTTCCATTAATTTTTGTTGTTTTTCTTTCTGAGTTCTTGTCCAGCTATTCAAGCCAGGGGAAAATACTTATGATTTTTCCTTCTTTCTGTAAATTCTGGGATCATACAAGTCTATTAGAATGCAATTTTGAGTAGGAATGTTGTAAGATACGCAGAAATATTGGAAAGATATGATTGGATCAAATCATAAGGATTTTATTGAATCAATTAAGATTGGATCTAATCTGTAGATTATTTCCTTTCCTTTTCTTTTACATATACTTTGTAATTAAATGTAACTTTGTACATTGAGTAAAGATAGAGAAATACAGAGAATTTCCCCCATTTCTTCTTCTCGTTTTTCTCCTTCCCTTCACCTTCTTACATGGTATCAGAGTAGCTGAAGACTCTGACATAGCTTCCACTCCTTTTTTCTTGATTGCCTAGAGGAATTCTATCCTGCAAAAGAGTTACCAAAGGAATCAATGTTCTTTGAAGGGAAAATTTTTTCAGTATGAATAAACTAGAGATTCTCACCTCAAACCCAGACGAGCAAACATCAAGAGACACAACGCCACAGACTTCGAACAACCCAAATTCATCCATCGTTACTTCCATGGCTGAACAACAACTCAACCAAAGCCAGATCCAAACTCAACACACATATTGGCAAAATTTTTCAGCTCAGTTTAATCTGGGTTAGCCATTCTTGGCTTATCCTTACCAGTGGATGCCATATCCATGGGTCCCTAGGACAAATCCAGTTACATAATAGCTGAGCTACCAGAGTAGCATGCTGATCAATGGAGGCCTACCAACCAACACTGAGGTAGGCTCGACCATCTGCCCGGAGTAGACGGGCAGATCAAGTGATTCAAGTGTGGGGTTTCAGGGTCAAATTGCAAATCCATAATAGGGAATTCCACCTGGTTTTCTTCCTTTTCCTTTCGTGGCCGCCATGGGTCGACCAGAACCCAACGACGCGCTCTATGTTTCCACTGCCGACGGATCGGAGTTACGGCTCATTAGTCACCCTCTCACGGGTCCAGAAAATTATTCAAGGTGGGTGTGGGAGTTTCGGTGAGCCCTAATCACGAAAGACAAAGAGGGTTTTATCGACAGGACTGTCCCGATCCCGACCGACGAAAAAAAGGGACATCAGTGGAAAAAATGCAACCAATTGGTTAGAACATGGATAGGGAACTGCATCAGCCCAAAAATCGCCGCCGGTCTACCACCCACAGAGGACTCAAAAATTATTTGGGATAGCATCCGAGAAATGTATGGAAAATTGGATCGGGTGAAAATTTTCTCGCTTCATCAAGCACTCAGCGAATTGAAGCAAGGAAACATGTTTGCAACGACATGCTTCAACAGGCTTTCAGCCCTCTGGAATGAACTAGAAGCCGCTGAAGAAAAGCTGGAAGGGCCTGAATCGACCCTCCAGCAATATAAAGCCATGAAAGACAGAGAGAAGGTGACTCGATTCTTGCTTATTCTCAATGATACATACCTCACATTCAGGTCACGAATCTTGGTCATGGAACCAGCACCGACTCTTGGCCGGATCTTCTAGTTTGCGGTGCAAGAGGAGAACCAGAGGCTTGCTTCGTTGGACAGCAAAAGCACCGAAGCCCTAGCGTTGGCAACAAGGATCAAGAAAGAGAAAACCCTAAAAAAGAAGAGGTGTTATGATCCGTCGCTAGGGTTCCCGGATCAGCGAGCCCTTAAATGGGGTGGCGTGGACGGCTAGGATCGAACGCCACGATCCGACGGTCCCAAAGGCACGTGAGTTCCATCTGATCTGGATGATGGAGATGCATCCGGATCGAAGGCATCCAACGGTGCTCAATTTTCCAAAGGATATGGGTAGAATTTTAAACATAAAGGAAAATTATTCTGTGATTTTTGCAAGCGGCCCCATCACACAATTGAAAATTGTTGGAAATTGCATGGCAGACCTGGAGAAAAAAGACAAAAGGGGAAAGGAGATATCTGCAGCAGCCTGTCAAATTAGATCGGCAAATTCTACAAGTCAACCTATCACACATGGGGAATATCAGCAACTAATGTAGGCCTTACAAAAATTGGATGTCCAAAAAAGAGGGAGCAGCTTTACAGGTATTTCCTATTGCCTGGCAAATACTATTTCTAGAAATACCTGGATTATTGACTCAGGAGCTAGTGACCATATAGCATGTGATAAAGGATTATTTTTCGTTATTCATGAAGAATTAGATGATCCTTTTACTGTGTAATTGCCCAATGGAAATACTGCTTATGTCACTACAACAGGGACAATCACCCTTAACTCTCATATTGTCCTTACCAATGTCCTTTATATTTCGGACTTCCAATTTAATCTTATTTCGGTGTCTAAAGCCTGTAAGGAAAATTCATGGCGAGTCTTTTTCGATGCTGATACCTGTCTATTTTAGGCCCTTTCGATTGGGACATTGATGGGCTGGGGTAGTCTTTCTGAAGGATTATTTTTCTGGAAAAGCTTGCCCAAAATTTTAATCATTTTCCTTGTAATAAGAAATCATTGTGTAATTTGACTTCCAATGATAGAAATTTTCTTTTGCACTTCAGATTGGGCCATAGCTCTTTTTTTCCTTATCCTCAATGTCAAATTTGTCCGCTTGCAAAGCAATTGCCCAGTCCCTTTTCTTTGAGCCAAAGTCGTTCAAAAAATATCTTTTCCTTGCTGCATATCGATGTCTGGGAACCTTATCATACAGTAAATCATGGTGGGTCTCGATTCTTTCTTACCATTGTGGATGATCACTCCAGAGCCACGTGAATTTTTCTTATGCAGTCTAAAAGTCAAGTTGTGTCCAATTTAAGGACATTTCTTTCTCTGTCAAAAACCTAATTTGGGAATACGTCCAAAGAATAAGGACATACAATGGGAAGGAATTTTTCAATCATGAATGTGCTACTCTTCTTTCCTCACAAGGGATATTGCATGAAAGCTCCTGTACTTATACACCACAACAAAATGGAGTGGTGGAACAGAAACACCGTCACTTGTTGGAGGTTGCAGGAGCCTTAAAGTTTCAAGCCTTTATTCCAGACAATTTTTTGGGGGGATTATGTATTGACCGCAGCTTATTTAATAAATCATATGCCGACCAAGATTCTTGATGGACGATCTCCTTTCGAGATACTTTTTGGGAAGAAGCCAGACCTGGACCACCTAAAAGTTTTTGGTTGTCTATGCTATGCTGCAATCTTAGGACCTAAGGATAAGATGAGTCCTCGTGCTCGCCATTACATTTTCATGGGATATCCCACTTTACAAAAGGGATACCAGGTCTTTGATCCATCTACAAGAGCATTTTCCGTCGGCAGAGATGTTCTATTCCAGGAAACTGTTTTTCCATTTGCCAGTCAAGACAAAGGTAGCATTGAGACAAGGCCTTCTCCTACTTCTTCTACAGAGGACAAGATTGAAGATTCTGGATATATCTTTCTTCCTTCATTAATAGATACACAGGAGTTTTCCACATCCACTACCAACATGACACCTTTAGTGGAAGTTCAAGATGAAAGGTAGGATGATGAGGTTCCTTCAGCTTCGCCTTCTTCAGATATGCCTCCTGTGGAAATTCCAGATAATAATTTGTCTTCGAGAGAATGATCAACCCAGACGTTTCGGTCGCACCACTCGGCCACCTACCTACACTAAGGACTACATATGTGGAGTCAGGAATTCACCAGGTATTCTTTTTCCGATTTCTTCCTATGTTTCCTTCGATCACTTATCCTCGGCGCATAGATGTTGCATCACTCGCATCTCTGAAGAGCGAGAACCATCCAGCTTCAATGAGGCAAGAACTAATCCATGATGGCAGAAAGCCATGGAGGTAGAATTGAAGGCTTTAATGGATAATCAAACATGGGATCTTGTTACCCTACCTCCACATTGCAAGGCAATCGAATGCAAATGGGTATACAAGATCAAATATCGGGCAGATGGATTGATTGAAAGATACAAAGCACGGTTAGTGGCTAAAGGCTTCACACAGAGAGAGGGTTTCGACTATCATGAAACTTTCTCCTCAGTCACCAAGGACATCACAATTCGTTCTTTCCTTTTGAGTCGCAGCTTTTCAAGACTGGTCATTACATCAAATGGATGTTCAAAATGCCTTCCTTCATGGAGATTTAGACGAGGAGATCTATACGGAAGTACCACAAGGTTTATGAAGACAGGGGGAGAATAAAGTATGTTGTCTCTGCAAATCCTTGTATGGACTCAAGCAAGCATCAAGACAGTGGTATGCAAAATTTGCTAAATCACTGATAACTGTTGGTTTTCAACAATCCAGATTTGATTATGCTGTTTTTATATGGACCCAAGGTACATCATCTATCTACTTGATGATATATGTAGATGACATACTCATTACGGGGAATGATGAAGTAGCTATCAAAGGTCTTAAGGAATACTTGCATTCTACTTTCCACATTAAAGATCTGGGCTTGCCAAAGTATTTCCTTGGAATCAAAATTGCTCGATCAGACCAAGGAATCTCTCTTGGCCAGAGGAAATTCGCACTGGAGTTATTTCAGAAGCAGGATTGTCGGGATGTAAGCCAGCTATAATACCAATTGAGCTAAATATCAAACTAACTATAGCCGATTATGATGCTGGACTATTTCAGGAGGCTGATCCCATACTCAAAGATTCTTTGGGCTATCAGAAACTTGTTGGGAAACTCATATATTTAACTATGACTAGGCCAAACATAAGATATGCTGTGCAGACACTCAGTTAGTTTATGCATAAGCCAAAGCAGTCTCATATGAATGCTGCACTGAAAGTTGTGAAGTACTTGAAGAAATGTCCTGGACTTGGGATTCTTCTCTCTAGGAGATGTGACATGAAGATGACTGCATATTGTGATGCAGACTATGCAACTTGTCCAATGAGTAGAAGATTGATAACCAGTTTTTGTATTAAGTTGGGGGATCCTTTACTTTCGTGGAAAACAAAGAAACAGCCAACTATCTCATTATCTTCAGCAGAGGCAGAATATCGAGCCATGGCCAAAACCACATGCGAAATAGTGTGGTTGAGAGGGTTACTTCGGGATCTTGGACTACAAGTTAGAGGACCAACAAAATTATTCTGCGACAATGATGCAGCCCTCAAACTTGCATCTAACCCTATCGTACATGAGAGAATGAAGCACATAGAAGTAGATTGTCATTTCACCCGAGAGAAAATCTAGCAAGGGATGATTGAGACACAAGGGATTGGAACAGAAGAACAACCAGTGGATGTCTTCACCAAATCTTTATGTCAAAGACAGCATGCGTATCTCTTGAGCAAGCTTGGTGTTTTGGACATCTACAAGCCACCAGCTTGAGGGGGAGTGTTGGAAGATACGCATAAATATTGGAAAGATATGATTGGATCAAATCATAAGGATTTTATTGAATCAATTAAGATCGGATCTAATATGTAGATTATTTCATTTCCTTTTCTTTTACATATACTTTGTAATATAATGTAACTCTGTACATTGAGTAAAGATAGAGAAATAAAGAGAATTTCCCCTGTTCCTTCTTCTCATTTTTCTCCTTCCCTTCACCTTCTTACAAGGAAGATCAAGAAACAAATGAAGCTCTCTTTTTTTTTTTTTTTGGAGCTCGTTGGTGTGATTGAAATAAAAAAGGTGAGGGTAGTTTATTTCTTCTTGGTCACTAAGAATAGTTTCATTTGGCACTCCAAAGTTGCGACTAACTTGAGTTTTCTGTTTCACGTTATCTATTCTTCATTCATTCATTTTTTTCATTTCCATTGAGAGAGAGAAAGAGACTAACAGGAGCATAGCAAAGCAGTGCAGTGTAGAGTAACAAGAGGCCTTAAGTACCTAGTATCTTTTTCACCGAGGGGGATCTTGTTGATATCCTACTAGAATCTGGTGTCCTTGACAAAATGCGTGGTTGCACCGTCACTTTTCCATCAATGACGGTGCGATCAGCTTATCATTTTCCACTAGTTTAATAATCCCAAATCCGACGGTCAGTATTTCATTGATTAACGGCCACATGCATAATGGTAAAGTTGTGCCATGAAGTGGCAATTGTGTTAACAGCTATTGTCCACTTTAGTCGCCATGCAAAAGTTCAAACCTTTTTCTCATATTGAGTCCAAAATTATCCACACACAACAATTCGTAATTCTTTTGGACACGTGGCATGATTCCTCCCCCCCCCCCTCAAATTGAGTCCAAAATCATCCATACGCAACAATTCGTGATTAAGGTCCAAATTGACCCATGCTAATGCAATATAAGTTTAGCGACCCATATCCGGACCCAATCAATACCCGACCCAACTGAGTGGCCTTGCGTTGGGCTGGCGAGACTCAACCTCACCAGATTTGACAAGGTCGAGCCTCATCAGGGGCTAGGTGAGACTCAACCCTCACTAGGGGTTGGGCGAGACTTGACCCTTACTAGTGGCAAGCGAGGCTCACCAAAGGTCAACTAACCTCCGGTTGATCACCGAGGTCCGGCGATCGGCTAGAGAAAGGAGGAAGAGAAGGAAAGAAAAGAAAAAGAAAAGAAATAAGAAATAAAAAAATTCGAAAAAAATATGAAAATATTATTAAAAGTTGTCCATGTTAGTACCGATTATGCCATGTAAGCTGACTAATGTCCACGTCAATAATATCCCATCAAAATTGACCGGAAGAATTGAATTGGCATAAGATCAAAATATTCATGACTAAATTAGCACTAATAAAAGGTTTATGATTAAATTGGCATTAATGAAATATGTTTAGAACTTTTCCGACACTTTTACCCTTACCATCATAAGCCTCATTGCAGAACCTCATATTTGATTCGCACTTAAATCACATTTCCATGCACTTATCCAATAACAAAGCATACTAATAGTATTCCCTATATTAACGTTCAAAGAGTAATGCATTGGAACCTAGTTTAACGTCATATGTAACCTCACTAGTGATGTTTGCTTTGATATATGGTTAGATGGTGTCGCAATGAGGTTGAGTTGATGAATCAAGTTGCTTGAGAGTAACGATGTGATCCGATGAGAGTAGAGAGTAGTCATCAAGGCTAGGGAAAAGGAGTGGCTCTGGGCAGGCTTCTAGGATGGTGAAATGAGTTGGAATGAACCGAATTGTGCACTGAATATGAGGAGAGTAATTCGAGAAGAAAAATATGAAAATTTGAATTAACTTACAAATGCGCCTTTTGACGTAATGGCAATGCTTAATTTTAAGAGTGCTCAAGTTGGAGCACTCTTAGGATGGGTGGCCTCTTGGGAAGATGCTCACCCGTATGTGAGAGGACAAAACCATGAGACTTGATATGGGATGGCCCACGACTAACAATACTGGGTCCGTTCGTTTCGCGGAAAATATCATGTTTCCGGAAAACATTTTCTGGAAGTCATTTTCCAGGAAAATGACTATATTTTCCGGTGTTCGGCCGAAACCTAAATTTTGAGTGGAAAATATTTTCCACCGTTTGTTAGCTAATTTAATTATTTGAGAAAAATTATCAAAAATTGAATTTTATTATTTTTAATTGACCAAAAAATTAGTTTTATTTTTTATATTTTTTAAAAAATGAACTTTTAATTATTTGTATTTTTAAAAAATAAACATTTTTATTCTTTATTCTTTATTCTCTCTTTTTTCCTTTTTCTTTTCCTTCCTCCTTCCTCCTCCTTCTACCTCCTCCTTCCTCCGCCAGCTCCTTCCTCCGCCGGCGATTCTCAATCCACGACGATCGGCCGGCTTGCGGTGGCGGCGGCGGCGTTGACGGCGGCGGCGAAGACTTCCTTGCACCGATCGGCGGCGGTCGTCGCGCGGGCGCTTTTCGTTTTCCCCCAATCGCCTTCTCCCCGCCTCCCTTTCTTCCTCTATCCGGCCTCGGTGGTTTACTCGGGGATCGGCGATCGGGTCGGTCGGCGAGACGGCCGCCCGCGCGCGGAGTCGGTCGGTTTCCACGTCGCGGTGGTTGATCCTCCGTCTTTGCGGCTGCACCTACCCCTCTCTCTCCCTCCCTCCTCTCCGCGTCGGAGCTCATGGTCGGCGGGCTGGCTGGATCGGGAGCCCGAGCTCCGCCGCTAGATCCGGTGAGCTCGCGGCTCGCTAGAGCCCGGCGAACCTCTCGCGGCTCGGGCGAGGCCCGAGCCCCGCCCGGCTCGCCGGGATCCGGCGAGCCCGAGCTCCGCCCGAGCCGGCGAGGCTCGGCGGACTCGCGGCCACGGTCGGTCGGCTCGAGGCCGTGGCCGGTCGGCGCTCGAGGCCGCGGCCGGTCGCCGGCCGCCGTCGTGGCGGCGACCGGCCAAGGCTAAGGAAGAAAGCTGAAAAGGAAAGAAAGAAAAGAAAAGGAAAAAAAGAAAAAAGAAAAAGAAAGCATAAAAATAAAACAAAATGTGTTAATGAAAAGAAGAAGAAGTTATGGAAAATGTTTTCCACTTTTGAAAAGTGGAAAACATTTTCCTATCTTTGAAGGCTTTTTTTCTCAATGATGGAAAATATTTTCCTTGAGTAGTTTATTTTCCGTGAAACGAACATCGGAAAATCCGGAAAACATTTTCTGGAAGATGTTTTCCGTGAAACGAACGGAGCATAAGTAAATTAATTTAGGAATGTCACTTTTGTAGCAAAAATCATCAAACTCTCCATTAAAAAGGAAGGGAACGAGCCCATAACAAAAAATAAAATAAAATAATCAGATACACCCCACAACAATTCAAGGCCATGAAGGCTGCATTATGCCAATTCTGTCAAGCGGATGATGACCCCTGGACGATTCCTGTCATTTCTCCTCCTGTCTGCTCTCTCAGCAGACACGCCTCCTTATCAATTTCTCATGCAAGTCATGCGGAAACGTCTTTGGAGCCATGCAATGAGACGATTGAGAGTGATTTCGGCTGAATCCGAGACAAAACAGGAGAGCAACGCGTATTGTGGAATGTGGGAGTGCATGATCCTCCGTGGAAGTTGAGCACGAGGTAATGCCCCATGGAGTTTCTTGGAAAATCGTTGTTAGATTCCGTAAAATGTGTATACTGAAATTGCAAATATGTACTCTTTTGTGGAAGCTGAGCAGAGAGTATTGCCCCCATGGAGTTTCTTGGAAAATCATTGTAAGACTCCGCAAGACGTGGATACTGAAATTGCAAACGTGTACTCTCTCTCTCTCTCTCTCTACATACATACGTACCTATGTGCATACACGGAATCCATATGTTAACTTTTTCGAAAACGTTGGAAACTTTCAAATCATATATACGTTGACGTGTTACCTATTTCATAATTCTTGGAAAGCCCAAATAGTATTTTGTACCATTAAATCTTGAAGGGTGTTGTAAGTATATTTTATAAATGCGGGAAAGATTCGAGAGACAATCATACTTCATTCAGAAATTCAAAGTACAGATTTTCTGTGAATCTGATAATGACACTTGATGATCTAATGTCACTCTCCTCCCATCGACTCTCTCAGGTGAGACAATCCCTCATCATTTTCACATGGAAGTCAAGCAGAAAAACTTGTAATATATGCAATGCGACAATGAGTGTGAAATCATAACAAAAAGCGATGCCTGCCCCATCCAAAATGTACATTTGGGGGATTGGACTGAGAATTTGGGACAGAACCGTGGGAAAAGCACGGTTTTGTAAAGGGACCACGTGAGAAACGGGCACTGAAAGAAAATAATTTGATGTTCCCGTTCCCATTTGTTAACCTTTGATGAGTGTTGTTTCCTGAAACGTGCCTTGATTTGATTAGTTTTTTTAGGTGACATCTTCAAGGATGATATATGCTTTTTTTTATCCTATGGTTTGGTAATCCTTTCTTAATGTTATTAATATGATGCCGGTTTGTCAGATGTCAATATTAGTGAACAAATCAAAATCAGTCATTTCGTGATGGTATCTTTGCCATTTTGAGTTTTCTCGTTTTAGCCCAATAATAAAAAGGATTAATATACCAATCCCATTGGTGGTCGCGTGGTTTGCGCTTCAATCCTTCTATCGGAAGGGAGCGAGTTTAAATCCCTGCGGTCGCTTGTGCGACTCACCTGCGGTCCGGGGGAGGTGGGTCCCTTGGGTTGCCTTGGGTCTACGCCGTCATTGTCGGGCGATGTACGGTGGTTAGGGTCACCAAAAAAAGAAAAACAAAGGATTAATATCCTGAAAAACTCCAAAACCTGCACACACCGTGACAAATTTACCCCGACTAACCATAAACCATGGTACATTTATGACAAATTTACCTCAATATAATTTATTCGATTGCAAAAATTCCAAACTGATAACTTTGTGACAAATATACCCTCCGTCAAATTGGATTAATACAACAAAAAAATCACAAAAATTGTAAACTGTGACAAATGGAGCGTAAAATCCCAAATTGATATATCAATCAACATCATGTGTCATTTAACTTAATAATTTGATAATAAATTTAATAAAAACTAATAGAGGATAAATTTGTCACAAGTGTACCAGTTTGGAGCAAATTTGCCAAAGGTATACCAATTTAGGATTTTTGGTGGTCAAAAAAATAGTTTTGGGTAAATTTGTCATAAGTGTACCAAATTGGGGTTTTTTCGGGATATTAACCCTAATAAGAATAATAATAATAGAGAAGAAGCGACTTGGAAACTTCATGGTGATGACTAGAAGAAGAATGATTTTGAGTTTGCCTATTTTACTCCCTAGAATTCATATAATAAAAAATAGGGATAATGCGATGGACCTAGGCTCGGGCACTAGATATTCGGGCATGGGCATTAGGGACTCGAGCACTACCTCTGTGGACCAGGACTAGAGCATGGGGGATGCAGACGCGAGTACTGGGTTCTTGCGCTCGGCCTTTGTGGATCCGGGCTTGAGTATTGGGGCATCGATAGGCTTCGGGATTGGGTCAAGATGGACTTGGGCATGGGCGCTAGCAACCCATGAATGAGCGTTGGGGTTCCCAAGCCCTAGTGCAAAATTTCTTCCTTAAGATTCGATGTCTTGTCATATTTTAGAAAATAATTTTCAATTCTTTGAGAAAAAAATCATTTTCCTGAATTTAAACATAAATCTTCTGTTGGTTAGGAAAAATCATTTTCCACAAATAAATAGAGGCTTAATATAAGCATAGAGGGAATTGAAAGAACAAAAACAAAATTTATAAAGTCTTGAGCCAACGAGTAGCAAAGTATAATACAAACAAAGAAAGTGGCAATTTGTTTGGTTTCACCCTAAGTGTTTTTGACTGGAAAAAAAAGAGCATATGCGTTAAATGATTCGGGCACGAACACTAGGTCTCAAGCACTGCCTTTGTGGACCCAAGCTATCTTGTGCTCGGCCTTTGTGGATTCGGGCTTCAATACTGGGCCATTGATAGGCATCGGGACCTCGGGCTTGGCCTCAATGGGTTGAGATGGACCCAGACATGGGCGCCCATGACCCATGAATGAGCATTGGGGTTCCCAAGCCCAAGTGCATAATTTCTTCCTTAAGATTCGATGTCTTGTCACATTTTAGAAAGTAATTTTCAATTCTTTGAGAGGAAATTATTTTTTCTGAATTTAAATATAGATCTTTCATTAATTAGGAAAACATTTTCCACAAATAAATAGCGGCTTATTATAAGGACAGAGGGAATTGAAAGAACAAAAACAAAAGATATAAAGTCTTGAGCCAACATGTAGCAAAGTAGCATACAAACAAACAAAGTGGCAATTAGTTTGGTTTCAACCTACGCATTTTTGACCGGAAAAAAAAAGAAAAAGAAAAAAAGCCTACGTGTTAAATGATGGACCCAGACATGGGCGCTCGTGACCCATGAATGAGCATTGGGGTTCCCAAGCCCAAGTGCATAATTTCTTCCTTAAGATTCGATGTCTTGTCACATTTTAGAAAGTAATTTTCAATTCTTCGAGAGGAAATTATTTTTCTGAATTTAAATATAAATATTTCGTTAATTAGGAAAACATTTTCCACAAATAAATAGCGGCTTATTATAAGGACGGAGGGAATTGAAAGAACAAAAACAAAAGATATAAAGTCTTGAGCCAACAGGTAGCAAAGTAGCATACAAACAAACAAAGTGGCAATTTGTTTGGTTTCAACCTACGCGTTTTTGACCGGAAAAGAAAGAAAAAGAAAAAAAGCCTACGTGTTAAATGATGGACCCAGACATGGGTGCCAGTGACCCATGAATGAGCATTGGGGTTCTCAAGCCCAAGTGCATAATTTTTTCCTTAAGATTCGATGTCTTGTCACATTTTAGAAAGTAATTTTCAATTCTTCGAGAGGAAATTATTTTTCTGAATTTAAATATAGATCTTTCGTTAATTAGGAAAACATTTTCCACAAATAAATAGCGGCTTATTATAAGGATAGAGGGAATTGAAAGAACAAAAACAAAAGATATAAAGTCTTGAGCCAACAGGTAGCAAAGTAGCATACAAACAAACAAAGTGGCAATTTGTTTGGTTTCAACCTACGCGTTTTTGACCAGAAAAAAAAAAAAAGAAAAAGAAAAAAAGCCTACGTGTTAAATTATGGATCCAGACATGGGCGCCAGTGACCCATGAATGAGCATTGGGGTTCCCAAGCCCAAGTGTATAATTTCTTCCTTAAGATTCGATGTCTTGTCACATTTTAGAAAGTAATTTTCAATTCTTCGAGAGAAAATTATTTTTCTGAATTTAAATATAGATCTTTCGTTAATTAGGAAAACATTTTCCACAAATAAATAGCGGCTTATTATAAGGACGGAGGGAATTGAAAGAACAAAAACAAAAGATATAAAGTCTTGAGCCAACAGGTAGCAAAGTAGCATACAAACAAACAAAGTGGCAATTTGTTTGGTTTCAACCTACGCGTTTTTGACCGGAAAAAAAAAAGAAAAAGAAAAAAAAGCCTACGTGTTAAATGATGGACCCAGACATGGGCGCTAGTGACCCATGAATGAGCATTGGGGTTCCCAAGCCCAAGTGCATAATTTCTTCCTTAAGATTCGATGTCTTGTTACATTTTAGAAAGTAATTTTCAATTCTTCGAGAGGAAATTATTTTTCTGAATTTAAATATAGATCTTTCGTTAATTAAGAAAACATTTTCACAAATAAATAGCGGCTTATTATAAGGACGGAGGGAATTGAAAGAACAAAAACAAAAGATATAAAGTCTTGAGCCAACAGGTAGCAAAGTAGCACACAAACAAACAAAGTGGCAATTTGTTTGGTTTCAACCTACGCGTTTTTGACCCGAAAAAAAAAAAAAGAAAAAAAGCCTACGTGTTAAATGATGTCCCCCCCTCCCCCACAATTGAAATAAAGGCAAAACAAAAAGCACAAAGAATCCTAGTCATATTTTAGAAATTGATTTTAAATTTTTTTATATTTATTTTCAATTTTTTATAGGGAAAATCATTCTCCTGAATTTGAGCTAAGTTTCCGGAGTTAGAATTCAACTAAAATACACCATCGGAGGAAATTGGTTGTTGGAGTTGCAAGGCTATTTGTCCTAGGGAGGCTTGAAGATTTGTAGTAGTGACCTAATTGACAACTTTAGGATTGATAATCTCATTTGTAGCCTTGTCGTTACTGGGTTCCAGATCAGGGTACGGATCCCAACAATGATCCTGTGTGTTTTGCTACAATGGGAACATTGTAACTTGGTATTACTGTCATGACCTTTCCTTTTGCTACCATTATAACGAGTGCCAATAGTAGTTTGGTTGCCAACATTTGCTGCATGAGCTGAACTCTTTACCATATCTTCTCCTGGTCTGGGTTTAGTATTTATCATCGAATAATGTAGACATTAGTATATGAAGGTAGAGTGGTACTCCTAAGAATCTGTCTTTTAGCATCTTCATATTCAGGTTGAATACTAGTAAGCAACTAAAATGCAATCTTGTTCTTCTCGCTAGGTATACACATTGACAGATTGAACTGGGGGACGATATTATTGAATTTCATCAAGAGGGGGAGAGTTGGAGTTCATCCCATTTTTGGTTGAGATTGCCAAGGTGTTTAGTAAAAGATTGACCAAAGGTTTGCTCAGTATGAGCAATCTCCTTCGACCAAAAAGAAAAAGTATAAGGAATCTCTTGTTGCAACTCAAAACTCTAGCATTATCTTGATGTCCATACATATTAGGAAAAAAGAGTCCCATAGGGCCTTCGTGGTCTCATAATATGCAAAAATCTCGTAGATTTGAGAATCCATGGAGTTAAAAATCCATGAGATGACAAGATTGTCGGTAGC
Source organism: Eucalyptus virginea (assembly GCA_014182375.1). Lineage (NCBI taxonomy): Eukaryota > Viridiplantae > Streptophyta > Magnoliopsida > Myrtales > Myrtaceae > Eucalyptus > Eucalyptus virginea. The sequence goes on from CM024518.1 coordinate 53,365,648, forward strand.
TTGCCACTCGGCATACTTAGGATCAGTGATAGAAGGGGTTTGATCAAGCCGCTAACATGCCCTAGCGTTGATCTGCCTCCAAGAGTGATTATAACCACTCTAGATCATAAGAGGTAATTGCGACCATTAAAAAGGATAGAGGTGAGTTGAGTGCTCATTTCATTCAAGTCAAAATGACCTAAATCAGTGGTGATAGAGGTGCTAGTCCTTGTGCAAAATGAACGAAAACGAGAGAACTTAATTGATTATAAAGACAAGGTGCAACTTCCAATGAAGTAGCATGGAGCGTAGGAGCTTGATGTTGATCTTGTTTGCTCCGATACCATATAGCGAGTAAATACGAAGATGGAAGAGACAAAAAAGAAAGAAGAGAAGATGAACAAAGATTTTACGTGGTTCGGTCAACCAAAAGAGCGCTCCTTGTAAGCTTACATGCACGACAGAAGTCCCCATTTTTTGAACTTCTTGGGAGAGATTCATTCTCCTTAAATAAAGAAGAGTACAACATAGTTTGTTAAACATAGCCTATGATTTTAATAGTAAATATAGATATTACACATTAGACCTTGATCATCAATCTTATAATGACTTGGCAAGTTTATCTCGCCATCATTACCTTTCTATCGGACCAATCAACCATAGAGAATGTGGGACCTGCTACTAGCCCACGACCAGCAATGTCCAACTTTTCTCGGTTTCACATGACTTGTATTGGCTTATGCTTGTCAATGCACGCAAAGGGTCCTGTCTGCGTGCACCGAATCAGCCTCCACTGCAGCAAAAGCAAAGCTTGTCGTTCTGTGAAGAGCGGTCAAAATGGCTTCGTGTCCACCTGGTTCTTTAAGGAAGACTCGTGTGGAAAGTGAGCGATCCTTTTCGGACGTGCACGATGGGGTCATGATCCTTTTTGGACGTCGACCATGGGGTCAGTGGCGTGTAGTTGCTCGGAAAATCACTGCCAGACTCCGCAAAACGCGTGTACTGAAATTGCAAATGAGTGTTGCGAAATCCACACTTAATCCAAAACATCGGAAACTCTCGAATCATATATAAGTTGACGGGTTACCTCTTTGATAATTCTTGGAAACCCCAAATAGTATCCCGTGCTTTTGACTTTTGAAGGTTGTTGTAAGTATATTATAAATGCAGGAAAGACGAAAAGTCATTCATGCTTCGTTCAGAAATCCAGATATTTGAAGTGAAAATATCAATGGGAAAGTAAGCAGATGGTTGAAAAGACGTGCAAATCTTGACTTGGACTGAGGATAAAGCGGGTCTGTTCTAGTGCAACGAGCGATGCCAAATTAGCGAGAACATTCCGAGAAAAATTACTAGCGTTTCCCCTTAACTTAAACGCGCTTCTCAGTTTGCAAACCCCCATCATCTCTATAAGAAGGGACGCACAGCAAGCTCCACCGCTATATACTAGTCTTTACGTATATTCTCATGAGCTACGTCCGCCTTTTCTTTTTTTGCTAGTGTTCTCAACACGCATCTACATCTTTTGGATTCATAGAGCAGGTAAGATTCTCCTCCCTATCATTGCTCGAAGTTCAACAGAGAGAGAGAGAGAGAGAGAGACTGAGCGCTATAGTTCTACAGTCATGATTCTTCACTAATTACGTGGAAGTGTGACTGATTTTCTTTTTGCCAGTTACATCAAGTGAAACTCCATTCAGAGATGTCACAGGAGCTGTGCGGATGATGACCGGATGATGACCCGGACATCAAGTCTCCGCAAGCGAACCTCCTCTTCAATACCGGCAAAACCCCCATTGAGACCGTGGTGCTGAGTCTTCCTGGTCCTGAAGACAAATTTGATTCTCATTTCCACAACAAATAAGACTCTGAATAAGAAATGTGGGGTTGATGATCAAGATGGCGAGTTGCAGCAACCGACTATCCTCAATACTGGCAAAACCTTGAGGAGATGGTGGCGTTTGGTCTATTTGGTCCTAACCACTCTCAATGCTCATTCCGACTGAAAATGATACTGTGATGGAGACACAACTTGAAGTGAGTAGTCTCAAATCGTTGCTCTTCCATCACAAGACCAAAACCCTTTAACGAGAACTCACCAACAAAAAACTACGTGATACAGTCCATCAGTCATGATTCTTCACTTACCAAGAACCGTGACGAGTTTTCTTTTTGCTAGTTGATCAACGGGAAACTCCATTCACAGATGTCACAGAAGAGCTTTGCGGGTGACTTGGATATCGAGTCTCAGCAAGCGATCCTCCTCGTCAATACTAGCGAATCTCTGAGGAGACGGTGGCGTGTGGTCTACTTGGTCCTAAAGTTTATCCAAATGCTTGTTCCGAGAGCAAATGACCCCGTGATGGAGATGCAACTTGCAGTGAGTAGTCTTAAATCATCACTCTTCCGTAACAAGACCACACAACCCTTTCACGAGAACTTAGCAACAAAAAATTTAATGTCATAACTGATCTTTCATCTCTTTTGTCTTGCTTATAAGTTCTTCATTCTCCACATGATCTTTCATGTGGTGGCAAGATAACCATTTGAACTAGGAACTGTTCTTCCTCCACTTCCTATAGAGTCATAAAAGTTCCAGCGTAAATAACCCATATTGGTTCACAAGAATACTTTCACCCGGTAGAATTGTCCCCTAGGCTTCACAGTGGCAATATGATGGAAGCACTTTCTATTCAGAATATCAACTCGTCTCAGTTGCATTCCATGGCCACTGGGGTTAAAAAAATAACCACTGAAAAACATGTCTCTTACTTAGTGAATCAGTTAATTGAGAACTTGAAAGCTACTTTCACGGTCTTACTCATTACTCATTAGTACAAACAATACAATGTCTAGGTCTGCTGCAACTGATTTCTATCACATGTTTGAAGCCACAAATCAAGTTTCAACCATCATATTTACGCTTCACGAAGTTTACTGCTTTTGAAAAGAAGCATACTGGAAGCACTTCAGATTTGTTACTTCAATATAAATTGAGACATAACAAGGTTTGCCAAAGTCCAAACAGAAAATCAATTTGTAAGTATGTGATCCTTCAGGTGGTAGATTCCACCGATCAAGAACAAGCACAAGCTCTGCGTAACTTGTAGGTGTACTAGTAATTAAGGCGTTACAATCACAAGATAACTAATGATGCATTTGGTAACAATTTTTTTCTCGGGAACAATTTTTGTTCATAAATGAATTTTTTTTTTTTAATTTTGTTCCTGGGAATAATTTTTGAGCTTTTAAAGGTACTTGGTAACTGCCCAATTTTTTTTTCTTCGAAATAGAAATGTGTTTGGTAGGACTCTTAATTTTTTTAATACCTTTATCACATCTTGCTATTGAAGATACGATCATTGAAGTCTAAAGAAGTGAAATAACCATAGCTAATCCACTGAGGGCCTTTTTGGTAATATGCCAGATAATGTCTGATCTATTCTTTTATTCCCTGAAAAAAAAAAAAGAATAGAAATTCATTTGGAAACGTTTTTGTTCATAGGAATATAAGTAAAAAAAGTTGCTTCTTTTTTTCTAGGAACAATTTTTTCAAACCCAAACCATTTTTTTTCTCTTCTCTTTTCTTTCATTTTCTCTTCCTCCTCTTCTTCTTCTATTGGCCAGACCCGGTGACCTTGTCGGAGCCTCATTGGCCCTTGTCGAGCCTTGTCGTGGTTGGGCAAAGTCGACCCTTGCCGGGCATTGGTGAGGCTCCCCTGAGACCAACAACCTCGTCGGCTATCGTCTGGCCAGTTGCCGACCATTGCCATGGTTAGCAACCGGCTAGAGGAGGAAGAAGAAGAAGAAGAGAGAAAGAAAAAGAAAAAAACAGAAAATAAAAAAAAAAAAAAAAAAAAAAAAAAGAAAAATGTAATAAAATTATTAAAAAATTAAAAGAAATTTTAAGTTACAAAAAAATTTGAGGGTTGTACTAGACACGTTTTTATTCCAAGAATAAAAATTTTGTATAGTTACTAAACGTTTTCGAATGCTTAGGAGCTCGTATAGAGAACAAAATCAGAAAAAAAAAACTCTTTTTGAAGTAGAAATTATTCTTGAGAACATAATGATTATGAAATGCACCCCAATATTACATACAATCTCTCTCTTTCTTTCTCTCTCTCTCTCTGCACTATTCGAGTGTTAGAAGTATATTCGTAATGCGCTCAAGTGAAATAATTCTAGAATTGTTATTCTGTGATAGCTGTGAAATAGTATAGCTTACAGGAAAACATTAGAAAGAAGTTTCTGAAACTGATATAACATATTCATTTATTACAGAGAATAGGATTACCGGATACTGGGGAACCAGAACCAGAGACAACCCATGAATTGTTCAGTAATTGTGGGGACAACAATCATGAAGCAACCGATGTGGTCCTTCAATGTGAAAATATTGCTAGGATGATGATGGCAAAGGATTTAACTACCTTACAAGACTTTGGAGGTGTCCAAGGGGTAGTAGAAGCTCTCAACAGTGATGCAGCGAATGGAATTCCAGGTCATGAGGAGGACCTCAATCAGCGACGCACTGCAATCCTTAAACTCCAGTCGGAGGCTCATAACAGAAACTTCATCCACTTCCTCAGGAAATCTTGCAACAGTAGTACCATTATGCTCCTAATTTTGGCCATTCTGTCATTGGCCTTTGGCATTGAAGAGAAAGGACTGAGGACGGGCTGGTGTGAAGGGACTCTTACACTAGGTGCTGTCATTCTGATTGTGATAGTCCACTCAGTTATTGAATTTCGGAATGAAAATTCACGTCAGTCGTCCAGAAACCAACTTTGGCAAAATCGGGAACTGAAAGTTCATGTCTTAAGAGGGGGGATGCAGTCAGACTATTTGCATCTCCGATGTCCTCTTCGGGGACGTTGTTCTATTAGAAAAGGGAGACCAAGTTCCTGCCGATGGTTTGCTCATACCCACTGGATCCTTGGAAGTGAATGACAAAGTTGATCCCGTCATCAATAATCGGAATCCATTCTTGTTTTGTGGTTCCAAAGTAACTGATGGTGCTGGCAAAATGCTGGTGACCTCCGTTGGTGCCGAGACAAAGTTGGGCAATATGTTGAGGAGAGCTCAACTATCAAAAAAGACACTGGTGGAGGAGCAACTCAACAAGCTGAGCACGCGGAAGCAAATAATTGGTGTTGCCATCACAATAATCATCACTGTAGTGTTGTTTTTGCGGTTCAATCTCAAGAAGGAACATGAGAAGTTGGGCCTGCCGGACTTCTCAGGAAGCCACATGCTCTGAAGCAATTAACTGAAGCTATGAAGAGAGTTTCCCAGAGACCAAGCGGGATGTTAAACACGTTGACTTCATATACTTTGCTAATAGTTGGAATTACTGAAGGACTACCATTAGCAATTACTATTGCCATCACTTGCTGGAACAAGAGGATGCTAGGTGACAAGACCTTTGCTCCAGAACCATCCATTACACTCACCATGGCTTCGGTCACCATTGTCTGCACTGACAAAACAGGGGCACTGCCATCGGCCCCACAAGAAGTTGAAAGGTGTTGGATTGGTAAAGAAGTTATCAGTGAAGATTCCAAGGTACCCAATCATGTTCTGGAAGCATTTTGCGATGGAATTGGCATGTCATCTTTATTTCCAGAGAACGGCCGAACCTCAATGGATAACTCAATCCTTGCTTGGGCTGCAGAGAAATGGGAATTGAAACTGGAAATCTGGAAGCAACTTCACAGTTTCATTGAGTTCAGACAGCCAACCCACAATGAGAACATAGTTGCGGCATTGGTTGGAAAAGATGGAGGTAACTGGCCAAGGTTCTTGCACTACAAGGGACCTGCAACACCAATATTAGACATGTGTTCACACTTTTATGACATCGAAGGGATAACAAGGCCCATGGATACAAGTGAAAGGATGATTTTGGAGACATTGTTGAGCAAATGTTGTCAGAAGGTTTTGAACCCATCACATTTGCTTGTAAGCAAGTTGATGAATCCAGGTCTGATGAAGGCAATCTAACAATGGTGGCACTGTTGGGGCTAAAGAAGACTGGCTGGGAGGATACAAGAGAGGTGATAGAAGAATGTAGAGAAGCTGGAATTAAAGTACTAGTAGCGTCGAGTGAGGGGATCTTGAAGCTACAGAGCATTGCTACAGGGTTTGGAGTCACACGGCCTGATTCAGATGCACTAGTCATAACAGGCGAAGAATTTCGAAATAGCTCTGATGAAGAGAGGATGGACATGGCAGCTAGAATTTCTGTGATGGGGAATTCTCTCCCATCCGATCGACTTCTTCTGGTGAGTTGCTTGAAAGATCAAGGACACACGGTTGCAGTGGTTGGAAACAGAACAAATGACATTCCCACGCTAAAAGCTGCTGATGTGGGACTCACGTTTGCTACTTGGAGCACTGACATTGCAAGAAAGAGCACCGACATCGTCATCACAGAAGGCAATTTCAAGTCCATCTTGGCCATAATGAAGTGTGGAAGGTGCATATACAGAAATATGCAGAAGTACATACAATTTCAGCTGACTATGACCTTAGCCGGGTGGTTGATACCCTTAATCACAAATGCCTCTCAAGGAAGTTCGCCTATAATGACAATTCAGTTCCACTGGGCAATCTCAGTTTTGACTCTTCTAGGTGGTTTGGCTCTTTTGATGGAGCCGCCCTGTGAGGTGCTTATGAAGAAATTCACGCCGGGACGAGATGGACAACTCGTTACCAAGGCCATGTGGGTGAATACTTTCATGCAAACAGCTTACCAGGTGTCTCTATTGGCAACCGTGCAGTCTAAAGGGCCTACAATTCTCGGGCTTAAGGAGAAGGTAATTGAGACTCTGATATTCAACAGCTTTTTTGTATGCCAGGTATTCAACAAATTCAATGCACGAGAGCCCGAAAAGATGAATATCTTTAGAGGGGTTCACCGCAGCAAATGGTTTTGGGTGGGTACAGTCACTGCCTTGTTGTTGCAGTTGGCATTTCTCGAGATAGCACATAACATTGCAGGTGATTCAAGATTGAAATACGCAGAATGGGGACTGTGTCTGTTTCTTGGGGTTATCTCATGGTGCATTGACTTAGCTGGAAAGTGCATACTCCTCATGATTAAAAAGTGGGTGACAAAGCCACCAGGTTCAGTTGTCAGAGACAACAGAAACCTAACCTCAGCTGTCCCAGAACCCGCTTGCAATTTCGAGCTTCTTCCGCTCATGCAGAAGTTGAAGGCCCCATATGTCCGAGTTAAAACTATCTTCACAAGAGATGGAAAAACTGAATAATGGTACGTGGCATTGTAAATAAGGTGGATTAGGAGGATGCATGATAGAAGCAAGCCAGACAGAATGAGTCAGTTCATTAACTTAGTTTTGCAGCTTTCACTGACTAGTGTCTAGAATTGCCTATTCAGATTGCCTTCTACATAATATTAGACGCCATAATAAACGCCATCTTCCAATTCTTCTCTTTTCTTCATTTTTTTTTTCACATTGATCCATGGAGCCGCCCCTTTCATTTGATACCATTTATATTTTCTGCAAATTGCCTCTTGTCAGCACTTCTTTCGGGTTGTAACAGTTCGTTTCTGGTAAAGTCTTACTAATTATTGAGAAACCTACGTAAGAGATCATCAGAAATGTGCAGTTTCATTCACAAATAAGCAAGTAAAATAGCTGCAATTTTAAGAACCAGAGATCAAATCGATATATAGAGAGCAAAGAAATAATAACAGGAGATGATCATTAATTTTTATGCAGGCATCTTCGATCACAAGCTCAGTATCTAACAGAAACTAGTGGAAGAGACTAACGAGACATTTGAGTTTGGAGCCTGAATTGATGCTTACAAGTAGGTGAAGTCATTAAGATAAGAGGAGCACCTGCAAACTGAGCTTAGCTGAGAAAGTGAGTCACTAATTCGTTTGGAACTCCCTTGCTATTCAATTCTGTCCTGTGAACTCTTGACGGCTCCTTAATGCACATCTTCGGTGCCAATGGCTTGACGCATTTTCCATTAGAAAAATTCATCAACAATGCTGTTCCGCACGAGGCTTGAACAAATTCACAGCTTGCCTCGTCACCTAATTGCCAACAATCATCAGGGAAACTCCCGAATTAACCCAAAGTAATGGTGCTTAACAGGGACCTGAAAAGCTTTTAATTAATAACACTACTAATTCATCTAACCGTCACGAATAATGACGTGTACAGAACAACACGATTCCCCATTGAAATTCAGTTCACTTCAGTTCTGTACTCACATCCCCCTTCCTTCTCCTTCTTCTTCCTATCTTTGATTTGTGCAACCATTCTTCTTCATTTCAAGTGAGTATTAACTCTCATATACGCGTGCAAAATCAAATGCATATCTTGAACAAAACCCAGAAGAAGGAATGGTTTGGCAAACCCGCAGCAAACGAACTTCAATGGAAGGCGACCAAAGTCGTTAGTTTCGAGCTTAGCTTCGATTGAACTCACTAACTGAGCATATCGTTACATAGCAGAAATCTCGAGAGAATAGAAAGTACAGACATGAATTTGAAACTAGCACCTGCAAGCAAGCTCAGTAGAAGCACACCAGTCGGCCCATGAAGCTGTCCAAAGTCAATGGTCTCCCCATTTCTGGCGAGTTTGACCATTATCGGACACTCATTTGTCGTTTCAGTGAGCTAATGAGGAGTCATCTTGCCACGTAGAAAAGAAAAACCAAATCCGACGGTCGGCATTTCAGTGATTAATGGCCACACGCGTAATGGTAAAGTTGTGCCATGAAGTGGCAATCGTGTTAACAGTTGTTGGCCACTTTAATCGCCATGCAAAAGTTCGAACCTTTTTCTCAGATTGAGTCCAAAATTATCCACACGCAACAATTCCTGATTCTTTTGGACACATGGCTTGATTTCTTTTTATTTTTTCCCCGCATGATTGGTATGCATGGCTTACTGCTAGGCCCATCAAAAAATTGTCCCATCCAAATTGGCCCATGCCAATGCAATAAAAATAGTGACCTTTATCTAGACCCAATTAATACCAACCCAATTGGGTCGCCTTGCGTTGGGCTAGTGAGGCCCGACCTTGCCATTCGACAAGGTGGGGCTAGGCGAGACTTGACCCTTCTTTAGTGGCAAGCGAGGCTTGCCAGAGGTCAACTCGCCTTTGGCCGATTATAGAGGTTTGGTTACCGACCGGAGGAAGAAGGAAAAGAAGGAAAGAAAAAAAGAAAAGAAAAAGAAAAAGAAAAAAAAATTAAAAAAAAACTATAAAAAATATTATTAAAAGTTATCGGCATTAATGCTTTGGCTGTCTGTTTGTAAAAAGACTTAATAAAATGTTTATGATCAAATTAGCATTTGGTGTCACAAACCTCATCGCACAACCTCAGATTTGATTCAATATCACTTATCCCAAAAAAACATACTAAAAATATTCCCTAATTAACGTTCAAAGAGAAATACATTTGAATCTAGTTTAACATCTATGTCAAAATGTCAAAATGTTTATGGCCAAATTAGTACTAATAAAATGTTTATGATCAAATTGACATAAATGAAATAGATTTTAATAATTTTAAAATTTTTATTTTTTTTATTTTATTATTATTATTATTATTTTTTTAATTCCTCCAGCCGGTCGCCGGACCTCGGCGACCGGCCTAGGCGACGGCCGGCGAGGCGAGGTCGAGGTCGATGACTTTCTAACACTTTTTCTCTTGCCATCACAAACCTCATCGCACAACCTCAGATTTGATTCACACCTAAATCACATTTACATGCACTTATCCCATAACAAAACATACTAAAAATATTCCCTACATTAACGTTCAAAGAGAAATACATTTGAACCTAGTTTAACGTCATCTATAACCTCACTAGAGATATTTGCTCTGATATACGGTTAGATGGTGTCGCAATGAGGTTGGGTTGAAGAATCAAGTTGCTTGACAGTAGCGATCTGGTCTGACGAGAGTAGGGAGTGGTCGTTGAGAGCAACAACAAGGAGCAACTATTGGTAGGCTTTTAGGATGGTGAAAGGAGCCGTAATGAATTGAATTGTGCACCTAACATGAGGAGAGTAATTCTAGAAGAAAAATATGAAAATTGGAATTAACTCACATATATATCTTTTGAAGTAACGACATTGCTTAACCTTATGTGTGCTCAGGTGGGAGCACTCTTAGGATGGGTGGCCTTTTGGGAAGGTGCTCACCTGTACATGAAAGGACAAAACTATAAGACATGGTATGGGACAGGCCACGACGGACAATACCTCAGTAAGTTAATTCAGGAATGTCACCTTTGTAGCAAAAATCATCAAACTCTCCATTAAAAAGGAAGGGAAAGAGCCCATAGCCAAAAAAAATCAGATACACCCCACAACAATTCAAGGCCATGAAGGTTGCATTATGCTAATTCTATCTAGCGGATGATGACCCTTCAACGATTCCTGTCATTTCTCCTCCTATCCACTCTCTCAGCAGACACGCCTCCTTATCATTTTCTCATGCAAGTCACGCGGAAACTTCTTTGGAGCCATGCGATGGATTCAAACTGGATATCTGGAAGCAAGGTCACAGTATCATTAAGTTCAAACAGCCAACCCACAATGAGAACATAGTCGCAGCATTGATTTTAAAGAGTGGAGGTAACGGGCCTAGGTCCTTGCACTTCAGGGGACCTGCAACAATAATATTAGACGTGTTCACGATTTTATGACATTGAAGGCAAAACAAGGCCCATGGATAGAAGTGAAAAGATAAATCTTGAAGGTCGTATTAAGCAAATGCTGTCAAAAGGTTTTGAATCCATCGCATTTGCTTGTATGCAAGTTGATGACTCTAGGTCTGTTGAAGGCAATCTAACAATGCTGGGACTGTTGGGGCTGAAGAGGACTGGCTGGGAAGATACGAGAGAGGTGATAGAAGAATGCAGAGAAGCCAGAATTAAAGTATTACTAGTATCGAGCGAGGAGGTTTCAATGCTTAAGAACATGCTACAGCGTTTGGAGTGATGCAGCCTGATTCAGATGCACTGGTTATAACAGGCGAAGAATTTTGGAGTAGCTCTGATGATAAGAAAATGGATATGGCAACTAGATTTTCTGTGGTGGGGAACTCCCTCCCGAAAGATCAGCTCCTTGTATTCGGTTGCCTGAAAATTCAAGGACACAAAGTTGCAGTGGTCGGAAATAGAGCAAATGACATTCCCATGCTAAAAGCTGCTGATGTGGGACTCACATTTGCTACTAGGAGCACTGACATTGCAAGAAAGAGCACTAACATTGTCATCACGGAAGGCAATTTCACATCCATTTTAGCCATTATTAAGTGTGGAAGATGCATATACAGTAACATCCGAAAGTACATCCAATTTCAGCTAACTATGACCTTAGCCGGGCAATTGATACTCTTAATCACAAATGCCTCTCATGGAAGTTCGCCTATAACAACGATTCAGTTCCAATGGACAATCTCAGTTTTGACTCCTCTAGGTGGTTTGGCTCTTTTGATGGAGCCACCCCGTGAGATGCTCATGAAGAAATTCACACCGGGACGAGATGGACGACTCATCACCACGGCCAAGTGGGTGAATATTTTCATACAAACAGCTTACCAGGCGTCTCTTTTTGCAACCATACAGTCTAAAGGGGCTACAATGCTCAGGCTTAACGAGAAGTCAATTGGGACTCTGATATTCAACAGCTTTTTCTATGCCAGTTATTCAACAAGTTCAATGCACGAGAGCCTGAAAACAAGAGCATCTTCAGAGGGGTCCATTGCAGTAAATGGTTTTGGGTGTGTATAGGTGCTGCTTTGTTGTTGCAGGTCGCATTTCTTGAGATAGCACATATTATTGCAGGTGATTCAAGATTGACATATGCAGAATGGGGAATGTGCCTGCTTCCTGGGATAATCTCATGGTGCATTGACTTAGCTGGAAAGGGCATAATCCTGACGATTAAAAGTTGGGTGACAAATCCACTGGGTTCAGTTGTCAGAGATAACAGAAACCTAATCTCGGCTGACCCAGAACCTGCTGGCGATCTTGAGCTTCCACTCATTCAGGAAGTCGATGGCCCAACATATCAGCATTATATTTTGTCAGCAAGAGATGGAACAACTGAAGAAGTTACGTGGCGTTGTAAATAAGTTGGTCAGGAGGATGCACGATAGAAGGGAGTTAGACAGAATGATTCAGTTCATTGACTTAGTTTTGTAACTTTACTGATTTGTTGACTGTTCATTCAAGGGGCCATGTAAATAAATATGTAAAGAACCATAATGATAGCCATCTGTATCTCCCATTTAATCCTTATTCCTTCCCATTCTTCTCTCTTCTTCATTTTTTCTCACATTAAACCATGTAATCGCCCCTTTCATTTTGAAATTGGTTATATTTTCCGCAAATTGCCTCTTATTAGTACTTCTTTCAGGGTGGTAACAGTTAATTTCTGGAAAACTCTTACAGAGTATCTGAAAAGCTACGTAAGAGATCTTCAGAATGTACATTCTCATACGCATATGAGCAAGTAAATTAGCTGCAACTGTAAGAATCAGAGACTATTCAATATAAAGAGAGAAAGCAAATAATAACTGAGGATCATCGTAAGTTTTTATCCAGGCATCTTCCATAACAAGCTGTGTATCTAATAGAAACTAGCTGAAGAGATTACTGAGACGAGTTTGGAGCGTGAATAGATGCTTACAAGTAGGTGACGTCATTAAGAAAAGAGGAGCATCTGCAACTGAACTTAGCTGAGAGTGAGACGGCAACTGGTTTGGAACTCCATTTTTATTCGATTATATGTCCTGCGAGCAGTTGACGGCTCCTTAACACCCGTGTTTTGTCACACCCCAAAAACTTTCTTTACAAAGGACGCAGCCTCAAACACAACTAACAAACTGATATTAACTTATATATATAAATATCAGATAAACCTTCAAATTGGTTACAACATCAGAGTTTCTATAATCCACCAAAAAGAGAAAAGAGATATACGTTTAAAACTCAGACGATAATGATCATTTTGCACCACTTCCTTAAACCATACCAGAAACAAAATAGAACTCCCCAAAAGTTTCCCACGACGGTGCACTCACTCTATTCGCCGCTAGCTGAGGAACCTGAAAAGATCAAAGGAGGAATGGGATGAGCAACCACAGCTCAGTGAGTAGTACATATCTTCTAAGCAGATCGAACAACCACTATGCATGTATACAAAGCAATACCAAATTTCATAACACCAATTCAATAAATAAAATACATATCGAATCATATAAAAGTTATTTCTTATCATCAAAAATTTATACTAATATGGAAAACTTATTTGAATCGTCATCAAAAGTTAAGTATCAATGGTCGAATCCATTTAATAATCTCCATCAAAAACACATATCAATGGTCTATCCATTGATCAATCTTTTGCTCAATACTAACCATGGTCACGACACAACGCCTTGTGACAAGGCGACCAAGATTCTTCCCTTGGTAAGGTCTCCACCTACAAAGTCGGTGGCTAGGCCCAGAAGGATATCCTAAACCTGGTATGCATACCCCAAAAACCCCTCATTGGGTTTACAGTCATATTGAGCATAAATAACCATTCTCCAATACCAGAAATCCAATCCAAAAATCAATAACTTAAACCAAACAAATAACATTTTGCAACATAGCCCATCATCCATTTCATATCCGTTTCTCAAATCATCATAAACTTTTCCATAAATCAGTCGTAAAGCAATTTCATATATGTTTCTCCACAAATCTTGTATAACATGCTTTTCAAACATTTACAATCAACCAAAGAGTAGCAATTGCTCGATCTGGCTTTTATGCAATAAAAATACTCTTCTTGATTTAATATATATACATAGATACTTCAAGACATGATTTTATAAAACAAAAAAAGATATAGTACCACTCACCTCATCGTCGATGACCAAACGACGAACGATACTCGTATCGTCGAACTCAAGGCCCTATCAAATAATCGAGAAAAATATTAAAATCTAATAAAATTCTATCTCGACTACAAAATGACTAAGTTACGCCTTAACTCTAACGAAAGGACTTTTGCACACTAACAAGTCGCATAACCAAAGCGATTGTTCAAGCCATTCGCAACACGAAGTTTAAGCGCAAAACTTTATCGCGCCTTAACTTTCTCTTCCGAATCCCGATCTGAATGTACTTATAGTCAATAGAGAGTCCTTGACACATATTACAAGAATCCCAACTTGGCCATCCCAAAATCAAGCCGAAAAATGACAAAATACGGGTCCAAAGCTGCTGGACGCGTATTGTTCACTGCGCGCGGGAAACTTTGAAATTCTGTTTCGGACAAACCATAAGCTCAAATCACGATCCGTAAAATCCCACGGCTCCACAACACCCTAAATTACCATTCCTACAAAAATACGTGGCTCAACAACTCCAGAATCAGACTTCGCCGCTTGATTTTCCAAAAATTCCGAATTTGAGTCATAAATCCAAAAATTACTTCAATCGGACGAACGAGGGGCTTGATCTCTTACCGGGTGCTGTGTTATGGAGTTGAGTCGGCTTGGCGAGGCATCCGAGGCATGCACGTGCCCAAACCCCTTTCCTTTCTTCCCCTTTCTCTTCTTCTTCTTCTTCTTCTTCTTCTTTTCTTTCTTCTTCTTTTTTTTCTTTTCTTTCTGGTCGAGGACTCCTCAGCTTCTATTTAACCGAACCCTCTCCCCTCTCCTTTTTGGTTTAATGACTTTTCAGTTTCTTTTTTTCTTTTTTTTTTTTTTCAGTTTCTTCTTTTAGGGCCTTTAAAACTTCTTTTTCTGTTTCTTCTTTTGGGGCCTACTAGCCTAATGTTACATGTTTGGTCTCAATGGCTCAACACATTTTCCATCGGCAACCTTCGTTAAGGAATGCTGCTTTATGCAGGAATTGAACAAATTCACAGCTTGCCTCGTCACCTAATTACCAACAACAGCGTCAAGGAAAATAGCGAATTAACCCCAAAAAAGTATATACTACTCAGTGTATGATGCTCGACAAGGACCCTCGAAACTCTTAAGTTGATGAACCTCAGTAATTCGTCTAATCAACAGTTATGAATAATGGTGTGGACAGAACAAGATGGCCAGCCATTGACTCTCCCTAATTCTCCCTAATTCTCCTTCCGTCTCCTTCTTCTTCCTATCTTTGATTCCCTCAAGCACTAATTCTCAAGCGCGCGTGCGAAATCAAAAGCAGTTCTTGAACAAAACCCAGTTGAAGGAACGGTTTGGCAAACCCGCAGCAAATGAAGCACCAGTCGGGCCACGAAGCTGTTCAAAGTCAACGGTCTCTCCATTTCTGGTGAGTCTGTTCATTATCCGTGGCTCATTTGTCGTTTCAGTGATTGGATGACGAGTGATCTCGCTACGTAGAAATTAAAAGCCGAACGTCATTTCATATTTTAGTTTAATAATCCCAAATCCGACGGTCAGTATTTCATTGATGAACGGCCACATGCGTAATGGTAAATTTGTGCCATGAAGCGGCAATCATGTCGACAGTTGTTGCCGTTTCATGGCAAAACAAATCACTCGAGCTGGACTAAATCGGCCGATTGGATCTAGTTCCCAGGAGTGTCGATTTGATTTCTAATTTTTAAAAGTGAAATAGGTGTTTGAGTGGTTTGGTTCCTAGTTCCAAGGTGGAACCAAATTGACTACATATATATAATATTTTATTTCTTCAAAAAAATTAGCGGTTTTAATTTATTATTTCCGAAACAATAGGAGCCTATAATTGGATAATAAGATATTCGGATGGAAGTATAAGATTTGTCTCGAGAACTTAATTTGTTCTTGGTCATACTTTGAACAATAAGATATCCAAATGAAAATATTAAAAAAAATAGTGACCGGTTCCATTAAAACAAACTGGGACTAGACTAGATTGGTGGTTCAATCTAGTTCCCGATCCTAGGACCAATTGGTCTAATCCTCGATCTTAATTCCACCTTGGAATTGAATCAAATTGGGAAGTGATAACTCCTATAATCGCCGTGCAAAATCTCAAAAGACAAATTCAAATGTAGCTTCTATTCCATGGGTCAGAGGTAAAAAGTTCGAATCTTTTTCTCATATTGCGTCCCAAGCTATCCACGTAAGGCTTGATTTCTTTTTGTTCGCATAATTGGTATGTCCCGCTTACCAACAGGCCGTCAAATAAGCAAGTCGGATTGGGTAAATTTTTTTATCCAATTAATTGAACCATTTTAATGTAATATAAATTTAGCAACTCATATCTGGACCCAATCAGTATGCGATCAAACTCCTATTATTAAAACACATCTTATTATACCAAATCTACGAAAATTCATATCCACCAATTTAACCCACTTTAGCTCTTTACGTAAATTTATTATTTGAATAAAGTATAATATAAAATTTTAAAAAAAAAGTAAATTAACGAATAAAAAGTTGTTACTTGCTCTCGCTTGCCCCGCCCAACTTAGCCAACGTAGTCTCGCTTCCGTCCAAGCCCCATGACGTTGCCGTCGAGCCTAGATCTGACTTGGCCTATTACTAAGGCTGCGATGTCTCCACGGTCCAGGTCTACCTAATAAACCCGAATTTGGAATGCATTAACAAAGTAATTAATGCCATTGCTTAGTTATCGTTATCGCCACCATCAGCATAGTCACAGCAAAATTGTTGGGAACTTTTGTAAATTAAAGAAAATTAAATTTGAAATAAAGGTTTGAATTAAGAAAAGATCTACAAAGTTTTTTCCACCATCGCTGCTCACTTTGTAGTTTTTTCTGTCTCAATTTTCTTTTGAGTTATATCTCGAAATGTTTTAGTCTCAAAAGGCCAAATGAGTTCGATTTTGGGTCATTTAAGGGTGCATTTTATAATAATTTTGTTCTCGAGAATAATTTTTTTATTTATCATAAATGGTTTTTTCTAATTCAGTTTCCGGAAATAATTTCTCAGTAAAAGAACTGATAATTGTATAAAATTTTTATTCTCGAGATAAAAATGCGTTTGGTAGGATTTTTAAATTACCCACCCACAGCGAGACTCGGGTCGACAAGCTACCCTCGGCGATGCTTCGGCAAGTTCGCTGGCGACCAGCCAAAAGGAAGAAGAAGAAAAGGAAAGAGAAGAAGAGAGAAGAGAAAATAAAAAAATTAGACTTGATTCTTGGAGTTATTTTTTGGGAATAAGAAGTAACTTTTTTCTATTTTTTGATTTTGTTCCAAATCTATTTCCGGGAACAAAAAAAAAAAAATGGATATTATTTTTAGAGTATTACCAAACAAGCTCTAAACAACCCATCAGGACCCATTTTACTAGGTCTTATTTTTTTGTTAGCCCATTTTGCCTACTCTATTAACTCTGTGAGTTGCATTAGCTTTACGTACCACTTGTTGGCGAAAGGAAGAATTTGATAGACCATTTTATAAACATGTTTAGCAATGACTCTAATTGCTGTTTGATATAGCGCATCTTCATGACTTTTTGCTGGTCAACTCCCAATTTTGTTATAAAATAATGAGCCCATCTTGTCTTTCATAACACGCATTCACTGCATGTCAGATGTGTTTTTCTTTGTCATATCATAAGTCTTTGACTCTCTTGAATTTGTGTATAAAACATGGCTCGGAACAATATTTAGTAATAGATAAAAAATTACCTTTGGTTTTCTCACGTGGGCAGACCTCATCTAGACAAGTATTTTAGGGTTGTTAGTTTATTTTGAATCACTATGTTCCTCTTGAATTGCTTGCTCATTGATAATGAGTTCATCTCGAACCTTTCCTCCAGGTGCACTTTGATCCACTTGAACCATCTTCATGAGCATTGTGTTTAGCTCAACATAGTATGATTTCATTACTTTCTCATGCTCTATTTGATGATCCTTGTACATCTTCTCTTCATGATATTCCACATGTTATTCTCATAATCTCAAAAGTTATAGCTACATTCATGGCCATCATATCCAATAAAGATGCACTTTTGGAACTAAGTATCGAGTTTCTTCCTATCCTCCCTATCAATCAAAGCATATGCAATACAACAAAATATTTTTGAATATGAATAATTAAGGAATAAGTGTATTGGAAGTTTTAAAATTTGTCATGAAAATGTAATTAAGTCCTAAAACTTTCAAAAAGTGCAATTAAGTCCTAAGACTTGTCACAAAATGCAATTAAGTCTTAAAACTTTCAAAAGTGCAATTAAGTCCTAAAACTTATCAAAGTGGTTCGATTTAAGTCCTTTTATTGATTGCACTTTTGAAAGTTTTAGAACTCGGTTGTACTTTTGAAACAAGTTTTAGGATTTTATTGAACCTTTTGAAAGTTTTAGGATTTGATTGAATTTTCGTGACAAGTTTTAGAACTTAATTACACTTTTTGACAGTTTTATGACTCAATTACATTTTCATAATAAGTTTTAGGACTTCTAATGCACTTATCCCAATAATTAACCTTTTTACCTAATCATTGCTCCTGCGATATTTCTCCATCTAATGCACTGGGTGAACTCTTAAGCTGCATCAATAGTAGTAGGCTATAAGTGTAGTAGAAGACATACATGTGACCTCATGCATCTCTTGCGCTCTAACATGGTCTTGTTCTTTTTCTCAGCTACATTGTTCTCTTAAGGAGTTTTAGGAACAATATTCAATTTGTTTATGCTTTTCGCTCAAGTTTCCTATGAATTCCTTGCTTGTGTATTCACCACAATTATCAGATTTCAGAGTTTTAATCTAATAACCTATCTCTTTTTCTACTATAGTTTTCTCATTTCGAACATATTGAATACTTATGATTTTTCTTTGAGAGCATAGACTCAAGTCTTCAATCGCATCATCAATCAAAGTGAGAAAATATCGTTTACCACCATAAGAGAGTTTTTGAGCAGTCCCCACACATCAGTGTGAACTAACTCTAGCTTTCGGCTTTATTCTGTTACATATTCAATTGAAAACTAACCGCCTTTTGTTTTCCATAAATGTAACTATCATAGAAATCCAACTCAACTTTCTACAAACCTAGAAGTAAATTTCTTGAGTGTAATTACTTTACATCATTTTCACCACGATGTCCCTACCGATAATGTCAAATAGTAGACAAACTACTTGTAACCACTGTAGTTGTAACCATATCACTAATTTTGTTCCCCTAGAGTAGGGGTGTCAGGAACCGAACCGAAAACCGAACTGAACTGAAAAATTTGGTTTTTTTCAGTTCGGTTCTCATTAAAAACCACAATTTTTTTTATTGGTTTGGTTTTTATCAGTTAACCGAACTGACAAATCGATAAAATCAAACCATTAACCAAACCCTATTTTTTATTCTCTCTCGTCTCCTTTGAGTCCTCTCGTCTTGGTCGGCTTGGAGGTGCAATGGGGACGGCGACTGTGATAGCGACGGCACGGAGCCCCTTTCTAGTGGTGAGCACATGATTTGGTGAGCACACGGTTAGCTTTGGTCTCTCGCTTGATTCACTAATCGGATCAGAGTCTTCTGTAAATACGCACAATTCAGCACTACCTAGAGTATGTAAAGTGTACCCCGCTTCCATTTTGTGACTACTCTTGCCCTTTAAAACTTGTTTGGTCAAATTTATTAGTTGAAATCAAATTTTTCTTCATTTATAAATTATACTTGGTTTCATGTAAAGCTAGTTGTCCTCTACCTAAGATGTTTACAATAACAGCTCCTTTTCAAACAATGGCACACATGAAGCTGTTTCCCATAACCAGTTGCCCAAAATCTCCATTGGCATTATCAACAAACATGTCTCTTTGTGAGGCACAATAATCCAAATATTGTCATTCTCTCAAGCTCATTACTTGTAGTATTGGGTTCACAACTTGTAATGAATCTTTTAGATCATTATCAATTGCTCTTAAAATCAGAGATAATTGTCCAAAAAATCCTAAATTTATTGTATGATAACCAAATCAATATTAAGTTTTGCCAATTTAATCACAAACCTTTTAAGGATTTGTCAATATAGTTATTCTATCCAATTTTGATTAGAAATCGCTGGCACTGGATGCCGGTTGTCCTACATGTTATGAATGGCGCCAACATTGACAATTTTGGTTTTTCTTTTTAAATTTTTTTGAAATTTTCTTTTCTTTTCTTTTCACTATGGATCAGCAAGGTTTTAAAAAAAAATCGCAAAAATTATCTAAGTCAATGTCGAACGTGTCATGTAGGACAGGCGGTATTCACTTCAACGATTTTTTACCAAAATTGAAAAATCATCAAAGTTTAGAATTAAATTGGCCAAATTAAAAAGTTTAGGATTGTATTAGTTGCCGTTAAATAGGTTTATGACTTTTTGGATAATAATTTCTTTGAAATTTAAAGCTATTAGATAATAACGAGATTTAAAAATTGAAGTAGTATTAATTTTATTAACAATGAGCAATCACGAAAGGGTTTCTTCTTCGGAATAGGACATATAAGACTGGTGGTAATTAGAAAAAAAGAAGAAGAAGAAAATATCGTAACAGTTCCCCTTATGCATAGGCCAGGCTTTGACCTAAGACGGAAGCTTGGAAATTTAACTGGGAAGGCTAATAAAGGGGTCTATGAAATTTGAATATAGACCTTCCTATTATAATACGTTGAAACAATACTATAGGAATTGAGAATAGAGGAGGAAGATGGGGCTCTACATCCAAGAAGCAGAAAGAGGAAAACCCAAAATGCTCTTCACTGCTTGTAGTTTTTTTTTTTTTTTTTTTTTTTTTGGTGTTGGAGGAACCGCCTTAGCCGGTAGCCGAAGCGTAAACCCTCAGGTGCTATGTAAGCGGGAGTACTCACCATCCCCGGCAGCACACTTAAGTCACCAAGTAACTCCGCCAGAGCCTTTGCTTCGCAAAGGTTTCGAACTCCTCATCTCTCTCGCAAAGGTTCACTGGAGCCTACTCAGCGAAGCCATCATGGCCGGTGGTTCACTACTCGTAGTTTGTCTTTGAATTTCTTGTCAAAACAAATCTCTTAACAAACGCTCACTTTTTCACCTTCTTCGATACTTATTATTCCAAATGAGATTCAAGTACCCAGAAACGTTTTTAGTCACACATTTAGCATATCATTAAACAAATGAAAACTATGTAAGATTTTGTAGGGTCACTATTAACTATTATAAAAGATTAAACGTTGTTTTATATTTAAATTCTATTCTCTAACACCCCCAGCTTAGTCTGGTCTTCTTACATAGTACTAAGCATGGATATATTTAATTAGAGAGGTAAATGGGGCATGAAAAGATTTTAAGTCAGCACCTTTAGCTCTGATACCATGTAAGATTTTATGGGACTATTGCGAACTGTTCTAAAAACTGAAACTATTAGATGAATACATTATTTTATATTTAATTAAATTGATCATTTTCTTTGAAATAATTTCCACGAAGAAAATTTTCCTTTATCAATGAAATTTTTCGCAAAACAAACACCCCCTGAAAGGAATTATATCTACATATATTTGATACGTGTCTAGCGCTACAATACACGAGGATATATGACATTCAATTTGAATCTTGGTCAATATAAGCTGGTAAACCTTTACAAAATGAAATGAAGAAGAGAAGCAAGATTCATCCACAAACAAGTCCACAATTTTTTGTATACTGTTGTACTGTGAAGTTGCACCTCCAATGCACTGCTCATGCACGCAACAACATCGAACTATTGCTAGTCTTTGACTTGATCTTTGGCCTACCATAATTTTTGCCAACGAAACCATCCGATTTCACCGGAAAGTTCCATTAAGATATTTTCCATGATTTTGATGAACTCTCGCACCATTTCATAAAAAGAGAACTACTACCGTGGCAATAAAAATCCGGATTTTCAGATGAATGCGCTGAGATCTTGAGTACTCAGACGAGAAAGAACTAGAGGGCCAGTCTTTAGAGTTTAGAGTTTAGACCGCTCGCACGTCTGTTTGAGTGAAACAACAGAATGTACTCCACAAGAGGCGACGATATACGAAAGATCACATTGCTGGAAAAATTAAGGTAGAGAGCATGTTGGGATTTCCTCTTTCTATTTGGGCATGTTCAGCTGCATTTAAAAGCTTAAACTGCTGGGATTAATTAGCTAAAAAGGTGAATTGTAATTAAGAAAAGGTAGTCTAGGATGCATTTCAAATCGCAGTTTGTAGACCGATTTCTTTTTGAACAATTAAAGATAATTCTTCTTGAATGATAAAGCAAAACAAAACCACGTTTTCACATTTTCGAATTGGAACGAGTGAATAGAAGTTTAACTGTCGTGGAAAGTTCATCTGAGCATCAACATCACTACGCTGTTCTTCACATCAGTCGGTGTGGATCACTACATTCACATAGTATCAAAATGGATCAAAACATATTAAAATGTGTCGATATGAGTAAGATCATTTTCGACCTGATCTTGACTCATCCGTCCAACGGGTCCAGCAGGTCCTATGCACATAGGAAAAGGGTAAAAGGAAAAACAAAAAAGCAGAGCTGATATGCAGTCATTGCATCTCCTTTCATAGCTTAAAGAGGTTATACGCGCAAACGCAAAGGTTACCTAGAGACTCACGAAACACCCTAAAGTCAATCACCTTCTCGAAGGCCTCGTAGTGTAAGTTGGACGGGAGTCATTGATTATTACGTTGAGTCATACCAAGGATTAAAGAAAAATTGAAGGGCAGCGTTACTTCGTTCCCCTCCACGCGCACCACCATGATGTCCGCTTGTCCTCTCAACCGATCGATCGATTAAAAGCATCCGGCTTTTATTGCACGCGGTTTGTTGGAAAATATCACCTATGACCGCATAGGTCATATGGCATTTAAGGTAAGTAGTTTCCTTAAAGGGACCTTCGAAATCGTTTGACAATCTTGCCATTTGAATTTTGTCTTTTAGCCAATAGAGACTTGGAAACTTCACGATGACGACCAGAAGAAGAAAGATTGGACTTTTCCTCAATTTACTCCCTAGATTTCATTAGATATGGGGGGATATTCGGATGGATGATCCCTATGTCCGATATTTAGTATAATTTATGAAATTTTCTTTGTTCAATCTAGTTTCCAAACTTTTAGAATTGCACTAAATATGATTCTTTGTAAAGTTGAATGGTATATCATATGTATTTTGCCGTGTGGATCGCCAAGTCATCAGTGTGGATCTAAAAAGATGACGTGGCTAGCTCAACTTAAATAAATTTCTTTTTTACAAAAATACTTGTTTCTTCTCTCTCCTTTTTTTCTTTCCTCTGAACCATCATGTCGGCCATCCGGCCTTCACGGTCTCCGATGTAGTTTTGCTTCCCTGCTTCCCACCACAATCTCCATGGCGCAGCCTTAGATTTGATTCACACTTAAGTCATGTTTCCGTGCACGTATCTCACAAGAAAACATGGTGACAAAATTCCCTACATTGACATTCAAAAAGTAATACATTGGAACCTTGACTGACATAATTAATAACCTCATTAGTGACTTTTGCTCCCTAATATGGTTGTATGGTGTCACAATGAGGTTGAGTTGAAGAATCAAGCTGCTTTCATAGCCAAAACCATCAAGATCGCCATAAGGCGGGAAAGGCTCGATACGACAACAATCAGATACATCCCACAACAAAATCTTCCAAAGAAGCTAATTCCAAGTTTCAGGCATTGACAATCGATTTGGTGTCATCCATTTTGTGCTAGTGATGAGTAATCAAGGAACATGACCAAGCTAACGAGAACATAGATTTTCTGTGAAGTGGATAGTGACACTCGATGATCTTCTGTCATTCTCCTGTTGTCGACTCTATCAAGTGAGACAAATCCCTTATCATTTTCATAGGGAATTCATGCAGAAAAAGCTTCTAATTTATGCAATGAGGCAATGAGTGTGATGTTGGAACAAAAACCGATGCCTGTCCCATCCAAAATGTCCCTTTTGGAGATTTGGAATGAGAATTTGGGACAGATCCGTGGGAGAAGCACGGTTTTGGAAAGGGATAACGTTAGAAACGGCTTTGTTGGAACAGAATCCATGTGCCTGCATGGTAACATTTCTGATCCTCCCTATTTCTGTATTTTTCCGATTTCTGTTCTTTTGTTCCCCGGAACAAAAAAAGAACATAAATTCGTTTGGTAACGCCAACTTATATTTCTATTCCCCGGAATATAAAAGTAGCAAGGGAATAGATTTTGAACAGAAATTAAAAAAAAAAAAAAGTAACTTCTTGTTTCCGGGAACAATTTTTAGAAATAAACTAATTTTCTTTTTTATTTTTCTTTTGTTCCTCTCTCTTGCCACGGCCACCTTCAACTGCTCGGAGCTACTGCCGACTGCCGGCCGTCACTGCTGACCGCTTGCTGCCATTGGCGACCGGCAGCCGCCCGTCACCACCTGCTGCCACCGCCACACCACCGCTGGCTGCCGACTGTCACCGCCGGCGGTGGTCGGCGATCGTGTGGCGGCGGCGATGGGCGGCAACGGGCGGCGGCGGGCAGCGTTTGGCGGTCGGCAATTCGTAAGCAAGAATAAAAAACAAATAAATACAAAAAATACAAAATCGTACCAAACACATTTCTATTTTTTTCTATTTCAAGAGTAAAAATTTTGTGTAATTATCAAACACTTTATTTTACTTAGAAATTGTTCCTCGGAATAGAAATATAAAATAATTATTTCTGAAAAGAAACTGTTTCCCGGCTAAGAAGCGTTACCATGCGCACCCTTAGGTTAACGACTAGAAGAAGGATGATTTTGACTTTGCCTAATTTTACTCCGTAGATATCATTAAAAAAAAGGGATAATGTGATGGATAATCCCAGAATTTTGGTTCGATTTTTTATGTAACTCAAGAGGTTTTTTATTCAATTTAATTCTTAAACTTTTAGGATTGTACTCCATATGATCCTCACATAAAGTGCAATGCCATGCGATTTGTATTTTGCTGATGTGAATCGCCAAGCTAGCGTGCGGATCCAAGAAAATGATGTGTAAAGCTAGCTCAGCTAAAATAATTTTGTTTATATCAAAATACTCATTTTTCTCATCTTTTCTTCTTCTATTTTCTTCTTCCTCTATCTTAACCAATGTTACTGGCCATCCCTCACCATCATTGCGGATGTCGTTCCGCTATCACAACTTGCCACCACAAGCCTCATTGCACAACCTCAGATTTGATTTGCACTTAAGTCATGTTTCCATGCACCTATCCCATAACAAACATACTAATAACATTCCCTACATTAATGTTGAAAGAGCAATACATTGGAACCTGGACTAACGTTATCTGTAACCTCACTAGTGATGTTTGCTCCCCCAGATAGGGTTAGACGGTGTCGCAATGAGGTTGAGTTGAAGAATCAAGCTGCTTTATTGTAATGATACAGTTCGTTGAGGATGGGGAGTTGTCGCTGAGGGCGAGGGGTGTAGACAAAGAGCGACTCTTGCTTGATTCTAGGATGGCGAAAGGATCGTAAAATGAACCGAATTGTGCATCAAACATGGAAAGATCGATTTTGAAATTTATATGTGAAAGCTGAAATTAAATCATAGATGTGCTTCTGACGTAACGACAATGCTTGACTTTAATCATGCTTAGGTGAGAGCACTCTCAGGATAGATGATCTTTTGGGAAGGTGCTGACCTATTCGCGTAAGGACAAAATTGTGACACTTGGTATGGAACAGGCCACGATGGGTAATACCTTAGTGAGCTAATTTAGGACATCATGTTTATAGAAAAAATCATCAAAATCTCCATTATAGGAAGGGAAATAGCCGAAAACAAAAAGACAGGTACACCACACAACAATTCAAGGCCATTAAGGCTGCATTATGCTTATTCTGTCAAGCGGAAGATAACCCTTGGACGATTCCTGTCGTTTCTCCTCCTGTCCACTCTCAGCAGACACCCCTTCCTATCATTTTCTCATGCAAGTCATGCAGAAACCATATTTGGAGCCAAGCAACGAGTCAACTGAGTGTGATTTGGGCTAAATCCGAATCAAAACCGTAGAAAAACGTGCAAGCTAAAATGTGGGATGGTATGATCCTTCGTGGAAGTTGCGAGCGGCTAATGTCCAGTGTAGCTCCTTGGAAAATCTGATTGTCACGCCCGAATCCTGGGCATGCGCACATTCCTTGGCGGTCGATCAAATTGCGACGTTCCCAGGATGCGTCACCGACCCATTCTTTTTATGCACATGCAGAAGCGAATTAAACAATCACCCAATCAACACTCGAACACAGGGATAGTCTAAAAACATGCCAACGCTTTTATTTCACGATTGTACTTCATATACACGCCAAGCTAACCTAAGGGTTATACAAGTCTCTGTCCAAAAGGAATCCCTAGGCCACCTTCACACCGGACCCTCTAGCCTTGCGCTCCGAGCTCTCCATCTAAGGACTTGAAAAATTTAAACCACGATGGGGTGAGAATAAATCTCAACAAGTCAACACTTTAAACCCCGATTAAGATGAGAATTCACTCAGAGGTGTCCTAAACATGTGCTATATAAGACTTATCTCGCCTCAGCACCTCCTTGCACCTTAGTACATCTCATATACATATGCACGCAGCAAATATATTTCATAACTAGAACACATCAATTCATCTTTCAGACAATCGCAGGGGTCTTGATTATAAGGTGAAATCGTTATGACACATTCCATTCCGTGCCACACAATTTTGCCCCATAATAAGGCGCATATATCTCATATTGATGGTTCCATCCACGCTTAATATGCAAACTCAAGCCCTAGAGGTGGCTCCCACGAAATTACGTTATCGTGTAGCACTTAACTCTTGACCACATACAGCAATAGTACAAGGCCCTAGAGGTGGCTCCCATGTGACTTAGGTCGCCATGTAGCCTTTGACTACAAGGCCCTAGAGGTGACTCACATGAAGTTTTGTTGTCATACAACACTTAATCCTTTACCTGTTCACAACACATTTAATTTCCTCAACACAACACATCATCTTTCAATAGTCATCACATAATCACATAATTACATATCATCACGCATAAGTTCTAAGTATGCCACAAGTCAACCACAAAACCATAATCGGCCCTAACCGGCAAAAACCAGGCCACTTGTGCGCCTCCAATTTTAATTCAGGAAACATAATCAAACATGCTTAGAAAATTCTCAAATTTGAATATATTCTAAAGGACACCTAAACGGACATTTTTCATGTAGAATCCTTGACCCAGATCCTTCTGGATTAAGATCAGTAAATCGCTCAATCCGTTACAAAATTCCAGAAAATATGTTTTTCAAAAATCAGTTTGATTCGAGGTCCAAAATTTGTCCTTTTGATATGAAATTTGACTATGTTAAACTTAAAAGTTGATAAAAATCCTAAGAGTTGATAAAAATCCATTAAATACCAAAAGGTCACTATTTCCAGAACAATCCGAGATTCTATTTTGCAAATGATGAAACTGAAATATCATTCTTTTAAATCCCTAAAATATTGAGTAAAATATATGTCATAGATGAAGGTTTCTAGAACATTTTGCAAGAAGGAAGTAATCTCAAAATCGCAGCACATTTTCCCCCACAAAAATGTCAAACGGTGAGAGTCCAGTAACTAGATCCGAGGGAAATCCACTAAATTAGACTAAACCACCCTCATTTATGCTAATCTAACAAATTAGATTAACACTAATCCATTTTAAGGCTTATTTAACCTTAGATTAGCACTAATCCAACTTAAGGCTAATCTAACTTAATACTAATCTAATCAAGCTAATTAACACTAATTTAACCCCATAAGCGCAATTAACAACCTAATCAAAGATTATGGAGTTAACTCACCGGATAAACGAGGAAATGGGTTTACGGCGATGGTGGCTCGACGGCAGTGAGATCACGTGTCTACGGCGATTCTAACGGAGGGCCGAAAGGGGTTGAAAACAGACAACAAACCTCACGGCCTGAGCTGGAAAAACCGATTATGCTTCTGTGAAGGGGGCTAGTCGTGGGGCTTGGCTGAGCTGGACATGGTGCGGGGACGGCGAGGGCAAGTGGTTGGTCAGAGTTGGACGGCGGTGGCCTAGACGCGAGCTGGCGGCTCGGGGACGACGAGAGGTGGTCGAGCTCGAACGGGTAGGAGCCGCGGGCTGGACTTGCGAGGGACTGGGCGGTTGGGCGGCTGAGGGATGATGGCTTGGCTGGCTAGGTTGGTTGGCTCTATGTTGCAACAAGGAAAAGGAAATGAAGAAGAGCTGAGGAAGAAGAAGAAGAAGCAGAAGCTATTCTGCAGGGTGGTGGCTCACGCATGGAGGGGAACAAGGGAGAAGAAGAGAGGGAAAAAGGGGACAAGGGTCCATGAAAGTCTTGCATGCAGCCACTTAGCTTCCACTTGAAATATCAAGCACTTGAGTGCTTGAACCACAAAGTCTTCTGCCCTTGAAGTCTTGGCAGCAACCAATGGCCAATTTTCCCTCAAATCCCTCACAAACAAAGCTAATAAGTCCCTTGAGCTGCCCCTACGAATATCCCTCCAATTCCTCACAATTTAATTCAATTCGGTGGCCAAAAATGCCAAGGAGGGGCCCATACGAATTTCCTTGCATTCCCTTCACCAATTAATTCATTTTGAAAGCCAAAATGTCCCTAAATTTTGCCCATCCGAATTTCCATCATTTTATTTTTGCCGAATTTGATTTTCCGCAAAAATTCTTAGCTCGACGGAATTTCTTTAAAAGATGAGACGATATCCTAAAAATAAATTGTGACACGCTTGAACGTTCGATTCCCAAAATCAAATTCAATTTTGTGATTAAAATCAATCAGATGTGATTTTAGTACAATCCAACCTACCAGGTAGCTTTTAGAGATTTTATCGTAATTATATCCCTTAACGACTTCACTCAATAGATCAATTAACTCGTGACTGATCAGCTCAGAGAAAAAGGACTATAGGCGTGTCAATGAAAATGTCATTTCATTTTATTGAGACAAGGTCAAAAATTCAAGATGTTACACTGACAGTCCGCAAAACGCGCGTGCTCCATATTTCATTCACAAATCCAAAAAGAGAAACCTAAAAATTCGATGTGAAAACATCGGCAGTGATGCGAAAGTAAGCGGATCACACAAAAGACGATGCGAATCTTGACGAACCAGGGGACGTTGACGAGGCAGTTGGAAGATTCAGACGAGAAAAAAAAAAAAAAAAAACGCGCTTCTCATTTTCCCCCTATAAGTAAAGGCCAAAGCGATATGCCATTGCTATATCCTAGTCTTCACTCATTTTCTCCTTTGCTTCTTGACGAACCAGGGGACGTTGTCGAGGTAGTTGGAAGATTCAGACGAGGAAAAAAAAACGCGCTTCTCATTTTCCCCCTATAGGTAAAGGCCAAAGCGATACGCCATTGCTGTATCCTAGTCTTCACTCATTTTCTCCTTTGCTACTTAGAGAGAGAGAGAGAGAGAGAGAGAGAGAGAGAGAGAGATTTGCCAGTTGATCTCAGTGAAAACTCCCTTCAGAGCTGTCACATAAGAACTTTGCCGATGACCCATGACCCATCATCTCCATAAGAAGGAGCTCACATCGAGCTCCATTGCTATATACTAGTCTTTACTCAGAATCCCATCTGCTACTTCCTGTTTTTCTTCCTTCGTTATTGTGCTTCAATCACATCTACTTCTTTTGGATTAATTGGACAGGTGAAGTTTTTATCCCTATCATTGCTCAACGTTCGGTTCAGTGGGGGGAGGGGAGAGAGAGAGAGAGAGATAATTCTACAGTGATGATTCTTAACAAATTAACTGGAAGCGTGACTAGTTTTCTTTTTGCCAGTTGATCAACGTGAAACTCCATCCAGAGATGTCACAGAAGAGCTTTGTAGATGACCCGGACATCGAGTCTCAGCGAGAGAACCTCCTCGTTGATGCCGGCAGAGCCCCAAGGAGACGGTGGCAACTGGTCTCCTCGGTCCTGAGGGCAAATTCAATTCTCATTTCGATAACAAAAAAGACTCTGATTAGGGCATGTGCTGTTGACGATCAAGATGTCAAGTCGCAGCAACCAACTCGACTCAATACTGGCAAAACGCTCAGGAGACGGTGGCATTTGGTCTACTTGGTCATAAAGGCTCTCCGGGGCTTCGTTTCGACAGCAAATAACCCTGTGATGGAGACACAACTTGATGTGAGTAGTCTAAATAGTCGCTCTTCCATAACCCTTTTGCGAGAACTCACCATCATTTTTTTTTTTTTTTTAAGTCATAAGTGATATTTCATCTCCTTTGTCTTGCTTATAAGTTCGTCAGTCTCCAGATGATCATACATCTCATTTAGCTATTAGGGTTAAAAACTCACTATGCATCTTTCGGTTAATGAATCAGTTGATTAAGGACTTGAAAGCTACTTTCATGGTCTGCTGCAACTGATTTCCATCAACTGATTTCAGATGAAAATCTAGTATTGTTCTTTTGCAAAAACTTTTTAAGCTGTGAAATAGTATAGCTGATAGGAAAACATTGGGAAGAAGTTTCTAAAACTGAGGTAGCATATTCATTTGTTACAGAGTACAGAATTACTGGAACCAGAGCCAATCAGTGAGTGGCGCATCGATTGCGGGTACAACAATCATGAAGCTGCTGATGTGGTGACTAAAATTATCCCTAGAATGACAAAGGAAAAAAATTTGAGTACCTTGCAAGAATTTGGAGGTGTCCCAGGGGTAGCGGAGGCTCTCGGCAGTGATATGGCGAAAGGAATTCCAGGTCATGAGAAGGACTGCCATGCCCGAAGCCCTGCACTCCTTAGACCCAAGCCAGAGGTCCATAACGGAAACTTCATCCACTTCCTCAGGAAATCTTTCAATAGTAGCACCATTTTCCTCCTCCTGATTTTCGCCATCCTGTCATTTGCCTTTGGGATCAAGGAAAAAGGACGGAGAACGGGTTGGTATGAAGGGGCCCTTACACTAGCTGCTGTCATTCTAATTGTGATAGTCCGATCAATTTGTGAATTTCGGAATGAAAGTTCACGTCATCTGTCAAGAAACCAGCTTTGGCAAAATGGGGAAATGGAAGTCCAAGTTTTAAGAGGGGGATGCCGTCAAACTATTTGCATCTCCGATGTCCTCTTGGGAGACATTGTGCTATTAGAGAAGGAAGACCGAGTTCCTGCTGATGGTTTGCTCATACCCACTGAATCCTTGGAAGTGGATGACAAAGCTGATCCCATCATCAATGATCACAATCCTTTCTTGTTCTATGGTTCCATAGTAACTCATGGAACTGGCAAAATGCTGGTGACCTCGGTTGGTGCCGAGACAAAGTGGGGCGTTAGGTTGAGCGGAGCTCCACTATCACAAGGGACGACAGTAGAGAAGCAACTCAACAAGCTCAGCACTTTGATACAAGTAATCAGTATTGTCAACTCAGTAATCATTGCTGTGGTGTTGTTTTTGCGGTTCAAGCTGGAGAAGAAACATGAAAAGTCGGGCCTGCCGGACTTCTCAGGGAAGCCACAACCTCTGAAGGAATTAATTGAAGCTATAGAAAGAGTTGCCCTGAAACCAAGAGGAATATTGAATATGTTAACTTCATTTACTATGCTACTTGTGGGGATAGCTGAAGGAATGCCATTAGCAATCGCTATTGCCATCACTCGCTGGAACAAGAGGATGCTAGGTGACAAGACCTTTGCTCAAGTACCATGCTGTATTGTCACCATGGCATCAGTGACCACTATCTGCACTGACGAAACAGCGGTGCTAACATTGATCCCACAAGAAGTTGCAGAGTGCTGGATTGGTAAGGAGGAACTTATCAGGGAAAATCCCAAGGTAACCGTTGATGTTCAGGATGCAGCATTGCCTGTAAATGAGGGAGGTAATGGGCCAAGGTTCTTGCACTGCAAGGGACCTGCAACACCAATATTAGAACTGTGTTCACAATTTTATGACACTGAAGGGAAAACAAGGACCCTTAATATAAGTGAAAAGAGGTATTTTGAAAACCGCATTAACCAAATGCAGTCAGAAGGTCTTGAATCCATCGCGTTTGCTTGTAAGCAAGTTGATGACTCTGGGATTGATGAAGGCAATCTGACGATGGTTGGACTGTTGGGGCTGAAGAACACTGGTCGGGAAGATAACAGAGAGGTGATAAAAAAATTTAGAGAAGCCGGAATTAAAGTAATATTAGCATCGAGCAAGGGGGTTTCGATGCTTGAGGACATTGCTACAGCAATTGGAGTGATACAGCCTGATTCGGATGCACTGGTCATAACAGGCAAAGAATTTCAGAAGGGCTCTGATGAAGGGAGGATGGATATGATAACTGGAATTTCAGTGATGGGGAACTCCTGCCCATCCGATATAGACCGTCTGGTGAGTTGCTTGAAAGATCAAGG
This sequence comes from Eucalyptus virginea, assembly GCA_014182375.1. Lineage (NCBI taxonomy): Eukaryota > Viridiplantae > Streptophyta > Magnoliopsida > Myrtales > Myrtaceae > Eucalyptus > Eucalyptus virginea. The sequence goes on from CM024518.1 coordinate 53,397,983, forward strand.
AGACACAGTTGCAGTGGTTGGAGACACAACAAATGACGTTCCCACACTAAAAGCTGCTGATGTGGGACTCACGTTTGCTACTAGGAGCACTGAAATTGCAAGAGAGAGCTCTGACATCGTCATCAGGGAAGGCAATTTCACATCCATCTTGGCAATAATTAAGTGTGGAAGATGCATATACAGTAACATTCGAAAGTACATTCAATTTCAGCTAACTATGACCTTAGCTGGGTCGTTGATACCCTTAATCACAAATGCCTCTCATGGAAGTTCGCCTATAACGACGATTCAGTTCCACTGGGCAATCTCAGTTTTGACTCCTCTAGGTGGTTTGGCTCTTTTGATGGAGCCGCCGCGTGAGATGCTCATGAAGAAATTCACACCAGGACGAGATGGACAACTCATTACCAAGGCCATGTGGGTGAATGTTTTCATACAAACGGCTTATCAGGCATCTCTTTTTGCAACCATACAGTCTAAAGGGCCCGCAATGCTCAGGCTTAATGAGAAGCCAATTGGGACTCTGATATTCAACAGCTTTTTTCTATGCCAGTTATTCAACATGTTCAACGCAAGAGAGCCTGAAAACAAGAACATCTTCAGAAAGGTCCATCGCAGTAAATGGTTTTGGATGGGTACAGTTACCGCCTTGCTGTTGCAGTTCACATTTTTTGAGATAGCACATATCATTGCAGGGGATTCAAGATTGACATATGCAGAATGGGGAATGTGTCTGCTTCCTGGGATAATCTCATGGTGCATTGACTTAGCTGGAAAGTGCATATGCCTGATGATTAAAAGTTGTGTGACAAAGCCACCAGGTTCAGTTGTCAGAGATAATGGAAACCTAACCTCGGCTGACCCAGAACCTGCTGGCGATCTTGAGCTTCCACTAATGCAGGAAGTTGAAGGCCCAACATATCAGAGTTAGTAATTATCTGCAAGAGATGGAAGAACTGAATAAGGGTACGTGGCATTGTAAATAAGGTGGGTTAGGAGGATGCACGATAGAAGTGAGTCAGACAGAATGATTCAGTTCATTGACTTAGATTTTTAACTTGACTGATTAGTTGTCAAGAGTTGCTCATTCAAGGGGCCATGTAAATAATTTTTAAAGAACCATAATGATAGCCATCTACATATCTCCCAGTTAATCCTTATTCCCCCCATTCTTCTCTCTTCTTCATTTTTTCTCACATTAAACCATGTAATCGCCCCTCTTTCATTTTGAAATTGGTTATATTTTCTGCGAATTGCCTCTTATTAGCACTTCTTTCAGGGTGGTAACAGTTAATTTCTGGAAAAGTCTTACAGAGTATCTGAAAAGCTACGTAAGAGATCTTCAGAATGTACATTTTCATACGCAAATGAGCAAGTAAATTAGCTGCAATTGTAAGAATCAGAGATTATTCAATATAAAGAGAGAAAGCAAATAATAACAGAAGATGATCGAAAGTTTTTATTCAGGCATCTTCCATCACAAGCTGTTTATCTAATAGAAACTAGCTGAAGAGACTACCGAGACAAGAGTTTGGAGCGTGAATAGATGCTTACAAGTAGGTGAAGTCATTAAGAAAAGAGGAGCATCTGCAGCTGAGCTTAGCTGAGAGTGAGACAGCAACTGATTTGGAATTCCATTGCTATTCGATTCTCTGTCCTGAGAGCAGTTGATGGCTCCTTAACACCCGTGTTTGGTGTCAATGGCTAACACATTTTCCGTTGGCAACCTTCATTAAGATATGCTGTTTTATGCAAGACTTGAACAAATTCACAGCTTGCCTCATCACCTAATTTCCAACAACAGCATCAAGGAAAATAGCGAATTAACCCCAAAAAAGTATCTACAACTCAGTATATGATGCTCGACAAGGACCCTTGAAATTCTTAAGTTAATGAACATCACTAATTCGTCCAATCAACAGTCATGAATAATGGTGCGGACAGAGCAAGACGACTAGCCATTGACTCTCCCTCATTCTCACTAATTCTCCTTCCGTCTCCTTCTTCTTCCTATCTTTGATTCACTCAAGCACTAACTCTCAAGCGTGAGTGCGAAATCAAAAGCAGATCTTGAACAAAACCCAGTTGAAGGAACGGTTTGGCAAACCCGCAGCAAACGAACTTGGACGGAAGGCGACCAAAGTTGTTGGTTTCGAGCTTAGCCTCGATTGAACTCACTCACTAGCTGAGCATATCGTTATACAGCAGATTTCTCGAGAGAAACAGAAAGTGCAGACATGAATTTGAAACTAGCACCTGCAAGCGAGCTCAGTAGAAGTGCACCATCCGGCCCATGAAGCTGTCCAAAGTCAACGGTCTCCCCATTTCTGGCGAGTTTGACCATTATCGAACACTCATTTGTGGTTTCAGTGAGCGAATGAGGAGTCATCTTGCTATGTAGAAAAGAAAAACCAAACCTCATTTCATATATTAGTTTAGGGTGCTGCTGAGATGACGGTACCGTTATAATAACGGTGTCATTTTGACCACACACTACATCGAGATGCCATTGGCAACCGGAAGAGACAAAATAAGAGGCATTCAGCAAATATGGAATCAGTGCATCACAGGCTGTCGCATTCCCAAGGGCCCCTCCCCCCCCTCTCTCTCTCTCTCTCAGCACCTCGCTTTCTCGCAACTCAAGCACTTTAGCACAGGTTTTCGCTTGCCGTCCCTCCTACCCATAACCCCATCCTCATCACTTGCTGCTCTCCCTCTAACTTCAACCTCGACGGCTACCCTCTCCTCGTGCCCAACCTCTTCTCCACCGATGCCTCCCGTCCACGGTGTTACCTCGATTTTCGATTTCTCAATCTCGACTTGAGGAAATTATTGGATAGTGTTCGTTTTTTCCATTAATTTTTGTTATTTTTTTTCTGAGTTCTTGTCGAGCTATTCAAGCCAAGGGAAATTACTTGATTTTTTCTACTTTCTGTAAATTCTGGGATCATACAAGTATATTAGAATACAATTTTGAGTAGGAAGATCAATAAACAAATGAAGCTCTGTTTTTTTTTTTCTCTTTTGGAGCTCGTTGGCATGATTGAAATCAAAAAGTTGAGGGCAGTTTATTTCTTCTTGATCACTGAGAATAGTTTCATTTGGCACTCTGAAGTTGCGATTGACTTGAGTTTTCTGTTTCACGTTATCTGTTCTTCATTCATTCATTTTTTACGTTTCCATTGAGAGAGAGAAAGAGACTAACAGGAGCATAGCAAAGCAGTGCAGTGTAGAGTAACAACAGGCCTCAAGTACCCAGTGTCTTTTTCACCGAGGGGGATCTTGTTGATATCCTGCTAGAGTCCGGTGTCCTTGGCAAAATGCGTGGTTGCGCCGTCACTTTTCCAACAGTGACAGTGCGGTCAGCTTATCATTTTCCTTTAGTTTAATAATCCCAAATCTGACGGTCAGTATTTCATTGATTAACGGCCACATGCGTAATGGTAAAGTTGTGCCATGAAGTGGCAATCGTGTTAACAGCTGTTGTCTACTTTAGTTGCCATGTAAAAGTTCAAACCTTTTTCTCATATTGAGTCCAAAATTATCCACACACAACAATTCGTGATTCTTTTGGATACGTGGCATGATTTCGCCCCCCCCCCCCAAATTAAGTTCAAACCTTTTTCTCATATTGAGTCCAAAATTATCCACACACAACAATTCGTGATTCTTTTGGATACGTGGCATGATTTCGCCCCCCCAAAATTGAGTCCAAAATCATCCATATGCAACAATTCGTGATTACGGTCCAAATTGACCCATGCTAATGCAATATAAGTTTAGCGACCCATATCCGGACCCAATCAATACCCGACCCAACTGAGTGGCCTTGCGTTGGGCTGGCGAGACTCGATCTCACTAGATTCGACAAGGTCGAGCCCTGCTAGGGGCTAGGCGAGACTCGACCCTTGCTAGATTTAACAAGGTCAAGCCTCGTCAAGGGTTAGGCGAGACTCGACCCTCACCAGGGGTTTGGTGAGACTTGACCCTCGCTAGTGGCAAGCGAGGCTCACCAAAGGTTGACTTGCCTCTGGTTGATCATCGAGGTCCGGTGATCGGCTGGAGGAAGGAGGAAGAGAAGGAAAGAAAAGGAAAAGAAAAGAAAAAGAAAAGAAATAAGAAATAAACAAATTTGAAAAAATATGAAAATATTATTAAAAGTTGTCTATATTAGTGTTGATTGTGCCATGTAAGCCGACTGGTGTCTATGTCAGTAATATCTTGCCAAAATTGGCCAGAAGGACTGAATTGGCACAATATCAAAATATTTATGACTAAATTAGCAGTAATAAAAGGTTTATGATTCAATTGACATCAATGAAATAGGTTTAGAACTTTTTTGACACTTTTTCCCTTACCATCACAAGCCTCATTGCAGAACCTCATATTTGATTTGCACTTGAATCACATTTCCATGCACTTACCCAATAACAAAGCATACTAATAGTATTCCCTATATTAACGTTCAAAGAGTAATGCATTGGAACCTAGTTTAACGTAATCTGTAACCTCACTAGTAATGTGTGCTTTGATATATGGTTAGATGGTGTCGCAATGAGGTTGAGTTGATGAATCTCATCCGATAAGAGTAGGGAGTGGTCATTGAGGCCAGGGAAAAGGAGTGGCTCTTGGCAGGTTAATAGGATGCTAAAATGAGCTGGAATGAACCGAATTGTACACAAAACATGAGGAGAGTAATTTGGAAAGAAAAATGTGAAAATTTGAATTAACTCATAGATATGCTTTTTGATGTAACAACAATGCTTAACTTTAAGAGTGCTCAGGTGGGAGCACTCTCAGGATGGATGGCCTCTTGGGAAGGTCCTCACCTGTACGTGAGGACAAAATTATGAGACTCGGTATGGGATGGGCCACGACTAATAATACCTTAGTAAATTAATTCAAAAATGTCACTTTTGTAGCAAAAATCATCAAACTCTCCATTAAAAAGGAAGGGAAAGAGCCCATAACAAAAAATAAACAAAAAATAATCAGATACACCCCACAACAATTTAAGGCCATGAAGGCTGCATTATGCTAATTCTGTCAAGCGGATGATGGCCCCTGGACGATTCCTGTCATTTCTCCTCCTGTCTGCTCTCACAGCAGACACGCCTCCTTATCATTTTCTCATGCAAGTCACGCGGAAACGTCTTTGGAGCCATGCAAAGAGACGATTGAGTGTGATTTGGGCTGAATCCGAGACAAAACAGGAGAGCAACGCGTACTGGGGAATGTGGGAGTGCATGATCCTCCGTGGAAGTTGAGCACTGTTGAAAAAAGTTTAGAATACATAAAAAATAATAATAACTGTTAATACATTGCGAAGGATTAGAAAATAGAAAAACAAATGTCTGAGACGTGCAAGCACTGTCCTTAAGGATAATTCCGCCTCTCGGAGTACGAAACTCGGTGCGTAAGGCTCCAGCGGCTATCCTTCCAAGATACAACAGACCTTCTTCTATATTCCGCACTGAATATTAGAAGGAAACATAACAATTTTTGTGTATAACCCAGCTGAAAGAAAAGGAAAGATATACGAACATATTGTGTCCTATGAGATCTTATTTTTATATTCAGACAAAATAGAGCCGTTAAAAGAGCTGTTGTAAAATAATGGAGGATTTATTTGCGAAATAAATTAAACATTACAAAACGATTTAAAAAGCCATTATATGACCGTTAAGAAACCGTTATGTGACCGTTAAAAATAATGATGGTCTTCAATGCGGTTATAACTTTTATCGAAGCTATTATTGTAAATATTTCAAAACTGCTGAAATATCCAACAATCCCCCACATATTTCAAAAATTTTTGACAAAAAAATAGAATAATGCTGGGTTATTGGAGAGTAATGCATCGGAATTGGTGCTTGTTAGGCTATGAACCAACCCTAGAAAGAATGAAATATAATTCACGAAATCATTGGTGAAGTTTGAAACTTCTATGAACCAAAAATTTCTTTGGTGAATTATAATTTTCACCAATCACATTACACTCCCACAAACTTTGTTGTTCAACGCGGTTTTGCACTAATAGGCCATGCGCGTGCTTGGTTTATTCATAAGTGCTTTAGAGATTTTCGCCAAAAATTCTCATAGGAGCGGCCCCACTGCACACTTATATAGGTGATTCCATCAAGTGTATAATGCAGTTTAATATACCACCAATAATGGTTATGGAATTTCATTAAGAGCTTAGCTCAACCTCTTTTTCCTTACAATTTTGCACTATTTTCACCTTAGAAGGGACAATAAGTTTTAATAGTGCACTAGATCAACAAATGACTTATTATTACCCATATGAACCTAATTCATGGGATCGCTAATCACATAGGTTGGGTTACCATCACTGTTGATTTTCTTCAATTGGCTTGTTCCATTCCCTTTGATGTATAGTCAAAGGATTGGCCAAAATCATTTCTGACATAACATAATCAATCGATATAAATCCCTTTTATAAGGAATTATTTTACCACATTACGTCTCAACCAAACGTCTCTTTTTGCCATTGAAAGTTTCATTCTTTGCAATAGCTATTGCGTTTTGGCAATCATAATGTCTAGATATAAGTGTCATTTCATTTTCATAAGAACATACAGTAAGAAATTTCTCAACTACTTAGACTCAATTTTAATATGAGTTTGAGAAATTTTTCTTCTTCCCAAGAACTTGAGTAATTCTTCAATCATCAAGATAAATATTTTTTTCTCCTTCCTTACTAGAGGTTATGAGGATAAAGCATTATGTTTTTAACATATATGCTTGGTAGTGTCTGAATCTACCTCCAATTCTTTTGCATTTGCCAAAATATTGGCTTGGAAAATGACTACAATAATTGCATCATCAGATCATCTACTTCAACCAAGTCAAATTTTGGTTGAGCAGGATTGTCATTTCCCTCACAATTTCATTTGACTGCTTTTTATGTTGTGACACCTCCACAAGGTGGACACATATTCATTAGTGGATTTTGTCTCATATGAATCTGAGATCCACTTAACATCACTGTATTATTCTAATACAGCGGAAAATCCACTATGTAAAATATCATAGTTTATATTCACATGGCCGCAAAATCCATAAAAATTTTATTGTTGTGAAAATTGATCTCACCTGAGGCGTTCATCGGTTGTCATGGAGTCTTTGACTTCTGTCTCTTCACGCTGATCTCTACTCAAATTAGCCAGACATACAAGTTCGTTGATGATGGCATATTCATTCAAAAAAAAATTTGCACTAGGAGCTGCTCTTATTCTAATAAAAAGAAGCTTGAAGAAGTGAGTATTTGTAAGGACAAATTTGGCCTCTACCAAACCCAATACCAGACACTTGTCAACACTAAATGGTATATCAACGGTAGAAAATTTGTTGCTTTGTTAAACATTTATGAAAGCAGCATCATGAAATCATCATAAATCCCATTTGAGAGTGTTGTGTCCTAATCAACAGTTTTACATACACATGTGGGAGCACAAAAACCCTAATTAACGCTCGATTCTAAATCCTACCACAAAAAGTCATGTCTTAAGATCAACAACAATATGATTACCACTCCCAACACAAGTGAAACTATTCACGCTAAAAAAAAATGAATAGTATAGTTCGCATTCTAGAAAGGAACATTAGCTACAATCCTTAGATTGGCTATGCATTTAACGTTATTTATTGTGTTTGACCCACATATCAGATAACGGAAAGTAAGCAGTATGCACTGGGTCAAATGAATATATCAAGGTAAAGGATATCTAAAGTTATTATAAGATATACAAATACCTTGGTCTTGCGCTACCACAAGTAGAGTGATGGCTCTTTAATAAGAATATCATAAAATCTTCTATTTTAGTTTACTTTTTCACCTGCAGCTTCTAAAAGGTAACAAAATAAGGTGCCAATAAGTTTTAACAAATCTTGAATGACACTAATAGTGTCCTGTCTCCTAGATAAGTTCTCATCATGCTCTGTTAAAGAGGCAATAAAATGTCACAAATTGAAATGATACATGAAAACACCACCACTTTCACTTTACAAGCACCGGACTAAAAATGAACCGGCTAAATCTCTTCCACTGGCACTCAGAGTTTATTCAAAATCTCAAATTGAGAAAGAAACAACTATCGGCATGCATCCATCAATGGTGCTCATCCAATATCCCTAAGATATAAAGCAGGGCAAAGACAAAACACAAAAATATATATAGCTTGATTTCGTATGTTGTACCTCATCTATTTTTAATGAGCAGAAAGAAGGCCATTATGAGACTCATAATTTTCAGCTTGCATTATTAACAATTGCACTCGGACAAAAAGGTCAAAGCCAAGCAATACTCAAAGTAAAACCTGCTAATATAACAATTCATAGTTAAATCAAATACACCATGCGATCACAATTAGTACTTCTCTCTCCTAATGGAAGAACAATTGACACCTTAATGAATTTTCCAAAAAAATAAACAACAAGAAGAACATGATTCTACTAACAACAACATCATTACAGTGGTTCTCAAGCTTGGAGACATACTTCTTGTCCTATCGACACAAAAATTCCTTGACGGACACTAGAAGTCGTTGACATTCATATGGTAAGAATTTGAAACCATTTTGTAAAGTAAAATTTACTCACAAAAATCCAATGTTTCTGTTTTTTTTTTTTTTTTTCATTTCTAAAATATGAAATGGGTCATTTCAAAAATATGAAATGGGTCATTTCATAATGGTTAATATCAAGCGGTCAACCAATTAAAACAATAGGAGCAATGAAGTCACAATGAACAAACAATCTCTAATCCTAAAATTACAACTTCCAGGTCAAGAATAGAATAGGAAACCCCAATGTGGATCGAAGCTTATAAAAATAATCACGAACTTGAGATAATTACAAACACCCAACTTCCTCTCGAAATAGATTTAGGTATTAAAGCCTCAAAGTACGATTTTACCTGACATTCAATAACCTTACCAAAACGACCAAGAAACCTTTGACGATGCTTAGTAATTTCCCACAACATCCGCCCATGAATATGTGATACTTGTCCTTCACCATCTCGATCATTCTTTCAATTCCAATTGCGGTGGTGGTGACAGCAACAACTTCAACTTGGAAATCCATAGGACTTATCCTTAAGATTGTTGAAAAAAGTTTAGAATACATAAAAAATACTAATAACTGTTAATACATTGCGAATGATTAGAAAATAGAAAAACAAATGTCTGAGGCATGCAAGCACTGTCCTTAAGGATAATTCCGCCCCTCGGAATACGAAACTCGGTGTGTAAGGCTTCAGCGGTTATCCTCCCAAGATACAACGCACTGAATATTAGAAGGAAACAGAACAATTTTTGTGTATAACCCAGCTGAAAGAAAAGGAAATATATATGAACATATTGTGTCCTATGAGATCTTATTTTTATATTCAGACAAAATAAAGCCGTTAAAAGAGCTGTTGTAAAATAATGGAGGATTTATTTGAGAAATAAATTAAACGTTACAAAACGATTTAAAAAACCATTATATGACCGTTAAGAAACCGTTAAAAATAATGATGGTCTTCAATGCGGTCGTAACTTTTATCGAAACTATTATTGTAAATATTTCAAAACTACTGAAATATCCAACAAGCACGAGGTAATGCCCCATGGAGTTTCTTGGAAAATCGATGCGAGATTCCATAAAATGTGTATACTGAAATTGCAAATATGTACTCTTTCGTGGAAGCTGAGCAGAGAGTATTGCCCCCATGGAGTTTCTTGGAAAATCATTGCGAGACTCTGCAAAATGCGTATACTGAAATTGCGAAGTGTGTACTCCTTCGTGGAAGTTGAGCAGAGGCTGATGCTTCATGGAGTTTCTTGGAAAATCATTGTAAGACTCCGCAAAACGTGTATACTGAAATTGCAAATGTGTACTCTCTCTCTCTCTCTACATACATACGTACCTATGTGCATACACGGAATCCATATGTTAACTTTTTCGAAAACGTTGGAAACTTTCAAATCATATATACGTTGACGTGTTACCTATTTCATAATTCTTGGAAAGCCCAAATAGTATTTTGTACCATTAAATCTTGAAGGGTGTTGTAAGTATATTTTATAAATGCGGGAAAGAATCGAGAGACAATCATACTTCATTCAGAAATTCAAAGTACAGATTTTCTGTGAATCTGATAATGACACTTGATGATCTAATGTCACTGTCCTCCCATCGACTCTCTCAGGTGAGCAATCCCTCATCATTTTCACATGGAAGTAAAGCGGAAAAACTTGTAATATATGCAATGCAACAATGAGTGTGAAATCATAACAAAAAGCGATGTCTGTCCCATCCAAAATGTACATTTGGGGGATTGGACTGAGAATTTGGGACAGAACCGTGGGAAAAGCACGGTTTTGTAAAGGGACCACGTGAGAAACGGGCACTGAAAGAAAATAATTTGATGTTCCCATTCCCATTTGTTAATCTTTGATGAGTGTTGTTTCCTGAAACGTCCCTTGATTTGATTAGTTTGTTTAGGTGACATCTTCAAGGATGATATATGCTTTTTTTTTTTTTCCTATGGTTTTGTAATCCTTTCTTAATGTTATTAATATGATGCCGGTTTGTCAGATGTCATTATTAGTGAACAAATCAAAATCAGTCATTTCGTGATGGTATCTTTGCCATTTTGAGTTTTCTCTTTTTAGCCCAATAATAAAAAGGATTAATATACCCACCCCATTGGTGGTCGCGTGGTTTGCGCTGCAATCCTTCTATCGGAAGGGAGCGAGTTTAAATCCCCGCGATCGCTTGTGCGACTCACCCGCGGTTCGAGGGAGGTGGGTCCCATCGGGTCTCCCTAGGTCTACGTCGTCGGCTACCGATTGTACGGTGGTTCTCGGATCACCAAAAAAAAAAGAAAAAGAAAAAGAAAGGATTAATATCCTGAAAAATCCCAAACTGGTACACCTGTGACAAATTTACCCCGACTAACCATAAAAAACCATAAACTGGTACATTTATGATAAATTTACCCCAATATAATTTATTCGACTGCAAAAAACTCCAAACTGATAACTTTGTGACAAATATACCTTCCGCCAAATTGGATTAATACAACAAAAAAATTCACAAAAATTGTAAACTGTGACAAATGGAGCGTAAAATCCCAAATTGGTATATCAATCAACTATCATGTGTCATTTAATTTAATAATTTGACAATAAATTTAATAAAAACTAATAGAGGGTAAATTTGTCACAAGTGTACCAGTTTGGGGTAAATTTGCCAAAGTTATACTAGTTTAGGATTTTTGGTGGTCAAAAAAATAGTTTTGGGTAAATTTGTCATAAGTGTACCAAATTAAGGTTTTTTCAAGATATTAACCCTAATAAGAATAATAATAATAGAGAAGAAGCGACTTGGAAACTTCATGGTGATGACTAGAAGAAGAATGATTTTGAGTTTGCCTATTTTACTCCCTAGAATTCATAAAATAAAAAATAGGGATAATGCGATGGACCTAGGCTCAGGAGCTAGATATTCGGGCATGGGCATTAGGGACTCGAGCACTGCCTCTGTGGACCCAGACTAGAGCATGGGGGATGCAGACGCGAGTACTGGGTTCTTGCGCTTGGCCTTTGTGGATCCGGGCTTGAGTATTGGGGCATCGATACGCTTCGGGCTTGGGTCAAGATGGACCTGGGCATGGGCGCTAGCAACCCATGAATGAGCATTGGGGTTCCCAAGCCCTAGTGCAAAATTTCTTCCTTAAGATTCGATGTCTTGTCATATTTTAGAAAATAATTTTCAATTCTTTGAGAAAAAATCATTTTCCTGAATTTAAACATAAATCTTCTGTTGGTTAGGAAAAATCATTTTCCACAAAATAAATAGAGGCTTAATTAAGCACAGAGGGAATTGAAAGAACAAAAACAAAATTTATAAAGTCTTGAGCCAACGAGTAGCAAAGTATAATACAAAAAAAGAAAGTGGCAATTTGTTTGGTTTCACCCTAAGTGTTTTTGACTGGAAAAAAAAGAGCCTATGCGTTAAATGATTCGGGCACGAACACTAGGTCTCAAGCACTACCTCTGTGGACCCAAGCTATCTTGTGCTCGGCCTTTGTGGATTCGGGCTTCAGTACTAGGCCATTGATAGGCATCGGGACCTCGGGCTTGGCCTCAACGGGTCGAGATGGACCCAGACATGGGCGCCCGTGACCCATGAATGAGCATTGGGGTTCCCAAGCCCAAGTGCATAATTTCTTCCTTAAGATTCGATGTCTTGTCACATTTTAGAAAGTAATTTTCAATTCTTCGAGAGGAAATTATTTTTCTGAATTTAAATATAGATCTTTCATTAATTAGGAAAACATTTTCCACAAATAAATAGCGGCTTATTATAAGGACGGAGGGAATTGAAAGAACAAAAACAAAAGATATAAAGTCTTGAGCCAACAGGTAGCAAAGTAGCATACAAACAAACAAAGTGGCAATTTGTTTGGTTTCAACCTACGCGTTTTTGACCGGAAAAAAAAAAAAAAAAAGAAAAAGAAAAAAAGCCTACGTGTTAAATGATGGACCCATACATGGACGCCAGTGACCCATGAATGAGCATTGGGGTTCCCAAGCCCAAGTGCATAATTTCTTCCTTAAGATTCGATGTCTTGTCACATTTTAGAAAGTAATTTTCAATTCTTCGAGAGGAAATTATTTTTCTGAATTTAAATATAGATCTTTCATTAATTAGGAAAACATTTTCCACAAATAAATAGCGGCTTATTATAAGGACGGAGGGAATTGAAAGAACAAAAACAAAAGATATAAAGTCTTGAGCCAACAGGTAGCAAAGTAGCATACAAACAAACAAAGTGGCAATTGTTTGGTTTCAACCTACGCGTTTTTGACCGGAAAAAAAAAAGAAAAAGAAAAAAAAGCCTACGTGTTAAATGATGGACCCATACATGGACGCCAGTGACCCATGAATGAGCATTGGGGTTCCCAAGCCCAAGTGCATAATTTATTCCTTAAGATTCGATGTCTTGTCACATTTTAGAAAGTAATTTTCAATTCTTCGAGAGGAAATTATTTTTCTGAATTTAAATATAGATCTTTCGTTAATTAGGAAAACATTTTCCACAAATAAATAGCGGCTTATTATAAGGACGGAGGGAATTGAAAGAACAAAAACAAAAGATATAAAGTCTTGAGCCAACAGGTAGCAAAGTAGCATACAAACAAACAAAGTAGCAATTTGTTCGGTTTCAACCTACGCGTTTTTGACCGGAAAAAAAAAGAAAAAGAAAAAAAAGCCTACGTGTTAAATGATGGACCCAGACATGGGCGCCGGTGACCCATGAATGAGCATTGGGGTTCCCAAGCTCAAGTGCATAATTTCTTCCTTGAGATTCGATGTCTTGTCACATTTTAGAAAGTAATTTTCAATTCTTCGAGAGGAAATTATTTTTCTGAATTTAAATATAAATCTTTTGTTAATTAGGAAAAATTTTTCCACAAATAAATAGCGGCTTATTATAAGGACGGAGGGAATTGAAAGAACAAAAACAAAAGATATAAAGTCTTGAGCCAACAGGTAGCAAAGTAGCATACAAACAAACAAAGTGGCAATTGTTTGGTTTCAACCTACGCGTTTTTGACCGGAAAAAAAAGAAAAAGAAAAAAAGCCTACGTGCTAAATGATGGACCCAGACATGGGTGCTAGTGACCCATGAATGAGCATTGGGGTTCCCAAGCCCAAGTGCATAATTTATTCCTTAAGATTCGATGTCTTGTCACATTTTAGAAAGTAATTTTCAATTCTTTGAGAGGAAATTATTTTTCTGAATTTAAATATAGATCTTTCGTTAATTAGGAAAACATTTTCCACAAATAAATAGTGGCTTATTATAAGGACGGAGGGAATTGAAAGAACAAAAAAAAAGATATAAAGTCTTGAGCCAACAGGTAGCAAAGTAGCATACAAACAAACAAAGTGACAATTTGTTTGGTTTCAACCTACGCGTTTTTGACCGGAAAAAAAAAAGAAAAAGAAAAAAAGCCTACATGTTAAATGATGGACCCAGACATGGGCGCCAATGACCCATGAATGAGCATTGGGGTTCCCAAGCTCAATTGCATAATTTCTTCCTTAAGATTCGATGTCTTGTCACATTTAGAAAGTAATTTTCAATTCTTCGAGAGGAAATTATTTTTCTGAATTTAAATATAGATCTTTCGTTAATTAGGAAAACATTTTCCACAAATAAATAGCGGCTTATTATAAGGACGGAGGGAATTGAAAGAACAAAAACAAAAGATATAAAGTCTTGAGCCAATAGGTAGCAAAGTAGCATACAAACAAACAAAGTGGCAATTTGTTTGGTTTCAACCTACGCGTTTTTGACCGGAAAAAAAAGAAAAAAGAAAAAAAAGCCTATGTGTTAAATGATGGACCCAGACATGGGCGCTAGTGATCCATGAATGAGTATTGGGGTTCCCAAGCCCAAGTGCATAATTTCTTCCTTAGGATTCAATGTCTTGTCACATTTTAGAAAGTAATTTTCAATTCTCCGAGAGGAAATTATTTTTCTGAATTTAAATATAGATCTTTCGTTAATTAGGAAAACATTTTCCACAAATAAATAGTGGCTTATTATAAGGACGGAGGGAATTGAAAGAACAAAAACAAAAGATATAAAGTCTTGAGCCAACAGGTAGCAAAGTAGCATACAAACAAACAAAGTGGCAATTTGTTTGGTTTCAACCTACGTGTTTTTGACCCGAAAAAAAGAAAAAGATAAAAAACCTACGTCTTAAATGATGTCCCTCCCCTCCCCCACAATTGAAATAAAGGCAAAACAAAAAGCACAAAGAATCCTAGTCATATTTTAGAAATTGATTTTAAATTTTTCATATTTATTTTCAATTCTTTTATAGGGAAAATCATTCTCCTGAATTTGAGTTAAGTTTCCGGAGTTAGAACTCAACTAAGATACACCGTCGGAGGAAATTGGTTGTTGGAGTTGCAAGGCTATTTGTCCTAGGGAGGCTTGAAGATTTGTAGTAGTGACCTAATTGACAACTTTAGGATTGATAATCTCATTTGTAGCCTTGTCCTTACTGGGTTCCAGGTCAGGGTGCGGATCCCAACAATGATCCTGTGTGTTTTGCTACAATGGGAACATTGTAACTTGGTATTACTGTCATGACCTTTCCTTTTGCTACCATTATAACGAGTGCCAATAGTAGTTTGGTTGCCAACATTTGCTGCACGAGCTGAACTCTACCATATCTTCTCCTGGTCAGGGTTTAGTATTTATCATCGAATAATGTAGACATTAGTATATGAAGGTAGAGTGGTACTCCTAAGAATCTGTCTTTTAGCATCTTCATATTCAGGTTGAATACTAGTAAGCAACTAAAATGCAATCTTGTTCTTCTCGCTAGGTATACACATTGACAAATTGAACTGGGGGACGATATTATTGAATTTCATCCCATTTTTGGTTGAGATTGCCAAGGTGTTTAGTAAAAGATTGGCCAAAGGTTTGCTCAGTATGAGCAATCTCCTTCGACCAAAAAGAAAAAGTATAAGGAATCTCTTGTTGCAACTCAAAACTCTAGCATTATCTTGATGTCCATACATATTAGGAAAAAAGAGTCCCATAGGGCTTTCGTGGTCTCATAATATGCAAAAATCTCGTAGATTTGAGAATCCATAGAGTTAAAAATCCATGAGATGACAAGATTGTCGGTAGCTTGCCGCTCGGTATATTTAGGATCAGTGATAGAAGGGGTTTGATCAAGCCGCTAACATGCCCTAGCGTTGATCTGCCTCCAAGAGTGATTATAACCACTCCAGATCATAAGAGGTAATTGCGACCATTAAAAAGGATAGAGGTGAGTTGAGTGCTCATTTCATTCAAGTCAAAATGACCTAAATCAGTGGTAATAGAGGTGCTAGTCCTTGTGCAAAATGAACGAAAACGAGAGAACTTAATTGATTATAAAGACAAGGTGCAACTTCCAATGAAGTAGCATGGAGCGTAGGAGCTTGATGTTGATCTTGTTTGCTCCGATACCATATAGCGAGTAAATACGAAGATGGAAGAGAAAAAAAAGAGAGAAGATGAACAAAGATTTTACGTGGTTCGGTCAACCAAAAGAGCGCTCCTTGTAAGCTTACATGCACGACAGAAGTCCCCATTTTTTGAACTTCTTGGGAGAGATTCATTCTCCTTAAATAAAGAAGAGTACAACATAGTTTGCTAAACATAGCCTATGATTTTAATAGTAAATATAGATATTACACATTAGACGGGAAAAGTACCAAAAAAGTCATAAACCTATTGCATTGGTACCAATTCAGTCATAAACTTTTCAATTGAACCAATTCAGTCCTAAACATTTTACTATTAGTACCAATTCAGTCCATCCTGCCAATTTTGGCCGGCCGATGTTGACGTGGACGTCGGCCAGTGGCCGGATGCTGACATGGCAATTTTTATGAATTTTTAATTATTTTTTTCGAATTTTTAATTATTTTTTATTAATTTTTTTTTCTGTCTTCTTCCTAGCGGTGGCCGGTGAGGCCCGCGGGCCCTCTCTTGCCGCCCGCGAGGGTCGCGGCCCTCGCCCGGCCTCTCCCAAGGCCACTGGTGCGGAGGCTTCGCCCGGATCTGGGTGAGGCCAGCCTCGTCCGCGGCCTTGGGCGAGGCCGAGTGGCCCTCGCTAGCCGCCGGCGAGGGTCGCGGCCCTCGCTCGCGCCTCACCGCGGCCGGCGAGGGGTCGCGGGCCATCACCTAGGGCCATGGCCGAGGCTGGCATCGCCCAGATCTGGGCTAAGCCACCTCGCCAGCGGCCCTGGGCGAGGCCAAGTAAGGGTCGTGACCCTCGCCGGTGGCTGGTGAGGGCCGCTCGGCCTCGCATAGGGCTGCGCGGGCGAGGCTGGCCTCGCCCAGATCCGAGCGAAGCTGCCTCGTTGGTGGCCAATCTAGGCGAGGCCAGCCTCACCCGCGGCCCTGGGAGAGGCTGGGCAAGTCGGCGAGGGTCGCGGCCCTCGCCTAGTGGCTGGCGAGTCTCACCGGAGGCTCGCCGGCCAACGCAAGGAAGAAGACAAAAAAAAAAAAAAAAAAAAAAAAAAAATTAATAAAAATTAATAAAAATTTCGAAAAAATAATTAAAAAATCATAAAAATTGCCACGTCAGCGTCAGCCGGCCAAAATTGGCCGGATGGATTGAATTGGTACCAATAATAAAAGGTTTAGGACTGAATTGGTTCAATTGAAAAGTTTAGGACTGAATTGGTACTAATGCAATAAGTTTAGGACTTTTTTGGTACTTTTCCCCACATTAGACCTTGATCATCAATCTTATAATGACTTGGCAAGTTTATCTCGCCATCATTACCTTTATATCGGACCAATCAACCATAGAGAATATGGGACCTGCTACTAGCCCACGACCAGCAATGTCCAACTTTTCTCGGTTTCACATGACTTGTATTGGCTTATGCTTGTCAATGCACGCAAAGGGTCCTGTCTGCATGCACCGAATCAGCCTCCACTGCAGCAAAAGCAAAGCTTGTCGTTCTGTGAAGAGCGGTCAAAATGGCTTCGTGTCCACCTGGTTCTTTAAGGAAGACTCGTGTAGAAAGTGAGTGATCCTTTTCGGACGTGCACGATGGGTCATGATCCTTTTTGGACGTCGACCATGGGGTCAGTGGCATGTAGTTGCTCGGAAAATCACTGCCAAACTCCGCAAAACGCGTGTACTGAAATTGCAAATGAGTGTTGCGAAATCCACACTTAATCCAAAACATCGGAAACTCTCGAATCATATATAAGTTGACGGGTTACCTCTTTGATAATTCTTGGAAACCCCAAATAGTATCCCGTGCTTTTGACTTTTGAAGGTTGTTGTAAGTATATTAAAAATGCAGGAAAGACTAAAAGTCATTCATGCTTCGTTCAGAAATCCAGATATTTGAAGTGAAAATACCAATGGGAAAGTAAGCAGATGGTTGAAAAGACGTGCAAATCTTGACTTGGACTGAGGATAAAGCGGGTCTGTTCTAGTGCAACGAGCGATGCCAAATTAGCGAGAACATTCCGAGAAAAATTACTAGCGTTTCCCCTTAACTTAAACGCGCTTCTCAGTTTGCAAACCCCCATCATCTCTATAAGAAGGGGCGCACAGCAAGCTCCACCGCTATATACTAGTCTTTACGTATATTCTCATGAGCTACGTCCGCCTTTTCTTCTTTTGCTAGTGTTCTCAACACGCATCTACATCTTTTGGATTCATAGAGCAGGTAAGATTCTCCTCCCTATCATTGCTCGAAGTTCACCAGAGAGAGAGAGAGAGACTGTGCGCTATAGTTCTACAGTCATGATTCTTCACTAATTACCTGGAAGTGTGACTGATTTTCTTTTTGCCAGTTACATCAAGTGAAACTCCATTCAGAGATGTCACAGGAGCTGTGCGGATGATGACCGGATGATGACCCGGACATCAAGTCTCCGCAAGCGAACCTCCTCTTCAATACCGGCAAAACCCCATTGAGACCGTGGTGCTGAGTCTTCCTGGTCCTGAAGACAAATTTGATTCTCATTTCCACAACAAATAAGACTCTGAATAAGAAATGTGGGGTTGATGATCAAGATGGCGAGTTGCAGCAACCGACTATCCTCAATACTGGCAAAACCTTGAGGAGACGGTGGCGTTTGGTCTATTTGGTCCTAACCACTCTCAATGCTCATTCCGACCGAAAATGACACTGTGATGGAGACACAACTTGAAGTGAGTAGTCTCGAATCGTTGCTCTTCCATCACAAGACCAAAACCCTTTAACGAGAACTCACCAACAAAAAACTACGTGATACAGTCCAACAGTCATGATTCTTCACTTACCAAGAACCGTGACGAGTTTTCTTTTTGCTAGTTGATCAACGGGAAACTCCATTCACAGATGTCACAGAAGAGCTTTGCGGGTGACTTGGATATCGAGTCTCAGCAAGCGATCCTCCTCGTCAATACTAGCGAAGCTCTGAGGAGACGGTGGCGTGTGGTCTACTTGGTCCTAAAGTTTATCCAAATGCTTGTTCCGAGAGCAAATGACCCCGTGATGGAGATGCAACTTGCAGTGAGTAGTCTTAAATCATCACTCTTCCGTAACAAGACCACACAACCCTTTCACGAGAACTTAGCAACAAAAAATTTAATGTCATAACTGATCTTTCATCTCTTTTGTCTTGCTTATAAGTTCTTCAGTCTCCAAATGATCTTTCATGTTGTGGCAAGATAACCATTTGAACTCGGAACTGTTCTTCCTCCACTTCCTATAGTCATAAAAGTTCCAGTGTAAATAACCCATATTTGTTCACATGAATACTTTCACTT
Source organism: Eucalyptus virginea (assembly GCA_014182375.1). Lineage (NCBI taxonomy): Eukaryota > Viridiplantae > Streptophyta > Magnoliopsida > Myrtales > Myrtaceae > Eucalyptus > Eucalyptus virginea. Next base: position 53,417,359 of record CM024518.1, read on the forward strand.
GGTAGAATTGTCCCTTGGGCTTCACAATGGCTATGATAAAAGCACTTTCTATTCAGAAGATCAACTTGTCTCAGTTGCATTCCATGGCCACTGGGGTTAAAAAAAAAAACTGAAAAACATGTCTCTTACTTAGTGAATCAGTTAATTGAGAACTTGAAAGCTACTTTCACGGTCTTACTCATTACTCATTAGTACAAACAATACAATGTCTAGGTCTGCTGCAACTGATTTCTATCACATGTTTGAAGCCACAAATCAAGTTTCAACCATCATATTTACGCTTCACGAAGTTTACTGCTTTTGAAAAGAAGCATACTGGAAGCACTTCAGATTTGTTACTTCAATATAAATTGAGACATAACAAGGTTTGCCAAAGTCCAAACAGAAAATCAATTTGTAAGTATGTGATCCTTCAGGTGGTAGATTCCACCGATCAAGAACAAGCACAAGCTCTGCGTAACTTGTAGGTGTACTAGTAATTAAGGCATTACAATCACAAGATAACTAATGATGCATTTGGTAACAATTTTTTTTCTCGAACAATTTTTGTTCATAAATGAATTTTTTTTTTTTTTTAATTTTGTTCCTGGGAATAATTTTTGAGCTTTTAAAGGTACTTGGTAACTGCCCAATTTTTTTTTCTTCGAAATAGAAATGTGTTTGGTAGGACTCTTAATTTTTTTTAATACCTTTATCACATCTTGCTATTGAAGATACGATCATTGAAGTCTAAAGAAGTGAAATAACCATAGCTAATCCACTGAGGGCCTTTTTGGTAATATGCCAGATAATGTCTGATCTATTCTTTTATTCCCTAGAAAAAAAAAAAAAAAGAATATAAATTCATTTGGTAAACGTTTTTGTTTCTAGGAATATAGGTAAAATCAAAAAGTAAAAAGTTGCTTCTTTTTTCTAGGAACAATTTTTTCAAACCCAAACCATTTTTTTTTATTCTCTTCTCTTTTCTTTTTTTCTTTTCTTTCTTCCTCCTCTTCTTCTTCTTATTGGCCAGACCCGATGACCTTGTCGGAGCCTCATTGGCCCTTGTCGAGCCTTGTCGTGGTTGGGCAAAGTCGACCCTTGCCGGGCATTGGTGAGGCTCCCCGAGACCAACAACCTCGTCGGCTCTCGTCTAGCTAGTCGCCGACCATTGCCATGGTTAGCAACCGGCTAGAGGAGGAGAAGAAGAAGAAGAGAGAGAAAAAAAAGAAAAAACAAAAAAATAAAAAAAAAAAAAAAAAAATTTTAAAAAAAAGAAAATGTAATAAAATTATTAAAAAATTAAAAAAATTTTAAGTTACAAAAAAATTTGAGGGTTGTACTAGACACGTTTTTATTCCAAGAATAAAAATTTTGTATAGTACTAAACGTTTTCGAATGCTTAGGAGCTCGTATAGAGAACAAAATCAGAAAAAAAAAAGTATTTTTGAAGTAGAAATTATTCTTGAGAACATAATGATTATGAAATGCACCCCAATATTGCATACAATCTCTCTCTCTTCTTTCTCTCTCTCTCTGCACTATTCGAGTGTTAGAAGTATATTCTTAATGCGCTCAAGTGAAATAATTCTAGAATTGTTATTCTGTGATAGCTGTGAAATAGTATAGCTTACAGGAAAACATTAGAAAGAAGTTTCTGAAACTGATATAACATATTCATTTATTACAGAGAATAGGATTACCGGATACTGGGGAACCAGAACCAGAGACAACCCATGAATTGTTCAGTAATTGCGGGGACAACAATCATGAAGCAACCGATGTGGTCCTTCAATGTGAAAATATTGCTAGGATGATGATGGCAAAGGATTTAACTACCTTACAAGACTTTGGAGGTGTCCAAGGGGTAGTAGAAGCTCTCAACAGTGATGCAGCGAATGGAATTCCAGGTCATGAGGAGGACCTCAATCAGCGACGCACTGCAATCCTTAAACTCCAGTCGGAGGCTCATAACAGAAACTTCATCCACTTCCTCAGGAAATCTTGCAACAGTAGTACCATTATGCTCCTAATTTTGGCCATTCTGTCATTGGCCTTTGGCATTGAAGAGAAAGGACTGAGGACGGGCTGGTGTGAAGGGACTCTTACACTAGGTGCTGTCATTCTGATTGTGATAGTCCACTCAGTTATTGAATTTCGGAATGAAAATTCACGTCAGTCGTCCAGAAACCAACTTTGGCAAAATCGGGAACTGAAAGTTCATGTCTTAAGAGGGGGATGCAGTCAGACTATTTGCATCTCCGATGTCCTCTTCGGGGACATTGTTCTATTAGAAAAGGGAGACCAAGTTCCTGCCGATGGTTTGCTCATACCCACTGGATCCTTGGAAGTGAATGACAAAGTTGATCCCGTCATCAATAATCGGAATCCATTCTTGTTTTGTGGTTCCAAAGTAACTGATGGTGCTGGCAAAATGCTGGTGACCTCCGTTGGTGCCGAGACAAAGTTGGGCAATATGTTGAGGAGAGCTCAACTATCAAAAAAGACACTGGTGGAGGAGCAACTCAACAAGCTGAGCACGCGGAAGCAAATAATTGGTGTTGCCATCACAATAATCATCACTGTAGTGTTGTTTTTGCGGTTCAATCTCAAGAAGGAACATGAGAAGTTGGGCCTGCCGGACTTCTCAGGGAAGCCACATGCTCTGAAGCAATTAACTGAAGCTATGAAGAGAGTTTCCCAGAGACCAAGCGGGATGTTAAACACGTTGACTTCATATACTTTGCTAATAGTTGGAATTACTGAAGGACTACCATTAGCAATTACTATTGCCATCACTTGCTGGAACAAGAGGATGCTAGGTGACAAGACCTTTGCTCCAGAACCATCCATTACACTCACCATGGCTTCGGTCACCATTGTCTGCACTGACAAAACAGGGCACTGCCATTGGCCCCACAAGAAGTTGAAAGGTGTTGGATTGGTAAAGAAGTTATCAGTGAAGATTCCAAGGTACCCAATCATGTTCTGGAAGCATTTTGCGATGGAATTGGCATGTCATCTTTATTTCCAGAGAACGGCCGAACCTCAATGGATAACTCAATCCTTGCTTGGGCTGCAGAGAAATGGGAATTGAAACTGGAAATCTGGAAGCAACTTCACAGTTTCATTGAGTTCAGACAGCCAACCCACAATGAGAACATAGTTGCGGCATTGGTTGGAAAAGATGGAGGTAACTGGCCAAGGTTCTTGCACTACAAGGGACCTGCAACACCAATATTAGACATGTGTTCACACTTTTATGACATCGAAGGGATAACAAGGCCCATGGATACAAGTGAAAGGATGATTTTTGGAGACATTGTTGAGCAAATGTTGTCAGAAGGTTTTGAACCCATCACATTTGCTTGTAAGCAAGTTGATGAATCCAGGTCTGATGAAGGCAATCTAACAATGGTGGCACTGTTGGGGCTAAAGAAGACTGGCTGGGAGGATACAAGAGAGGTGATAGAAGAATGTAGAGAAGCTGGAATTAAAGTACTAGTAGCGTCGAGTGAGGGGATCTTGAAGCTACAGAGCATTGCTACAGGGTTTGGAGTCACACGGCCTGATTCAGATGCACTAGTCATAACAGGCGAAGAATTTCGAAATAGCTCTGATGAAGAGAGGATGGACATGGCAGCTAGAATTTCTGTGATGGGGAATTCTCTCCCATCCGATCGACTTCTTCTGGTGAGTTGCTTGAAAGATCAAGGACACACGGTTGCAGTGGTTGGAAACAGAACAAATGACATTCCCACGCTAAAAGCTGCTGATGTGGGACTCACGTTTGCTACTTGGAGCACTGACATTGCAAGAAAGAGCACCGACATCGTCATCACAGAAGGCAATTTCAAGTCCATCTTGGCCATAATGAAGTGTGGAAGGTGCATATACAGAAATATGCAGAAGTACATACAATTTCAGCTGACTATGACCTTAGCCGGGTGGTTGATACCCTTAATCACAAATGCCTCTCATGGAAGTTCGCCTATAACTACAATTCAGTTCCACTGGGCAATCTCAGTTTTGACTCTTCTAGGTGGTTTGGCTCTTTTGATGGAGCCGCCCTGTGAGGTGCTTATGAAGAAATTCACGCCGGGACGAGATGGACAACTCGTTACCAAGGCCATGTGGGTGAATACTTTCATGCAAACAGCTTACCAGGTGTCTCTATTGGCAACCGTGCAGTCTAAAGGGCCTACAATTCTCGGGCTTAAGGAGAAGGTAATTGAGACTCTGATATTCAACAGCTTTTTATGCCAGGTATTCAACAAATTCAATGCACGAGAGCCCGAAAAGATGAATATCTTTAGAGGGGTTCACCGCAGCAAATGGTTTTGGGTGGGTACAGTCACTGCCTTGTTGTTGCAGTTGGCATTTCTCGAGATAGCACATAACATTGCAGGTGATTCAAGATTGAAATACGCAGAATGGGGACTGTGTCTGTTTCTTGGGGTTATCTCATGGTGCATTGACTTAGCTGGAAAGTGCATACTCCTCATGATTAAAAAGTGGGTGACAAAGCCACCAGGTTCAGTTGTCAGAGACAACAGAAACCTAACCTCAGCTGTCCCAGAACCCGCTTGCAATTTCGAGCTTCTTCCGCTCATGCAGAAGTTGAAGGCCCCATATGTCCGAGTTAAAACTATCTTCACAAGAGATGGAAAAACTGAATAATGGTACGTGGCATTGTAAATAAGGTGGATTAGGAGGATGCATGATAGAAGCAAGCCAGACAGAATGAGTCAGTTCATTAACTTAGTTTTGCAGCTTTCACTGACTAGTGTCTAGAATTGCCTATTCAGATTGCCTTCTACATAATATTAGACGCCATAATAAACGCCATCTTCCAATTCTTCTCTTTTCTTCATTTTTTTTTTTTTAGGCAATGTTGATTAAATTTAACACATTGATCCATGGAGCCGCCCCTTTCATTTGATACCATTTATATTTTCTGCAAATTGCCTCTTGTCAGCACTTCTTTCGGGTTGTAACAGTTCGTTTCTGGTAAAGTCTTACTAATTATTGAGAAACCTACAAATAAGTAAGAGATCATCAGAAATGTGCAGTTTCATTCACAAATAAGCAAGTAAAATAGCTGCAATTTTAAGAACCAGAGATCAAATCGATATATAGAGAGCAAAGAAATAATAACAGGAGATGATCATTAATTTTTATGCAGGCATCTTCGATCACAAGCTCAGTATCTAACAGAAACTAGTGGAAGAGACTAACGAGACATTTGAGTTTGGAGCCTGAATTGATGCTTACAAGTAGGTGAAGTCATTAAGATAAGAGGAGCACCTGCAAACTGAGCTTAGCTGAGAAAGTGAGTCACTAATTCGTTTGGAACTCCCTTGCTATTCAATTCTGTCCTGTGAACTCTTGACGGCTCCTTAATGCACATCTTCGGTGCCAATGGCTTGACGCATTTTCCATTAGAAAAATTCATCAACAATGCTGTTCCGCACGAGGCTTGAACAAATTCACAGCTTGCCTCGTCACCTAATTGCCAACAATCATCAGGGAAACTCCCGAATTAACCCAAAGTAATGGTGCTTAACAGGGACCTGAAAAGCTTTTAATTAATAACACTACTAATTCATCTAACCGTCACGAATAATGACGTGTACAGAACAACACGATTCCCCATTGAAATTCAGTTCACTTCAGTTCTGTACTCACATCCCCCTTCCTTCTCCTTCTTCTTCCTATCTTTGATTTGTGCAACCATTCTTCTTCATTTCAAGTGAGTATTAACTCTCATATACGCGTGCAAAATCAAATGCATATCTTGAACAAAACCCAGAAGAAGGAATGGTTTGGCAAACCCGCAGCAAACGAACTTCAATGGAAGGCGACCAAAGTCGTTAGTTTCGAGCTTAGCTTCGATTGAACTCACTAACTGAGCATATCGTTACATAGCAGAAATCTCGAGAGAATAGAAAGTACAGACATGAATTTGAAACTAGCACCTGCAAGCAAGCTCAGTAGAAGCACACCAGTCGGCCCATGAAGCTGTCCAAAGTCAATGGTCTCCCCATTTCTGGCGAGTTTGACCATTATCGGACACTCATTTGTCGTTTCAGTGAGCTAATGAGGAGTCATCTTGCCACGTAGAAAAGAAAACCAAATCCGACGGTCGGCATTTCAGTGATTAATGGCCACACGCGTAATGGTAAAGTTGTGCCATGAAGTGGCAATCGTGTTAACAGTTGTTGGCCACTTTAATCGCCATGCAAAAGTTCGAACCTTTTTCTCAGATTGAGTCCAAAATTATCCACACGCAACAATTCCTGATTCTTTTGGACACATGGCTTGATTTCTTTTTATTTTTTCCCCGCATGATTGGTATGCATGGCTTACTGCTAGGCCCATCAAAAAATTGTCCCATCCAAATTGGCCCATGCCAATGCAATAAAAATAGTGACCTTTATCTAGACCCAATTAATACCAACCCAATTGGGTCGCCTTGCGTTGGGCTAGTGAGGCCCGACCTTGCCAGATTCGACAAGGTGGGGGCTAGGCGAGACTTGACCCTTGCTAGTGGCAAGCGAGGCTCGCCAGAGGTCAACTCGCCTTTGGCCGATTATAGAGGTTTGGTGACCGACTGGAGGAAGAAGTAAAAGAAGGAAAGAAAAGAAAAGAAAAAGAAAAAGAAATTAAAAAAAAACTATAAAAAAATATTATTAAAAGTTATCGGCATTAATGCTGGCTGTGCTGTGTAAGCCATTTGGTGTCCATGTCAACAATATCTAGCCAAAAATGGCTGAAAGGACTGAATTGGAACCATGTCAAAATGTTTATGGCCAAATTAGTACTAATAAAATGTTTATGATCAAATTGACATAAATGAAATAGATTTATGACTTTTCTAACACTTTTTCTCTTGCCATCACAAACCTCATCGCACAACCTCAGATTTGATTCACACTTAAATCACATTTACATGCACTTATCCCATAACAAAACATACTAAAAATATTCCCTACATTAACGTTCAAAGAGAAATACATTTGAATCTAGTTTAACGTCATCTATAACCTCACTAGAGATATTTGCTCTGATATACGGTTAGATGGTGTTGCAATGAGGTTGGGTTGAAGAATCAAGTTGCTTGACAGTAGCGATCTGGTCTGACGAGAGTAGGGAGTGGTCGTTGAGAGCAACGACAAGGAGCAACTATTGGTAGGCTTTTAGGATGGTGAAAGGAGCTGTAATGAATTGAATTGTGCACCTAACATGAGGAGAGTAATTCTAGAAGAAAAATATGAAAATTGGAATTAACTCACATATATATCTTTTGAAGTAACGACATTGCTTAACCTTATGTGTGCTCAGGTGGGAGCACTCTTAGGATGGGTGGCCTTTTGGGAAGGTGCTCACCTGTACATGAAAATGGTATGGGACAGGCCACGACGGACAATACCTCAGTAAGTTAATTCAGGAATGTCACCTTTGTAGCAAAAATCATCAAACTCTCCATTAAAAAGGAAGGGAAAGAGCCCATAGCCAAAAAAAATCAGATACACCCCACAACAATTCAAGGCCATGAAGGTTGCATTATGCTAATTCTATCTAGCGGATGATGACCCTTCAACGATTCCTGTCATTTCTCCTCCTATCCACTCTCTCAGCGGACACGCCTCCTTATCATTTTCTCATGCAAGTCAAGCGGAAAATTCTTTGGAGCCATGCAATGGATTCAAACTGGATATCTGGAAGCAACGTCACAGTATCATTAAGTTCAAACAGCCAACCCACAATTAGAACATAGTCGCAGCATTGATTGCAAAGAGTGGAGGTAACGGGCCTAGGTCCTTGCACTTCAGAGGACCTGCAACAATAATATTAGACGTGTTCACGATTTTATGACATTGAAGGCAAAACAAGGCCCATGGATAGAAGTGAAAAGATAAATTTTGAAGGTCATATTAAGCAAATGCTGTCAAAAGGTTTTGAATCCATCGCATTTGCTTGTATGCAAGTTGATGACTCTAGGTCTGTTGAAGGCAATCTAACAATGCTGGGACTGTTGGGGCTGAAGAGGACTGGCTGGGAAGATACGAGAGAGGTGATAGGAGAATGCAGAGAAGCCAGAATTAAAGTATTACTAGTATCGAGCGAGGAGGTTTCAATGCTTAAGAACATTGCTACAGCGTTTGGAGTGATACAGCCTGATTCAGATGCACTGGTTATAACAGGCGAAGAATTTTGGAGTAGCTCTGATGATAAGAAAATGGATATGGCAACTAGATTTTCTGTGATGGGGAACGTCCTCCCGAAAGATTGGCTCCTTGTACTCGGTTGCCTGAAAAATCAAGGACACAAAGTTGCAGTGGTCGGAAATAGAACAAATGACATTCCCATGCTAAAAGCTGCTGATGTCGGACTCACATTTGCTACTAGGAGCACTGACATTGCAAGAAAGAGCACTAACATTGTCATCACGGAAGGCAATTTCACATCCATTTTAGCCATTATTAAGTGTGGAAGATGCATATACAGTAACATCCGAAAGTACATCCAATTTCAGCTAACTATGACCTTAGCCGGGTCATTGATACTCTTAATCACAAATGCCTCTCATGGAAGTTCGCCTATAACAACGATTCAGTTCCAATGGACAATCTCAGTTTTGACTCCTCTAGGTGGTTTGGCTCTTTTGATGGAGCCACCCCGTGAGATGCTCATGAAGAAATTCACACCGGGACGAGATGGACGACTCATCACCACGGCCAAGTGGGTGAATATTTTCATACAAACAGCTTACCAGGCGTCTCTTTTTGCAACCATACAGTCTAAAGGGGCTACAATGCTCAGGCTTAACGAGAAGTCAATTGGGACTCTGATATTCAACAGCTTTTTTCTATGCCAGTTATTCAACAAGTTCAATGCACGAGAGCCTGAAAACAAGAGCATCTTCTGAGGGGTCCATTGCAGTAAATGGTTTTGGGTGTGTATAGGTGCTGCTTTGTTGTTGCAGGTCGCATTTCTTGAGATAGCACATATTATTGCAGGTGATTCAAGATTGACATATGCAGAATGGGGAATGTGCCTGCTTCCTGGGATAATCTCATGGTGCATTGACTTAGCTGGAAAGGGCATAATCCTGATGATTAAAAGTTGGGTGACAAATCCACTGGGTTCAGTTGTCAGAGATATCAGAAACCTAATCTCGGCTGACCCAGAACCTGCTGGCGATCTTGAGCTTCCACTCATTCAGGAAGTTGATGGCCCAACATATCAGCATTATATTTTGTCTGCAAGAGATGGAACAACTGAAGAAGTTACGTGGCGTTGTAAATAAGTTGGTTAGGAGGATGCACGATAGAAGGGAGTTAGACAGAATGATTCAGTTCATTGACTTAGTTTTGTAACTTTACTGATTTGTTGACTGTTCATTCAAGGGGCCATGTAAATAAATATGTAAAGAACCATAATGATAGCCATCTGTATCTCCCATTTAATCCTTATTCCTTCCCATTCTTCTCTCTTCTTCATTTTTTCTCACATTAAACCATGTAATCGCCCCTTTCATTTTGAAATTGGTTATATTTTCCGCAAATTGCCTCTTATTAGTACTTCTTTCAGGGTGGTAACAGTTAATTTCTGGAAAACTCTTACAGAGTATCTGAAAAGCTACGTAAGAGATCTTCAGAATGTACATTCTCATACGCATATGAGCAAGTAAATTAGCTGCAACTGTAAGAATCCGAGATTATTCAATATAAAGAGAGAAAGCAAATAATAACTGAGGATAATCGTTAGTTTTTATCCAGGCATCTTCCATAACGAGCTGTGTATCTAATAGAAACTAGCTGAAGAGATTACTGAGACGAGTTTGGAGCGTGAATAGATGCTTACAAGTAGGTGACGTCATTAAGAAAAGAGGAGCATCTGCAACTGGGCTTAGCTGAGAGCGAGACGGCAACTGGTTTGGAACTCCATTTTTATTCGATTCTATGTCCTGCGATCAGTTGACGGCTCCTTAACACCCGTGTTTGGTCTCAATGGCTCAACACATTTTCCATCGGCAACCTTCGTTAAGGAATGCTGCTTTATGCAGGAATTGAACAAATTCACAGCTTGCCTCGTCACCTAATTACCAACAACAGCATCAAGGAAAATAGCGAATTAACCCCAAAAAAGTATCTACTACTCAGTATATGATGCTCGACAAGGACCCTCGAAACTCTTATGTTGATGAACATCAGTAATTCGTCTAATCAACAGTTATGAATAATGGTGTGGACAGAACAAGATGGCTAGCCATTGACTCTCCCTAATTCTCCCTAATTCTCCTTCCGTCTCCTTCTTCTTCCTATCTTTGATTTCCTCAAGCACTAACTCTCAAGCGCGCGTGCGAAATCAAAAGCAGTTCTTGAACAAAACCCAGTTGAAGGAACGGTTTGGCAAACCCGTAGCAAATGAAGCACCAGTCGGGCCATGAAGCTGTTCAAAGTCAACGGTCTCTCCATTTCTGGTGGGGAAAAGTGCCAAAAAGTCCTAAACTCTTTTGTCATTGTCTTGGGCCTTTAGTCCTAAACCTTTTTTTTGGTGCCGATTTAGTCTAAACCTTTTTAAGTTGTGCCAATTCAGTCCTTTCCGGTCAATTTGGCCGGATTTTGCTGGACGCTGGACGGACGGGCTGACGTGGACACATTTTATTAATATTTTAATATTTTTGAATTTTTTTACTTTTATTTTTTATTTTTTATTTTTTATTTTTATTTTTTATTTTTATTATTTTTTTTTTTCTGTTCTTCTTCCTCCAACCGGTCGCCGAGGTCCGGCGACCGGCCAGGAGCCGACGGCCGGCGAGGTCGAGGTCGACCTCGCCGGCCACCTCGCCGGTGGCCGCGGGGCGGCCTCGCGCGGGCGGGCGAGGATCGCCCTCGCCGGATCTCGGCGAGGTCGAGGGCGCTCGCCCTCCGCGCGAGGCCGCCCCGCGGCCACCGGCGAGGTCGAGGGCGCTCGCCCGCCGGATCCGGCGAGGTCGAGGGCGCCCTCGACCTCGCCGGATCCGGCGAGGGCGATCCTCGCCCGCCCGCGCGAGGCCGCCCTCGAGGCCCGGCGGCGGGGCGAGCCGCGCCAGCTCGCCGGATATGGCGGCGGGTCGGCGAGCAGCGGTGGACGGCATCGGGCGGCGGCATTGCGGCGGTGGTCTCACGTGGCCGGGGTTTCCTCGGCTTGGCCGCGAGCTCCGGCCGGTCCGACCAACGCAAGGCACAAAAAGGACCGGAGCTTCGGCGCTTGAAACCAGGGCGCGGCCGTAGGCCGACGGCCGCGGCTCAGTGCGGTGGCCGCGGTCTACCCCTCCGACTCTCTCCCCCGCTCGAACCCCCTCACTCGCCGATCCGGCAAGCTGGGGGGCTCGCCGTCGCCGGCCATGGGCGAGGCTCGACCCTCGCCAGATCCGACGAGGGCGAGCCTCGCCGCCTGAGGCCTCGAGGGCGGCCTCGCGGGGCGGCGAGGCTCGCCCTCGCCGGATCCGGCGAGGTCGAGCCTCGCCGCCATGGGCGAGGCTCGCCCTCGCCGGATCTGGGCGAGGTCGAGCCTCGCCGCCATGGGCGAGGCTCGACCCTCGCCAGATCCGGCGAGGGCGAGCCTCGCCGCCCCGCGCGAGGCCGCCCCGCGCCATCGGCGAGGTGGCCGGCGAGGTCGACCTCGACCTCGCTGGCCGTCGCCTCTGGCGGTCGCCGGATCTCGGCGGCCGACCTGGAGGAATAAAAAATAAAAATAAATAAAAATAAAAAATAAAAAATAAAAATAAAAATTTCAAAAATATTAAAATATTAATAAAAGCTGTCCACGTCAGCCGTCCGCGTCCGTCCAAGAAAATCCGGCGTCCAGTCAGCAAAATCCGGCCAAATTGGCCGGAAAGGACTGAATCGGCACAACTTAAAAAGGTTTAGGACTAAATCGGCACAATGACAAAAGATTTAGGACTTTTTTGGCACTTTTCCCATTTCTGGTGAGTCTGTTCATTATCCGTGGCTCATTTGTCGTTTCAGTGGTTGGATGACAAGTGATCTCGCTACGTAGAAATTAAAAACCGAACGTCATTTCATATTTTAGTTTAATAATCCCAAATCCGACGGTCAGTATTTCATTGATGAACGGCCACATGCGTAATGGTAAATTTGTGCCATGAAGCGGCAATCATGTTGACGGTTGTTGTCCATTAGGGGTGTGCAAAACAAATCACTCGAGCCGGACTAAATTGGCCGATTGGATCTAGTTCTTAGGAGTGTCGATTTGATTTGATTCCTAATTTCTAAAAGTGAAATAGGTGTTTGAACGGTTTGGTTCCTAGTACCAAGGTGGAACCAAACTGACTACATATATATATTTATTATTTTATTTCTTAAAAAAATTAACGGTTTTAATTTATTATTTCCGAAACAATAGGAGCCTATAATTGGACAATAAGATATTCGGATGAAAGTATAAGATTTGTGTCGAGAACTGAATTTGTTCTTGGTCATACTTTGAACAATAAGATATCCAAATGAAAATATTAAAAAAGATTGTGACCGGTTCCATTAAAACAGACTGGGACTGGACTGGATTAGTGGTTCAATCCAGTTCCCGATCCTAGGACCAATTGGTCTGATCCTCAATCTCAATTCCACCTTGGAATTGAATCAAATTGGGAAGTGATAACTCCTATAATCGCCGTGCAAAATCTCAAACGACAAATTCAAATGTAGCTTCTATTCCATGGGTCGGAGGTAAAATGTTCGAATCTTTTTCTCGTATTGCGTCCCAAGCTATCCACGTAAGGCTTGATTTCTTTTTATTCGCATAATTGGTATGTCCCGCTTACCAACAGGCCGTCAAATAAGCAAGTCGGATTGGGTAAAAAATTTTATCCAATTAATTGAACCATTTTAATGTGATATAAATTTAGCAATTCATATCTGGACCCAATCAGTATGCGATCAAACTCCTATTATTAAAACACATCTTATTATACCAAATCTACAAAAATTCATATCCACCAATTTAACCCACTTTAGCTCTTTACGTAAATTTATTATTTGAATAAAGTATAATATAAAATTTTAAAAAAAGTAAATTAACGAATAAAAAGTTGTTACTTGCTCTTGCTTGCCCCGCCCAACTTAGCCAACGTAGTCTCGCTTCCGTCCAAGCCCCATGACGTTGCCGTCGAGCCTATATCTGACTTGGCCTATTACTAAGGCTGCGGTGTCTCCACGGTCCAGGTCTACCTAATAAACCCGAATTTGGAATGCATTAACAAAGTAATTAATGCCATTGCTTAGTTATCGTTATCGCCACCATCAGCATAGTCACAGCAAAATTGTTGGGAACTTTTGTAAATTAAAGAAAATTAAATTTGAAATAAAAGTTTGAATTAAGAAAAGATCTACAAAGTTTTTCCACCATCGCTGCTCACTTTGTAGTTTTTTCTTTCTCAATTTTCTTTTGAGTTATATCTCCAGATGTTTTAGTCTCAAAAGGCCAAATGAGTTCGATTTTGGGTCATTTAAGGGTGCATTTAATAATGATTTTGTTCTCAAGAATAATTTTTTTATCATAAATGGTTTTTTCTAATTCAGTTTCCGGAAATAATTTCTCAACAAAAGAACTGACAATTGTACAAAATTTTTATTTTCGGGATAAAAATGCATTTGGTAGGATTCTTAAATTACCCACCCACAACGAGACTCGGGTCGACAAGCTACCCTCGGCGATGCTTCGGCAAGTTCGCTGGCGACCAGCCAAAAGGAAGAAGAAGAAAAGGAAAGAGAAGAAGAGAGACAAGAAAAGAAAAAAATTAGACTTGATTCTTGGAGTTATTTTTGGGAATAAGAAGTAACTTTTTTCTATTTTTTGATTTTGTTTCAAATCTATTTTTGGGAACAAAAAAAATGGATATTATTTTGAAAATTAAAATGTTTATCAAATGGATTTTTGTTCTTTTTTCTTTTCCTGAAAACGAAAGAACATAATCAGTTGTTTCCGGGAGTATTACCAAACAAGCTCTAAACAACCCATCAGGACCCATTTTACTAGGTCTTATATTTTTGGTAGCCCATTTTGCCTACTCTATTAACTCTGTGAGTTGGATTAGCTCTACGTACCACTTGTTGGCGAAAGGAAGAATTTCATAGATCATTTTACAAACATGTTTAGCAATGACTCTAATTGCGGTTTGATATAGCGCATCTTCATGACTTTTTGCTGGTCAACTCCCAATTTTGTTATAAAATAATGAGCCCATCTTGTTTTTCATAACACACATTCACTGCATGTGAGATGTGTTTTTCTTTTTCATATCATAAGTCTTTGACTCTCCTGAATCTGTGTATAAAACATGGCTTGGAACAATATTTAGCGATAGATAAAAAATTTATCTTTGGCTTTCTCACGTGGGTAGACCTCATCTAGACAGGTATTTTAGGGTCGTTAGTTTGTTATGAATCACTATGTTCCTCTTGAATTGCTTGCTCATTGATAATGAGTTCATCTTGAACCTTTTCTCCAGGTGCACTTTGATTCACTTGAACCATCTTTATGAGCATTGTGTTTAGCTCAACATAGTATGATTTCACTACTTTCTCATGCTCTATTTGATGATCCTTGTAACATCTTCTCTTCATGATATTCCACATGTTAATCTCATAATCCCAAAAGTTATAGCTATACTCATGGCCATCATATCCAATAAAGATGCACTTCTGGAACTAAGTATCAAGTTTCTTCCTATCCTCCCTATAGATCAAAGCATATGCAATACAACAAAAGATTTTTGAATATGAATAATTAAGGAATAAGTGCATTGGAAGTCCTAAAATTTGTCATGAAAATGCAATTAAGTCCTAAAACTTTTAAAAAGTGCAAACAAGTCCTAAAACTTATCAAAGTGGTTTGATTTAAGTCCTTTTATTGATTGCACTTTTGAAAGTTTTAGGACTTGATTGAATTTTTGTGACAAGTTTTAGAACTTAATTGCACTTTTTGAAAGTTTTAGGACTCAATTGCATTTTCATAATAAGTTTTAGGACTTCTAATGCACTTATTCTAATAATTAACCTTTTTACCTGATCATTGCTCTTGCGGTATTTCTCCATCTAATGCACTGGATGAACTCTTAAGCTGTATTAATAGCAGTAGTCTATAAGTGTAGTAGAAGACATACATGTGACCTCATGCATCTCTTGCGCTCTAACATGGTCTTGTTCTTTTTCTCAGCTACATTGTTCTCTTAAGGAGTTTTAGGAACAATAGTCAATTTGTTTATGCTTTTCGCTCAAGTTTCCTATGAATTCCTTGCTTGTGTATTCACCACAATTATTAGATTTAAGAGTTTTAATCTGATAACCTCTCTTTTTCTATTATAGTTTTCTCATTTCGAACATCTTGAATACTTATGATTTTTCTTTGAGAGCATAGACTCAAGTCTTCAATCGCATCATCAATCAAAGTGAGAAATTATCACTTACCACCATAAGAGAGTTTTTGAGCGGTCCTCACACATCAGTGTGAACTAACTCTAGCTTTCGGCTTTATTCTGTTACCTATTCAATTGAAAACTAACCGCCTTTTGTTTTCCATAAATGTAACTATCATAGAAATCCAACTCAACTTTCTACAAACCTAGAAGTAAATTTCTTGAGTGTAATTACTTTACATCATTTTCACCAAGATGTCCCTACCAATAATGCCAAATAGTAGACAAACTATTTGTAACCACTGTAGTTGTAACCATATCACTATGTTGTTCCCCTAGAGTAGGGTGTCAAGAACCGAACCGAACTGAACCGAACCGAACCGAAAAATTTGATTTTTTCGGTTCGTTTCGTATTCGGTTTGGTTCTCATTAAAAACCACAATTTTTTTTTTTATCGGTTTGGTTTTAATCGGTTAACCGAACCGACAAACCAATAAAATCAAACCATTAATCAAACCCTATTTTTTATTCTCTCCCGTCTCCTCTGAGTCCTCTTGGCTTGGAGGTGCAACGGGGACAGTGATGGTGATTGTGACGGTGACGATGACAGGGATGGCGACGGCACGGAGCCCATTTCTAGTGGTGAGCACAGAGCCCGTTTCTAGTGGTGAGTACACGGTCGGCTTTGGTCTCCCGCTTGATTCGCTGATCGGATCGGAGTCTTCTGTAAATACGCACGATTCGGCACTAACTGCAGAAACCTCAGGATCTATACTAACTAGTTGCTGATCCTCCTGAGGTTGTTGCCTCGCTGGAGATTAGGTCGGGTTTTAGGGCTTTTGTAAATACACACCGATTCAGAGTTGGGAACTTTTTAGCTCGAGTAGGAGACATGGATAACTACTTGAAGGAGAATTTTGGGGATGTGAAGGCGAAGAGCTCGTCGGAGGAGGCGCTCCAGAGGTGGCGAAACGCCTGCTGGTTGGTGAAGAACCGGAAATGGATGTTCCGGTTCACGGCCAATCTGAACAAGCGATCGGAAGCCGATGCTATTTGTCGCACGTTTAAGGTTGGTCTACCGCTGTTTTGTTTCCTCTCTTATTACCGGGGAACTTGAGATCTTGCACTAACCAGAGAGAGAGAGAGAGAGAGAGAGAGAGAGAGGTGCGAATTTTTTGCCTGTGCGATTGCTAAGCTTGTCTTGAATTTTTGCAAATGCAGAAACCGAAAACCAAAAGCTAAAAACCAAAAATCGAAAGACCGAACCCATTGACACCCCTATCTAGAGTATGTAAAGTGTACTCCACTTCCATTTTGTTACTACTCTTGCCCTTTAAAACTTGCTTGGTCAAGTTTATTAGTTGAAATCAGATTTTTCTTCATTTATAAATTATACTTGGTTTCATGTAAAGTTAGTTGTCCTCTACCTAAGATGTTTACAATAACAGCTCCTTTTCAAATAATGGCACACATCAAGCTGTTTCCCATAACCAGTTGCCCAAAATCTCCGTTGGCATAATCAACAAACGTGTCTCTTTGTGAGGTGCAATAATCCAAATATCGTCATTCCCTCTCAAGCTCATTACTTGTAGTATTGGGTTCACAACTTGTAATGAATTTTTTAGACCATTATCAATTGCTCTTAAAATTAGAGATAATTGTCCAAAAAATCCTAAATTTATTGTATGATAACCAAAATCAATATTAAGTTTTGCCAATTTAATCGTAAATTTTTTAAGGATTTGTCAATATAGTTATTCTATCCAATTTTGACTAGAAATCGCTGGCACTAGATGCCGGTTGTCCTACATGTTATGAATGGCGCCGACATTGACAATTTTGGTTTTTCTTTTTGAATTTTTCTTTTCTTTTCTTTTCACTATGGATCAGCAAGGTTTTAAAAAAAATCACAAAAATTATTTCAGTCAATGTCGAACATGTCATGTAGGACAGCCGGTATTCACTTCAACGATTTTTTACCAAAATTGAAAAATCATCAAAGTTTAGAATTAAATTGGCCAAATTAAAAAGTTTAGGATTGTATTAGCTGCTGTTAGATAGGTTTATGACTTTTTGGATAATAATTTCTTTGAAATTTAAAGCTGTTAGATAATAACGAGATTTAAAAATTTAAGTAGTATTAATTTTATTAACAATGAACAATCACGAAAGGGTTTCTTCTTCGGAATAGGACATATCAGATTGGTGGTAATTAGAAAAAGAAGAAGAAAAGATCGTAATAGTTCCCCTTATGCATAGGCCAGGCTTTGACCTAAGACGGAAGCTTGGAAATTTAACTGGGAAGGCTAATAAAGGGGTCTGTGAAATTTGAATATAGACCTTCCTGTTATAATACGTTGAAGCAGTACTATAGGAATTGAGAATCGAGGAGGAAGATGGGGCTCTACATCCAAGAAGCAGAAAGAGGAAAACCCAAAATGCTCTTCACTGCTCGTAGTTTGTCTTTGAATTTCTTGTCAAAACAAATCTCTTAACAAACGCTCACTTTTTCACCTTCTTCGATACTTATTATTCCATATGAGATTCAAGTACCCAGAAACGTTTTTAGTCACACATTTAGCATATCATTAAACAAATGAAAACTATGTAAGATTTTGTGGGGCCACTATTAACTATTATAAAAGCTTAAGCTATTAGATGAATGCGTTGTTTTATATTTAAATTATATTCTCTAACAGCCCCGGCTTAGTCTGGTCTTCTTACATAGTACTAAGCATGGATATATTTAATTAGAGAGGTAAATGGGACATGTAAAGATTTTAAGTCAGCACCTTTAGCTCTGATACCATGTAAGATTTTATGGGACTATTGTCAACTGTTCTAAAAACTTAAGTTGTTAGATGAATACATGATTTTATATTTAATTAAATTGATCATTTTCTTTGAAATAATTTCCACAAAGAAAATTTTCCTTTATCAATGAAATTTTTCGCAAAACAAACACCCCTTGAAAGGAATTATATCTACATATACTTGATACATGTCTAGCGCTACAATACACGAGGATATATGACATTCAATTTGAATCTCGGTCAATATAAGCTGGTAAACCTTTACAATATGAAATGAAGAAGAGAAGCAAGATTCATCCACAAACAAGTCCACAATTTTCTGTATACTGTTGTACTGTGAAGTTGCACCTCCAATGCACTGCTCATGCACGCAACAACATCGAACTATTGCCAGTCTTGACCTTGATTTTTGGCCTACCATCATTTTTGCCAACGAAACCATCCGATTTCACCGGAAAGTTCCATTAAGATATTTTCCATGATTTTGATGAACTCTAGCACCATTTCATAAAAAGAGAACTACTACCGTGGCAATGAGAATCCGGATTTTCAGATGAATGCGATGAGATCTTGAGTACTCAGACGAGAAATAACTAGAGGGCCAGTCTTTAGAGTTTAGAGTTTAGACCGCTCGCACGTCTGTTTGAGTGAAACAACAGAATGTACTCCACAAGAGGCGACGATATACGAAAGATCACATTGCTGGGAAAATTAAGGTAAAGAGCATGTTGGGATTTCCTCTTTCTATTAGGGCATGTTCAGCTGCATTTAAAAGCTAAAACTGCTGGGATTAATTAGCTAAAAAGGTGAATTGTAATTAAGAAAGGTAGTCTAGGATGCATTTCAAATCGCAGTTTGGAGACCGATTTCTTTTTGAACAATGAAAGATAATTCTTCTTGAATGATAAAGCAAAACAAAACAACGTTTTCACATTTCGAATTGGAACGAGTGAATAGAAGTTTAACTGTCGTGGAAAGTTCATCTGAGCATCAACATCACTACGCTGTTCTTCACATGAGGGTGTGGATCACTAGATTCACATAGTATCAAAATGGGGAGAATTACCAAAAAAGTCGTAAACCTATTACAATTGTGCCAATTCAGTCCTAAACCTTTTTTTTTTTTGGCCAATTTAGTCCTAAACCTTTTATAATTGTGCCAATTCAGTCCTTCCGGCCAAAATTGATCGGCCGATGCTGACATGGACGCCGGTCGGAGACAGCTGGCCGGCGAACAATTTTTTAAATTTTTTTTGAATTTTTGAATTTTTTTGATGTTTTTTTTTTACCTTCTTCTTCCTCTGGCCGGCCGGCACCGGCTAGAGGCGAGGGCCAGCGAGGTCAGCCTCACCGGCCACTGGCGAGGCTCGCCCCCGCCGGCCTCTGGCGAAGGCAAGCCTCGCCCAGCGATGGCGAGGCCGCCGTTGCCCTGCCAATGCGAGGCTCGGCCTTACCCAGCCATGGCGAGGTCGGGCCTCACCAGATCTGGTGACGGCGGCCTCGCTGTCATTGGGCGAGGCTCACCTTCGCCAATGGCGGGGAGGGCAAGCCTCGCCCGGCGACGCGAGGCCGCCGTCGCCCGCCAAGGCGAGGCTCGCCGTCGTCGGCCGGCGGGGCGAGCCTCGCCGACCCTCGCCTCTGGCCGGCCCAGAGGAAGAAGAAGGTAAAAAAAAAAAATTCAAAAAAAATCGAAAAAAAATTATTAAAAAATTATCCGCCGGCCAGCTATCTCCGACCGACGTCCATGTCAGCACCGGCCGGCCAATTTTGGCCGGAAGGACTGAATTGGCACAATTATAAAAGGTTTAGGACTAAATTGGCCAAAAAAAGGTTTATGACTAAATTTGCATAGGTTTAGGACTTTTTTGGTAATTCTCCCTATCAAAATGAATCAAAACATATTAAAATGCGTCAATATGAGTAAGATCATTTTCGACCCGATCTTGACTCATCCGTCCAACGGGTCCAGCAGGTCCTATGCACATAGGAAAAGGGTAAAAGGAAAAACAAAAAAGCAGAACTGATATGCAGTCATTGCATCTCCTTTCATAGCTTAAAGAGGTATACGCGCAAACGCAAAGGTTACCTAGAGACTCACGAAACACCCTAAAATCCATCACCTTCTCGAAGGCCTCGTAGTGTAAGTTGGACGGGAGTCATTGATTATTCCGTTGAGTCATACCAAGGATTAAAGAAAAATTGAAGGGCAGCGTTACTTCGTTCCCCTCCACGCGCACCACCATGATGTCCGCTTGTCCTCCCTACCGATCGATCGATTAAAAGCATCCGGCTTTTATTGCACGCGGTTTGTTGGAAAATATCACCTATGACCGCATTGCAAAAATATATCATTATTAGTGAACAAATCAAAATCAATCATTTTCGTGATGATAGTTTTGCCATTTTGAGTTTTCTCCTTTAGCCCAATGATGATGATGATGATAGTAAAAAGAGAAGAAGCGACTGGGAAACCTCATGGTGACGACTAGAAGAATGATTTTGACTTTGCCTCATTTTACTTCCTAGAATTCATAAAATAGAAAAAACAAGGATAATGCAATGGATAATTCCAAAATTTTTGTTCTATTTTTTATGTAACGCATGAATTTTTTTGTTCAATTTAATTCTCAAACTTTTAGGATTGCACTCAATATGATCCTTCCATAAAGTGCAATGCCATTTGATGTGTACTTTATAGATACATATTGCTAAGTTAGGGCGTGTTTGGTAATATTTCTATTCTTAGTTAGAAATAGATTTTTCCGTTTTCTATTCCAAGAATGAGTTTGAGTAGAAAAACGCCTTTGATATGACCCTAAAATTTCTATTCTCGAAGTAGAAAAAGAACAAAAGAGCGTTTGGTACGACTCTAAATTTTTTTGTGACTCAAAGTTATGTTAGCTTTTTAAATAATTTTCTGAGATTTTTCTATTTTTTTTCCTTCATTCTTCTTCCACCTCCTGGCTTGCCATGGTCGGGTAAAGCTGACCTCGCGATGGCTGGGTGAGGTCTAGCCTTGCTCCTCGACCTGACCCAACCATGGCGAGGCTCAACACTTCATTGACCTTATGGTGGCTAGGCAAGGTCGAGCCTTGCCGGGGGCCAGCAAGGCTCACCTGAGGATAACGAGATCCACCTTTTCGATCCCTCGTCTCTAGTTGGTCGCCAGCCATCGCCAAGGCTCAGCGACTAGCTAGAGGAGGAAGAAGGAAGTAAAAAAAAGAAAATGATATTGTTTCAAAAATTGGTGTCGAGAATAAAGAAGTAGATCTTTTTAACTTTTTGTTTCTATTCCAAATTTATCCCTTGGCCATTGATTTGCTCCAAGGAATTAAAAAAATTAGTTGACGTTACTAAACAAATTTATGTTCTTTTTATATTTTGGGAACAAAAAAAAAAAAGGAAAACGGGATGGTTACCAAATAGTGTATGGGTCCAAAAAAATGTTGTGTAAAGCCAGCTCAGCTAAAAATACTCATTTTTCCCGTCTTTTCTTCTTCTTTTTTCTTCATTCTCCATCTCAACCAACATTAATGGCCATCCCTTCACCATCGTCACCGATGTAGTTCCGTTACCACTACTTGCCATCATAAGCCTTATCGTGCAACCTCAGATTTGATTCGCACTTTAAGTCATGTTTCCATGCACCTTCCTTAAACAAAATATACTAATAACATTCCCCACATTAACGTTCAAAGATTAATACATTGGAAATTAGATTAATGTGATCTATGACCTCACTAGTGATGTTTGCTCCTAGATATGGTTAGACGGTGTCACAATGAGGTTGAGTTGAAGAATCAAGTTGCTTTGTTGTAATGATCCGATTCGACGAGGATAGAGGGTTTGGATAAGGAGTGTGACATTATGAATTTCGACCCCGTTTCGATAAAATGAAATTGGCTTTTCGTTGACGCGCTTGTGGTTCTTTTTCTCTAAGATGATCATTCACGAGTTAACTAACATATTACGTGAATCCGTTAAGGGATATAATCGCGATAAAATTCCTAAAAGCTACCCGGTAGGTTAGATTGTACTAAAATCGCGTCCGATCGATTTTAACCACGAAATTGACTTCGATTTCGGGAATTGAACGTTCGAGCGTGTCACGATTTATTTTTAGGACCCCGTCTCATCTTTTGGGAAATTTCCGTTGAGCCGGGAATTTTTGTGGAAAATAAAATTCGGCAAATTTAAATGGAAGAAATTCGGATGGGCAGATCTAAAAGACTTTTTGGTCATCAAAATGGATTAATTGGTGAAGGATATGCAAGGAAATTCGTATTGGCAGCCTCCTTGGCATTTTTGGCCACCAAATTGAATTAATTTGTGAGGATTTGGAGGGAAATTCGTAGGGGTAGCCGAAGGGGATTTATTGGCCACCATATTAGCTTTGCTTGTGAAGGAATTGAGGGAAAATTGGCCATTGGTTGATGCTTAGACTTTGTGGGCAGAAGACTTTTGTGCTTGGGCACTCAAGTGGCTGGATATTTTGCTTGAAATTCCATTGGCTACTTGGTGGACTTTCATGGACCCTTGTTCCCCCTTGTTCCCTCTCTTCTTATCCTTTGTTCCCCTCCCATGCGTGAGCCACCAGCCTTGTAGAATAGCCTCAGCCTTCTTCTTCTTCCTCACTTCATCTCCTTCATTTTTCATTTTCCCCTTGTTCCCACAAACACTAGCCCAAGGCTAGCACCGAACCAGCCACCGCCAGTCCCCTTCGTCCAAGCTGTGCCATCAATCTCCACGCCGTTCGGTCTAGCGACTGCTTGCAGTCACTCGACCACTAGCCCGCTAGCTCGCCACTGCCGTTGACCAGCTCCGCTGTTGCTGCCTCCAACCGCCCCTGGCTAACCGTCCGCACCTCACTGCTCACCCCCGCACCCGCCAGTAGTGTCTGGCCGAGCCAAGCCCCGCAACCAGCCCCCTCAAGCAGAATCAAAGCTCAACTTTGGCTGAGACTTGGTTGGCTGTTTTCAGCCTCTTCTGGTTCTCCGTTGGTGACGTCGTAGTTGCGGGATCTCACCACATTTGTGGCGCCGTCGCTGTGAACGCGTCACCTCGCTAATCCGGTGAGTTAACGCCCTAATCTTGGATTATGGAGTTAATTGCACTTAGGGGGTTAGTTTAGGCTTAATGATGATTAGTGTTAATTAGTAGTTAGATGAACTAGCCTAGTTAGCTTAGTTTGGTTAGTGTAACTAGTTAGTTAGGTGGTTAGTTAGGTTATTTAGTTAGCTTAATTAGATTAAATTAGTTAGCTTAGTTGGATTAATTTAGTTAGCTCAATTAGGTTAGTCCGGTTAGCTTAATTAAATTAATTAAGTGCATTGGTTTAAATAATTTACAATTTATTTAATTAATTACAATTTATTTAAATAATTATAATTAGCGTAAATCATGTCGGGATAGTTGGTTATTAGAATTTTACGCCGATCGTCATGGATGCGTTGATTTGTGAAATTGGTTGCTAAATTATGCAATTGAGTGCTTGGTAATGATTTTTGATTATTATTGCAAAAATATGATTTTATGGTATTTAATTAGAAAAATACCGGGTGTCGGGTTTTGATGTCAAAAATATTTTAGGTACTATATAAAATCATGGAATTTTGAAATGGGAGAGTATCGCATTTTATGGTTCGATTTGACTGTGTGACCATGCATAATTATTTTACCGGGTATTTTTAATACGAAGAAAATTGGCCAAGTCCATTATTTGAAATTTAAATATATGAGTGCAAAGCATGATACTCTTGGCCGAGCATGAATGTGAGTGTGATTACTTAAGTACCCTGATGCATTTACGTGGGGTAGTGAACCCGTCCTGATGCGTCTATGCGGGATGATGCCGTACTCGATGGAGCAAGACGACGCCCGGTTATGCCGGATGACCGCCGACTGATAAGTTCGTTGTGGCCGTTGGGTCGTAAATAACTGGGACACGTGTGAGTGTTTGAGATAGCCACACCTAATTATAGGACGAAATTGTGTGGCACGGAGTGCGACGTGTCATAACGATTTGACGTTATAATCGGGACCCCTGTGATTGTTTGAGAAACGAATTAAGGTGTTCTAATTATTGAATACATTTACTGTATGTATATGAGATATGAGATATACTAATGTGCAGGGGGGTGCTGAGGCGAGGTAAGTCCTATATGGTGCATGTTTAGGCTGCCTCTAAGTGAATTCTCATCCTAATTAGGGCTTAGGGTGTTGACTCGCTCAGACTTTGTCTCACTCCGTCGTGATTTAAATATTTTCAGGTCCTTAGATGGAGATAAGACATGTTCGTTTTGGGTGGCCACGGGAGGCGGAGACCGAGACTACCCTTCTCCCCATCTACGGGACCACTTGGACCCGTGAACTCATAGTGACCACTCTTTGGGTCGATGAGGGCCTACTTCACTTGGTACCTTATCGCTTCAAAGCGTGGTTCCGTAATAGGCCTAACGAGGTTTGGGATGGTCCTTTGGACGGTTTTGACAAGCCTGCTGTTGAAATTGAGTATGAGGAGGTACTCGACCCCGTGTTTGATATCGATATTGTGAACGATATCGCGGCGAACCTAGGGCTAGAGGTTGAAGGGCCCGGAGTAGTGGTAGTTGATCCTCTAGACATCGACATCCCATATGGTGTCGTGGTGGATCCGGAACCCAAGGCGGAAGGGTCTGGAGGGTAGGTGGCTCGGTAGTTCCTTTTTGAGATAGACCTTTTGTATATAACTCTGTAAGGCTAACCTAGTTTGTTTTTAAAGTAAGGTTTGTGTTAATTGGTTGTCCAGCTTCTTCTATCCCATGTGTTTGTTTGTTGGTTGGGTAATTAGTAGTTCGCTTCCGCATGTGCATAAAACGAATGGATCGGCGACACGTCTTGGGAACGTCGCAATTTAATTGACCACCGAGAATTGTGTGCATGCTCGGGGTTTGAGGCGTGACAAGGAGTGACTCTTGGCAGAATTCTAGGATGGCAAAGGAGCACGAAAGCGATTTTGGAATATGTGTGTGTGTGTGTGTGTGTGTGTGTGTGTGAAAACTAGAATTAACTTATAGATACGCCTTCTGATTTAACGGCAATATTTAACTTTAACCTTGCCCAAGTGCGAGCACTTCCATGATGGGTAACCTCTTGGGAAGGTGCTCACCTCCATGTGAAAGGACAAAACAATGAGACTAGATACCCGATTGGCCATGGTGGATTATTAGAATATTTGAATAATAAATTATACTTTAATCTAACAGTTTAAGTTTTTAGAACAGTTGATAGTGATTTTACAAATTCTCATATGGTATTAGAGTTAGGAGATCATGAGTTCGAATCTTCTAGGCTCTTGTATGCCTCCCTAATCGCATATTTCTGCCCTTTAGGGCAGCAGTGATCCCACTAAGTTCCACACAGACAATACCTCAATGAGTTAATTCAGGAATGCATTTATAGCAAACATAATTAAAATCTCAACTAAAAGGGAAGGGAAATAGCCAATAACCAAAAAAAAAAAAAAAAAACAGATACAACCCACGATAATTCAAGGCCATTAAGGCTGCATTATGCTAATTCTGTCAAGCGGATGATGACCCTTGGAGGACTCCTGTCGTTTCTCCTCCTGTCCACTCGCTCAGCAGACACGCCTCCTTATCGTTTTCGCATGCAAGTCATGCAGAAACGATTTTTGTAGCCATGCGACGAGACGATCGAGTGTGTTTTGGGCTGAATCCAAGACAAAACCGTAGAGCGCAACGCGTGTTCCGAAACGTGGGAGTGTATGATCCTTCGTGGAAGTTGAGCACCCATGTAGTTTCTTGGAAAATCACTGTTAGACTTCCCCGAACGCGTATACTGAAATCGCTAATTTCTACCCTCTCTCTCTCTTTCTTTCAGAGGGTGTTGTCAATGCAAAACTCGAGGTCGTGAAGAAGCGGCAGTGATGGGAAAGGGAGCAGATGGCAGAAAAGATAAGATGCAAATCTTGACGTGGACTGACGACGATGGGACGTTGGACGTTGCCTAAGTAGTTGGAAGATTCAGACGAAATTTAGTCGAGCACTTCCCCGAAACGGGCTTCTCAGTTTCAACCGCCCTTCTCTATAAAAAGGGCATAACCGCGTGCTCCATTGCTGTATCCTAGTCTTCACTCATTTTCTCCTTTGCTACTTATAGAGAGAGAGAGAGAGAGAGCAGGAAGTGTGGCTATTTCTCTTTTTGCCAGTTGATCTACGTGAAAACTCCATTCAGAGCCGTCACAGAAGAGCTTCGCCGATGACCCATGACCCATCATCTCCATAAGAAGAAGCTCACATCCATCTCCATTGCTATATACTAGTCTTTACTCAGAATCCCATCTGCCCTTCCTGCTTTTCTTCCTTTGCCTAGTGTTATTCAAACACTAACTACATCTTTAAAATTCATTGAGCAGGTAAAGTTTTCCTCCCTATCATTGCTCAACATCCGATTCAGTTTTTTGTTGTGGGGAGAAGGGGGGAGAGATGATTCTACCGTCATGAATTCTTAACAAATTACCCAGAAGGGTGACTAGTTTTCTTTTGGCCAGTTGATCACCGTGAAACTCCGTCCAGAGATGTCACACAAGAGCTTTGTAGGTGACCCGGACATTGAGTCTCAGCACGAGAACCTCCTTGTTGATGCCGGCGGAGCCCGAAGGAGCATTTCAACAACAAAAAAGACTGCGATTAAGGCATGTGCGGTTGATGATCAAGATGTTGAAAGGCAGCAACTGGCTCGACTCAATACTGGTGAAACCGTAAGGAGGCAGATGCATTTGCTCTACTTGGTCACAACGGCTATCCAGGGCTTCATTTCGGCAGCAAATAACCCTGTGACGGAGATACAACTTGAAGTGAGTAGTCTCAAATAAGTGCTTTTCCCTCACAAGACCACAAAACACTTTCATGACAACTCGCCACCAAAACATTTTATAAGTGATCTTTCATGTCTTTGTTTTGATTTGAAGTTCGCCAATCTCTGAACGATCTTTCATGTGATGGTGACATTACCATTTCGAACCCAGACTGGTTCTTCATCCGTGTCCTATTGTCATGAAAGTTCCTGCATAAATAACCCATATTTGTTCACATGAATTCCATCTTCACCATCTGGAGCAATTATGTGCCGATGAACATGATGCATTCATGGGTAGGTAACTAAATGAAATTGGTAGAATTGTCCCTTAGGCTTCTCAGTGGCAACATGGTGGAAGCCCTTTCTATTCAGAAGATGAGCTGGTCTCGGTTGCATTTCATGGCTACTGGGGTTAAAAAGGCACTAAAGATGAGTCTCTCAGTCAATGAATCAGTTGACTGAGAACTTGAAAGCTACTTTCGTGTTCTTACTCATTAGTACCAAAAATATAATCTTTAGATATTCTGCAGCTGATTTCACATCTTGCTATCCAAGCTACAGTGCTGTAAGTCTGCAGAAGTGAAATAACCACAGGTGACCACTACCATCACATAAATTCTAGCGTAATTATTGGCAATCCTCACACCATCCATCTTATCTGCTTTGACTTGCAGAATAGAATGAACTTCAAAAATCTGAGATGACTTTTAAGGCACCTTAAACAACTCTCTCTCTCTCTCTCTCTCCCTCTCTCTCTCTCTCACACACACACACGCACACACACACAAAGCATCCAATTTCAACGATCGAATATATTCTCCTTTTCTTATTATGCTACAATAGAACTAAGACTTGCCATATGCATCATTTAGTACATATATATGTATATGTTGCTGACAGAATTTGTCTACTTCATGCATTGATGGGCTTCACACATTACCAATTATTCTTCGTACTAATCAGATGAGCACATATAATGTTGAGCATTAGAAGTATAGCTCGAAATGCACTGAAATGATTTCAGATAAAAATCTAGAATTGCTATTTTTTTTTTTTTTTTTTTTTTTTTGGTAAGGTAGAATTGCTATGTTGTGATTCTCTTTAAGCTGTGAAATAGTATAGCTTACAGGAAAACAATGGGAAGAAATATCTAACCCTGAAGTAACATATTCTTTTATCACAGAGCACAGAATTACTTGATACCGGGGAACCAGAGCAGACACATGAATTGCTCATTGATTGTGGGTACAGCAATCATGAAGCTACTGCTTTAGTGCTCCAACCCGAAAATATTGCTAGGATGACAATGGAAAGGGATTTGACTACCTTAAAAGAATTTGGAGGTGTCCAAGGGGTAGCAGAGGCTCTCGGCAGTGATATGGCTAAAGGAATTTCAGGTCATGAGGAGGACCTCCATTACCGACTCACTGCACTCCTTAAACCCAAGTCGGAGGCTCATAGCAGAAACTTCATCCACTTCCTCAGGAAATCTTTCAACAGTAGCACCATTGCCCTCCTCCTAATACTGGCCATTTTGTCATTTGCCTTTGGCATCAAGGAGAAAGGACTGAGAACGGGTTGGTATGAAGGGGCTCTGATACTAGGTGCCGCCATTCTAATCGTGATAGTTCAATCAGTTTGCGAATTTCGGAATGAAAATTCATGTCAGCTGTCAAGAACCCAGCTTTGGCAAAATGGGGAACTGAAGGTCCCTGTTTTAAGAGGGGGATGCAGTCAAACTCTTTGCATCACGGATGTCCTCTTGGGGGACATTGTGCTATTAGAGAAGGGAGACCAAGTTCCTGCCGATGGTTTGCTCATACCCACTGAATCCTTGGAAGTGGATGACAAAGCTAATCCCATCATCAATGATCAGAATCCATTCTTGTTCTATGGTTCCATAGTAACTCATGGAACTGGCAAAATGCTGGTGACCTCAGTCGGTGCCAAGACAAAGTTGGGTAATATGTTGAGCACAGCTCCACTATATAAAGGGACAAAAGTAGAGGAGCAACTCAACAAGCTCAGCACTTTGATAAAAATAATCAGTATTGTCAACTCAATAATCATTGCTGTGGTGTTGTTTTTGCGGTTCAAGCTGGAGAAGGAACATGAAAACTTGGGCATGCCGGACTTCTCAGGAAGCCACATCCTCTGAAGGAATTAATTGAAGCTATAAAAAAAGTTGCCCTGAAACCAGGAGGAATGTTGAATATGTTAACTTCATTTACTTTGCTACTTGTGGGGATAGCTGAAGGACTGCCATTAGCAATTGCTATTGCCATCATTTGCTGGAACAAGAGAGTGCTAGGTGACAAGACCTTTGCTCAAGAACCATCCCTTACTGTCACCATGGCATCAGTCAACATTATCTGCACTGATGAAACAGGGGGACTAACATTGACCCCACAAGACGTTGAAAGGTGCTGCATTGGTGAAGATATTATCAGTAAAGATTCCGAGATATCCCATCTTGTTCAGGAAGCATTTTGCGATGGAATTGGCATATCATCTTTATCACCAGAGAACAGTCAAACCCCTGTGGATAACTCAATCCTTTCTTGGGCTGCAGAACAATGGGGATTCGAAATGGATATCTGGAAGCAACGTCACAGTATCATTAAGTCCGAACAGCCAACCCACAATGAGAACATAGTTGCAGCATTGATTGGAAAGGAGGGAGGTAACGGGCCCAGGTACTTGAACTTCAGGGGACCTGCAACAACAATATTAGACATGTGTTCACAATTTTATGACATTGAAGGCATAAAAAGGCCCATGGATATAAGTAAAAAGATGAATTTTGAAGGCCACATTAAGCAAATGAGGTCAGAAGGTTTTGAATCCATTGCATTTGCCTGTAAGAAAGTTGATGACTCTGGGTTTGGTGAATGCAATCTGACAATGGTGGGACTGTTGGGGCTGAAGAAGCCTGGCTGGGAGGTGATAAAACAATGCAGAGAAGCCGGAATTAAAGTACTATTAGTATCGGGGGAGGAGGTTTCGATGCTTCAGAGCATTGGTACTGACATTGGAGTCATACTGCCGGATTCAGATGAACTGGCTATCACGGGTGAAAAATTTAGGAATAGCTCTGATCAACAGAGGATGGATATGGCAGCTAGAATTTCTGTGATGGGGAACTCCCTCCCATCTGATAGACTCCTTCTGGTGAGTTGCTTGAAAGATCAAGGACACACAGTTGCAGTGGTCGGAAACAAAACAAATGACATTTCCACACTAAAAGCTGCGGATGTGGGACTCACGTTTGCTACTTGGAGCACTGACATCGCCAGAAAGAGCAGTGACATCATCATCAAGGAAGGCAATTTTACATCCATCTTGGCCATAATTAAGTGTGGAAGATGCATATATTGCAATATGCGAAAGTACATTCAATTTCAGCTAACTATGACTTTAGCTGGATTGTTGATACCCTTAATCACAAATGCCTCTCATGGAAGTTCCCCTATTACGACGATTCAGTTCCACTGGGCAATCTCAGTTTTGACTCCTCTAGGTGGTTTGTCTCTTTTGATGGAGCCGCCCCGTGAGATGCTCGTGAAGAAATTCACACCGGGACAAGATGGACAACTAATTACCAAGGTCATGTGGGTGAATATTTTCATACAAACAGCTTACCAGGCATCTCTTTTGGCAACCATACAGTCTAAAGGGCCTACAATGCTCAGGCTTAATGAGAAGTTAATTGGGACTCTGATATTCAACAGCTTTTTTCTATGCCAGTTATTCAACAAGTTCAATGCACGAGAGCCTGAAAACAAGAACATCTTCAGAGGGGTCCATCACAGTAAATGGTTTTGGATGGGTACAGTTACCGCCTTGCTGTTGCAGTTCACATTTTTTGAGATAGCACATATCATTGCAGGGGATTCAAGATTGACATATGCAGAATGGGGAATGTGTCTGCTTCCTGGGATAATCTCATGGTGCATTGACTTAGCTGGAAAGTGCATACGCCTGATGATTAGAAGTTGTGAGACAAAGCCACCAGGTTCAGTTGTCAGAGATAACGGAAACCTAACCTCGGCTGACTCAGAACCTGCTGGTGATCTCGAGCTTCCACTCATGCAGGAAGTTGAAGGCCCAACATATCAGAGTTAATCCTTGTCTGCAAGAGATGGAAGAACTGAATAAGGGTATGTGGCGTTGTAAATAAGGTGGGTTAGGAGGATGCACGATAGAAGTGAGACAGAATGATTCAGTTCATTGACTTAGATTTTTAACTTGACTGATTAGTTGTCAAGAGTTGCTCATTCAAGGAGCCATGTAAATAATATTTAAAGAACGATAATGATAGCCATCTACATCTCCCAGTTAATCCTTATTCCTCCCATTCTTCTCTCTTCTTCATTTTTCTCGCATTAAACCATGTAATCGCCCCTCTTTCATTTTGAAATTGGTTATATTTTCTGCAAATTGCCTCTTATTAGCACTTCTTTCAGGGTGGTATCAGTAAATTTCTAGAGAAGTCTGACAGAGTATCTGAAAAGCTACGTGAGAGATCTTCAGAATCTACATTTTCATACGCATATGAGCAAGTAAATTAACTGCAATTGTAAGAATCCGAGATTATTCAATATAAAGCTAGAAAGCAAATAATAACTGAGGATAATCGTAAGTTTTTATCCAGGCATCTTCCATAACAAGCTGTGTATCTAATAGAAACTAGCTGAAGAGATTACTTAGACGAGTTTGGAGCGTGAATAGATGCTTACAAGTAGGTGACGTCATTAAGAAAAGAGGAGGATCTGCAACTGAGCTTAGCTGAGAGCGAGACGGCAACTGGTTTGGAACTCCATTTTTATTCGATTCTATGTCCTGCGAGCAGTTGACGGCTCCTTAACACCCGTGTTTGGTCTCGATGGCTCAACACATTTTCCATCGGCAACATTCGTTAAGGAATGCTGCTTTATGCAGGAATTGAACAAATTCACAGCTTGCCTCGTCACCTAATTACCAACAACAGCATCAAGGAAAATAGCGAATTAACCCCAAAAAAGTATCTACTACTCAGTATATGGTGCTCGACAAGGACCCTCGAAACTCTTAAGTTGATGAACATCACTAATTCGTCTAATCAACAGTCATGAATAATGGTGTCGACAGAACAAGACGACTAACCATTGACTCTCCCTAATTCTCACTAATTCTCCTTCCTTCTCCTTCTTCTTCCTATCTTTGATTCACTCAAGCACTAACTCTCAAGCGTGAGTGCGAAATCAAAAGCAGATCTTGAACAAAACCCAGTTGAAGGAACGGTTTGGCAAACCCGCAGCAAACGAACTTGGACGGAAGGCGACCAAAGTTGTTGGTTTCGAGCTTAGCCTCGATTGAACTCACTCACTAGCTGAACATATCGTTATATAGCAGATATCTCGAGAGAAACAGAAAGTGCAGACATGAATCTGAAACTAGCACCTGCAAGCGAGCTCAGTTGAAGCACCAGTCGGGCCATGAAGCTGTTCAAAGTCAACGGTCTCCCCATTTCTGGCGAGTTTGACCATTAGCGAACACTCATTTGTCGTTTCAGTGAGTGAATGAGGAGTCATCTTGCTATGTAGAAAAGAAAAACCAAACCTCATTTCATATATTAGTTTAGGGTGCAGCTAAGGTGACGGTACGGTTATTCCTTGTGAATAACGGTGCCATTTTGACCACACACTACATGGAGATGCAATTGGCAACCGGAAGAGACAAAATAAGAGGCATTTAGCAAATATGGAATCAGTGCATCGCAGGCTGTCGCATCTTCAAGGGCCCCTCGCCCTCCTCTCTCTCTCTCTCTCTCTCTCTCAGCACCTCAAGCACTTTAGCACAGGTTTTCGCTTGCCGTCCCTCCTACCCAGAACCCATCCTCATCACTTGCTGCTCTCCCCCTAACTTCAACCTCCACGGTTGCCCTCTCCTCGTGCCCAACCTCTTCTCCTTCGATGCCTCCCGTCCACGGTGTTACCTCGATCATTGATTTCTCAGTCTCAACTTGAGGAAATTATTGGATAGTGTTCGTTTTTTCCATTAATTTTTGTTGTTTTTTTCTGATTTCTTGTCGAGCTATTCAAGGGGAAAATACTTATGATTTTTTCTTCTTTCTGTAAATTCTGGAATTATACAAGTCTATCAAATTACAATTTTGAGTAGGAAGATCAAGAAGCAAATGAAGCTCTTTTTTTTTTTTTTCTCTCTCTTTTGGAGCTCGTTGGCATGATTGAAATCAAAAAGGTGAGGGCAGTTTATTTCTTCTTGATCACTGAGAATAGTTTCATTTGGCACTCTGAAGTTGCGATTGACTTGAGTTTTCTGTTTCACGTTATGTGTTCTTCATTCATTCATTTTTTTCATTTCCATTGAGAGAGAGAAAGAGACTAACAGGAGCATAGCAAAGCAGTGCAGTGCAGAGTAACAAGAGGCCTCAAGTACCCAGTATCTTTTTCACTGAGGGGGATCTTGTTGATATCCTGCTAGAGTCCGGTGTCCTTGGCAAAATGCGTGGTTGCGCCGTCACTTTTCCAACAGTGACAGTGCGGTCAGCTTATCATTTTCCATTAGTTTAATAATCCCAAATCTGACGGTCAGTATTTCATTGATTAACGGCCACATGCGTAATGGTAAAGTTGTGCCATGAAGTGGCAATCGTGTTAACAGCTGTTGTCCACTTTAGTCGCCATGCAAAAGTTCGAACCTTTTTCTCAGATTGAGTCCAAAATTATCCACACACAACAATTCGTGATTCTTTTGGACACGTGGCATGATTTCGCCCCCTCCCCCACTCAAATTGAGTCCAAAATCATCCATATGCAACAATTCGTGATTACGGTCCAAATTGACCCATGCTAATGCAATATAAGTTTAGCGACCCATATCCGAACCCAATCAATACCTGACCCAACTGAGTGGCCTTGCGTTGGGTTGGCGAGACTCGATCTCACTAGATTCGACAAGGTCGAGCCCTGCTAGGGCTTGGCGAGACTCGACCTCGCTAGATTTAACAAGGTCAAGCCTCGTCAAGGGCTAGGCAAGACTCGACCCTCACCAGGGGTTTGGTGAGACTTGACCTCACTAGTGGCAAGCGAGGCTCACCAAAGGTTGACTTGCCTCCTGGTTGATCATCGAGGTCCGGCGATCAGCTAGAGGAAGGAGGAAGAGCAGGAAAGAAAGAAAAAGAAAAGAAATAAGAAATAAACAAATTTGAAAAAATATGAAAATATTATTAAAAGTTATCTATGTTAGTCTTTGATTGTCCATGTAAGCCGACCGGTGTCATGTCGGTAATATCTTTGCTAAAATTGGCCGGAAGACCGAATTGGCACAATATCAAAATATTTATGACTAAATTAGCAAAGTAATGATATGTTTATGATTAAATTGACATCAATGAAATAGGTTTAGAACTTTTCTGACACTTTTCCCCTTACCATCACAAGCCTCATTGCAGAACCTCATATTTGATTTGCACTTGAATCACATTTCCATGCACTTATCCAATAACAAAGCATACTAATAGTATTCCCTATATTA
The DNA here is from genome assembly GCA_014182375.1 of Eucalyptus virginea. Taxonomy (NCBI): domain Eukaryota; kingdom Viridiplantae; phylum Streptophyta; class Magnoliopsida; order Myrtales; family Myrtaceae; genus Eucalyptus; species Eucalyptus virginea. The sequence goes on from CM024518.1 coordinate 53,451,976, forward strand.
ACGTTCAAAGAGTAATGCATTGGAACCTAGTTTAACGTCATCTGTAACCTCACTAGTAATGTTTGCTTTGATATATGGTTAGATGGTGTCGCAATAAGGTTGAGTTGATGAATCAAGTTGCTTGAGAGTAACGATCTCATCCGATGAGAGTAGGGAGTGGTCATTGAGGCCAGGGAAAAGGAGTGGCTCTTGGCAGGTTAATAGGATGGTGAAATGAGCTGGAATGAACCGAATTGTACACAAAACATGAGGAGAGTAATTTGGAAAGAAAAATGTGAAAATTTGAATTAACTCACAGATATGCTTTTTGACGTAATGGCAATGCTTAACTTTAAGAGTGCTCAAGTGGGAGCACTCTCAGGATGGGTGGCCTCTTGGGAAGGTGCTCACCTGTACGTGAAAGGACAAAATCATGAGACTCAGTATGGGATGGGCCACGACTAATAATACCTTAGTAAATTAATTCAAGAATGTCACCTTTGTAGCAAAACTCATCAAACTCTCCATTAAAAAGGAAGGGAAAGAGCCCATAACAAAAATAAAAATAGAAAATCAGATACACCCCACAACAATTCAAGGCCACGAGGCTGCATTATGCTAATTCTGTCAAGCGGATGACGACCCCTGGACGATTCCTGTCATTTCTCCTCCTGTCTGCTCTCACAGCAGACACGCCTCCTTATCATTTTCTCATGCAAGTCATGCGGAAACCTCTTTGGAGCCATGCAATGAGACGATTGAGTGTGATTTGGGCTGAATCCGAGACAAAACAGGAGAGCAACGCGTATTGGGGAATGTGGGAGTGCATGATCCTCCGTGGAAGTTGAGCACGAGGTAATGCCCCATGGAGTTTCTTGGAAAATCGATGTGAGATTCCGTAAAATGTGTATACTGAAATTGCAAATGTGTACTCTTTTGTGGAAGCTGAGCAGAGAGTATTGCCCCCATGGAGTTTCTTGGAAAATTATTGTGAGACTCTGCAAAATGCGTATACTGAAATTGCGAAGTGTGTACTCCTTCGTGGAAGTTGAGCAGAGGCTGATGCCTCATGGAGTTTCTTGGAAAATCATTGTAAGACTCCGCAAAACGTGGATACTGAAATTGCAAACGTGTACTCTCTCTCTCTCTCTCTCTCTCTCTCTACATACATACGTACCTATGTGCATACACGGAATCCATATGTTAACTTTTTCGAAAACGTTGGAAACTTTCAAATCATATATACGTTGACTCGTTACCTATTTCATAATTCTTGGAAAGCCCAAATAGTATTTTGTACCATTAAATCTTGAAGGGTGTTGTAAGTATACTTTATAAATGCGGGAAAGAATCAAGAGACAATCATACTTCATTCAGAAATTCAAAGTACAGATTTTCTGTGAATCGGATGATGACACTTGATGATCTAATGTCACTCTCCTCCCATCGACTCTCTCAGGTGAGACAATCCCTCATCATTTTCACATGGACGTCAAGCAGAAAAACTTGTAATATATGCAATGCGACAATGAGTGTGAAATCATAACAAAAAGCGATGCCTGTCCCATCCAAAATGTACATTTGGGGGATTGGACTGAGAATTTGGGGCAGAACCGTGGGAAAAGCACGGTTTTGTAAAGGGACCACGTGAGAAACGGGCACTGAAAGTGTTGGAATTCAAGTGGGCGGAAGACAACTTACCTGATTCCGATGCGCAAATAGCAAATAGCTCCGGAACGAATGTTAAATTGCGAATAAATCACGAACAACACTACCTCACGTTAGTCTTGATGTAATCACAAGGAAAACACCCGATTTTTACGGCGTATATGCCGATTGTTCTTGCAAAACTGAAATGGAATGCCTTCTTCTTCCTTGATGGAAATGGAGAGAAATTTGGTACGTATGTTTTGTTAACTGGTCCAACGGTTGTATTCGGGAGGCTTTTATACGTCTCCCTTCGTACCCTTCCATTAGTGTCTTTCCATCGTAACGCATCAAGACGAAATGGTGCGTTCTAATCGCACCCCATCATGGACGTACCAGCTAAAGTACTACATCTCCCACTCGGACATGATGAGCTTGATAGCACTTTATCAAGAATATAAGGCATTCAACATTCATCAATTTTACAAAACAATTCATATTGGCAAATGAGCCGTGCGACCAGTGAGTACACCTGTACTTGGGAGCTCAAATTATGCACCTGTTAGGGATAACATAATGGCTACAACCCTAAAAGAAATAAATAATCGATGTCTCACGATGCCCCAGATATATTTTGTTACATCAGTCCAAGTATACCTATCCCTTAAAGGTTATACTCGACTATTCTAAAAAACACACCATGTATTTATAATTATATCCGTAACCACATAAGGCGATATAATTGGTCCACTAGTAAATACATGTGATAGATGTAAAACAACAATAGTCTTCCTTCATACTCATGTCTTTCTCCATTTCAGAATAACTGCTTTTTTAGACATGTCCCATAGGCCATATCTATTCATGACCGCCCGTAACATACTAAAGTAGCAACATTGATATTTCACTTCGAGAATATAGTCAGAAGTAACATAGGGCACATAATGAGGTAAATTATAAATTACCTTAAAGGCTCACACGATGAGTAAATAGGGATAATTTTACTCACATTTCCTTGTCGATCATACAATGCACATGTAGTATGAATTACATGCTATAGTGGATTACTCTTTCTATAAGAGCGTATGTCATTTATCAAATATATCTACTATACGGATCTTAGCCTAAACATAGTCACATGCTTCTCACGTACTCATGTTTAGCCCGAGTGCTATATCAATTTGCTTTCTATAGCGCCCAATTAAGTATTCGCACCGGCATCTTTCAGGCATACATGATTGTGGGACTATCATGTTCGGTCTTATTATAAACAAATCACATATCTCATCTTGACTCTAATCAATGCGACATATTTTATGTACCAAACTTGCTCTTCAGCATTTATTTGTACATAACGTCTCATCTCAACGTGCTAACTACAGCACTTGAGGCGATTGCTCATGTGAGTGAGCCAATCATTGCCCGCTGACATACATTTTTTAATAATATATGTGTGTTTGTGCTAGTCTCATAGTGGATTTGTACTTATTGATAAAACATCAAATCACTAATAAACAAACAAGTACAATACATCTGTTCACAAATACATAAACCAATGATCCTCTACAATAACATATATCACATTCGACGCAATCCTAGTGACATCCTATGGGTCAAGAATATGTCTCTAGGAATAGCTTTCGTAAATGGATCAGCAACCATTCTATTGGTTGAAATGTATTGCAGGATCACTTCTTTTTGCGCTATAATATCTCTGATGAAGTTATTCTTTATGTCAATGTGCTTTGTCCTTCCATGATACTTGGGATTTTTCACATAGGCAATGGCTGCTTGATTGTCGTAATAAACTGTCACTGGTCTTGGAACTTCAGTGACAGTGGCTAAATTTTTCAAGAAACGTTTTAGCCATATTGCTTCTTGCACTGCGACAGAACATGCAATAAATTCTGCCTCCATCGTAGACAAGGCCGTGCATGTCTGTTTCTTGCTATTCCAAGAAATCGCACCTCCATTGAGCAAGAACGCATATCCAGAAGTCGATTTACGCTCATCTAGGTTTTCACCCCAATCGGCATCTGAATAGCCTAATATACGTAAGTCATTCCATTGGTAACAAAGTCGATAGTCCATGGTGCCCTTCAAGTATCTCAGGATCCTCTTCACTGCTTTCCAGTGTGCTTGACTAGGATTTAATTGATATCGGCTAACAAATCTCACGGCATAACATATGTCGGGTCGAGTACACATCATAGCATACATCAAACTTCCGACCGCACTAGCGTAAGGAACAGTTTCCATCATTTTAATTTCTTCTGGAATCTTAGAACACATCTCAATACTTAGGCCTTCACCTTACATGACAGGGGTATCAATAGGATTACAATGCTACATATTGAAACGCTCAAGAATTTTCATTATATAAGACTCTTGTGATAAAGTAAAGAGTTTCCTTGATTGATCTCTTTCGATCTTAACTCCTAATATATAAGCAGCTTTTCCCATGTCATTCATTTCAAAATTAAAGGACAACTATTCTTTTATGGTGATAACCAAAATCTTGTCATTTCCAGCCAATAAAATATCATCCACATAAAGTGATAAAATCACAAATTTATCTTCGGACCGCTTGACATATACACAGTGATTTTCCTCGATCATCGTGAAACCAAAAGTGGTTATGGCTCGATGAAAACGAAGATATCACTGTCTAGATGATTGCTTAAGGCCATATATTGAGCGATGAAATTTGTAAACTTTATGCTCTTGACCTTTAGCTATGAAACCTATTGGTTGTTTCATATAGATTTCCTCATCTAATTCTCCATTGAGAAATGCCGTCTTTACATCCATTTGATGTAATTCAAGGTCCAAATGTGCAACGATGACTAGAATAAGGCGTACTGAGGCAAACCTTACAATTGCTGAAAATTTTTTCTCATAGTCTATACCCTTTTGTTGAGTATAACCTTTTGCCACAAGGCGAGCCTTATACTTTTCAATGGATACATCCGCCCTTCGCTTAATCTTAAAGACCCATTTGTTTCTAATGGCCTTACGATTGGGTGGTAGATCAACTAAGTCCTAGACATGGTTTACCCTCATTGACTCCATCTCATCTTCCAAAGCATTTCTCCATTCTTCCTTATTAGAGGATGAGAGAGCTTCTTGAACAGTCTTAGGCTCGGCATCGTTCTTTTGAGCAATCATAAATGCTTCCCCTTTAATCTCAAAACGACGACGGGGAATACTTTTACGATTACTTTTACGCAATTGAATTTCTCTTGAATTCAATTCGTTAGGCGATGCAACATTCCCACTAGATCTTGTGTGTTGAGGTAAATCTTGATTTTCCTCTACAACATCAGTGGGTGTGTTTTCAGGATCTTCCATCTCATATAATTGGAAGTCCTTATCAATCTCACTTCTACTAGGAAAATCGTTCTCCAAGATAGTGACATCTCGTGACTCCATTTCGGTCACACTTCTATCAGCTTGTTCACCTATGAACACGTACCTTTTGGAGTATTCAGAATATTTTATAAAGATACATTTCTTCACTCTAGAACCTAATTTGCCATATCTATGGGAAGAATCATAAACATAAGTTACACATCCCCATGGACGTAGACTACTCAGGTCTGGTTTCCTACCAGTCCATAATTCATAAGGGGTGGAAGTGACCGATTTTGAGAGCACTCAGTTAAGTATATAGGCAGCAGTCAATAACGCATCTCCCCAATAGGAGATAGGTAAATTTGCTTGCGCCATCATAGACCTAACCATTTCCATTAGGGTTCTATTCCTTCTCTCAGCTACCTCATTTTGTTATGGAGTATCAGGAATAGTCGATTGTCATACAATTCCATTTTCATCACAAATAGCCTTGAATTGTTCTGATAGATACTCACGTTTACGATTGGTTCTCAATGCCTTTATTGTTTTGTTCAACTGATTCTCTACCATCGCTATATATTGTCTAAAGCAGTTTAATGCTTCAGACTTATGGGAGATCAGAAAGACATAACCGAAACGTGTGAAGTCATCTATGAAAGCGATGAAATATGAGGCTCCATGCCTCGCCCTCACATTCTAAGGACCACAAATGTCAGAATGTATGAGATGTAATGAAAATTCAGCTCTAGTCCTTTTACCGAATGGTTTTCTAGTTATTTTTCCCGCTAGACAATGTTCACATACGGATAGACTAACATTAGTGAGTGACCCTAAAATGCATTTTCTAGCTAATCTTTGCATTCTTTGTAATCCAATGTGACCTAATTTGGCATGCCAAGTACTTGCATCAATCTCAACGTTATTAGAAGATTCAATTAAAGAAAAAAAACCATCAACATTAACATTGTACTGATCATAGTTAATGTCTAACACCATAAAACCATTCAATACATGACCTTAACCATAATAAACTGTTCCATACAAAATATCAACACAATCACCATGAAAATTTAATACATAACCTAAGCTAAGAAGAATAACTACAGAGACTAAGTTTCGTCGAATATTTGGAGCATAAAGGACATCATGCAGGAATAGGTTTCGACCACCACGTAAGATTAATTTACATATGCTGACACCCTTCACTTCAACTCTTGAGTTATTCCCAATATATATCCATCTTCTTCCTAAAGGTATCCGACGATACTCTACAAATGCTTCTCAGTCTCTAGCTACGTGGTCTGTTACTCCTGAGTCTACAGTCCACATTGGATGAGATTCAGCAAGCATTACAGTACTAGAATTAAAAGCATTATTTAAAGTAATGGAGTAATAGGGTACCTTTTTCGGTTCAGTGCATTCACGAGCAAAGTGACCCATCTTGCCACAATTGTGGCACTCCATCTTGGCCTTGTTCTTCTTCCCACCACGCTTCTTGCGTCGGAAGGTCTTAGCCCTCTTAGGTGCCTGATCAGTCCTCTTCCCTTTGTTGTTGAATTGAGAATTCCTTTTGCGCTTGAAGCCTGAAGCCTTGCGCGAACTCGATTCAGCAACATAAGCATGGGTAGATGATCTAGCAGCCTCTAGGTGCTCATCTTCTAATTCCAAATGAAGCGTAATATCATCAAAAGTATCAATATTCTCATTATGCGTCATATTGATCTTCATATGCTCCCAATTGTCAAGAAGAGATTTTATAACAGCCTGAACTTGCTGTTCATCAGTAAGGGAGTGACCTGCCGACTTCAGTTCACGGATCATGTTTAACATCTCCCGAAAATGTTGCCTTATCGTTACATTTGGGCGCTTTTTGGAATGTGTCAAACTTGATGGTGAGTCTCCTCAGCTTAGTGGCAGATGTACCCCCAAACTTATCTTTCAAGACAACCAACATAGCTTGAGCTTTATCATAACTCTCAAACTCACACATGAGATCATCTTGTATACAGCTCAGCAACGTGATGCGAGCAATGCTATTTTTATTTTTCCAAACTTGATAAGCTTCCAAATCTCTTCTGTGTTGAGTTGAAGTTCCATGCTCAGGTTCATCCATGATATGGTTGAGAATTTCCAAAACCTCTTGCTCCTCAAGGATGTACTGAACCTTTCGGTGCCAAATATCATAATTATCACTGTTCAGCTTCTTACCCTTATTGAGGTCAGCCACAATGGTCTTGGATGCCGATGCCATAATCAATTGTTATAACACATTGATATAATAAACGCAGAATCAATACTAGCACACTTTACATAGTAACATACATACTTGATTTGCAACAAAGACAAACTAAATTAATGATAATTCAACAAAAGACACAAAAGCAAAAATTCACTATGTTCCCAATCAACTTTTATGTACAATTGTTATATTATCATTAATTAGTTTAATTTGCACAAATTTTAATTTCTAGGTGAGAACTCTTTCAAATTCTACCAACTTACGAACTCTCACTAGAAAAAATAATTACATGACCTTATGTAATTTCTACATTTTTCCTTAACACAAAAACATAGCATGATAATAACCAACGTATAAACAACAATCATGATTCAACTATAATCAAAATCGCAATTCAGCATTTAATAGATTTCCTACCATTGTTCGAATTTTCTAACAACTAGAAAATTGCAAGTATATTAAACTATATACATGATATCATCGAACCAAGCTCTACACAACATATATGACATCATTTGCACACAAGCTAGCTACTGTATTTTCTAAACGACGAGAAAATACAAGTTACAAATGAATAAACTATACATTAAACCCCAAAAAATATGCGTACATAGGATTTCCTACGCATTTTCATACATTTATAAAACTCAAAATTAAAAAATAATTATATCACAGTGTAGAGCACATCCATACGAACCCAACGCCTCCGACCACGCTCCAATCGGAGCTTGAACGCGCCCCCATGCATCGCCTGAGTGCGCGGCGCATGTGGCGCACATGCCAGCAAGCCAAACGGCTCCTGGCCGGTCCGATCGGATTGATCGCCGGATCGGTTGATTGGTCTGACCGTTGATCAATCAACGGTTAGGTCGGGTCGGGTCAACCGGGTCGGATCTCGTGTCAGTTTGGGTCACGAGTCAGGTCGACCGGATCGGTTCTCGGGTTGGTTCGGGTCACGGGTCGGGTCGAGTCGGGTCGCCGGTCGGTGACCGGCTAGCCAATTGCCATCAGCATTGACGTCATCAAGCGTCGCGTCGCTCCGCTCGACGTGCACGTGTCGGTTCACTGATCGGCGCGTGTTGCGCTCGCGCTGGCGTCCCCAGCGCTTTAGGCGCTTGAGACCCACGCGCAGCGGCTTCTAGCCGCGTGTGTAGGCGCGTCCGGCCTCCTCCGGTCGCGCTTGAACCATCGTCGGACTTGTCTCGACGAGTACTTTCATCATGTATATTCAAAAGTTGATTTTGGCCAAAAAAATATTTCGAAAATTGGCCAAAATTGCACGGATGCACGCGACCCCGAACCTGTTCTTCACTTTGGTTCGATTTTTCAATGATTCACATATCAATTTCGATTAATAAACATCCAACCAGTGTAGATATCATACTCTTGTTCTCGATATCAAATGGTGTACTGGAAAATTCAATTAAAAACAAGGCAGAAACCACGATTGGGCTCTGATACCAATGTTAAAATTCAAGTGGGCGGAAGACGACTTATCTGATTCCGATGCGCAAACAGCAAATAGCCCTGGAACGAACGTTGAATTGCGAATAAATCACGAACAACACTACCTCACGTTAGTCTAGATGCAATCACAAGGAAAACACCTAATTTTCACGGCGTAAATGCCGATTGTTCTTGCAAAACTGAAATGGAATGCCTTCTTCTTCCTTGATGGAAATGGAGAGAAATTTGGTGTGTATGTTTTGCCAACCAGTCCAACGGTTGTGCTCGAGAGGCTTTTATACGTCTCCCTTCGTACCCCTCCATTAGTGTCTTTCCATCGTAACGCATCAAGACGAAACGGTGCGTTCCAATCGCACCCTATCATGGACGTACCAGCTAAAGTACTACAAAAAGAAAATAATTTCATGTTCCTGTTCCCATTTGTTAATCTTTGATGAGTGTTGTTTCTTGAAACATGCCTTGATTTGATTATTTTGTTTAGGTGACATCTTCAAGGATGATATATGCTTTTTTTTTTTCCTATGGTTTGGTAATCCTTTCTTAATGTTATTAATATGATGCTGGTTTGTCAGATGTCATTATTAGTGGACAAATCAAAATCAGTCATTTCGTGATGGTATCTTTGCCATTTTGAGTTTTCTCTTTTTAGCCCAATAATAAAAATGATTAATATACCCACCCCATTGGTGGTCGTGTGGTTTGCGCTTCAATCCTTTTATCGGAAGGGAGCGAGTTTAAATCCCCGCGGTCGCTTGTGTGACTCACCCGCGGTCCAAGGGAGGTGGGTCCCCTCAGGTCGCCTTGGGTCTACGCCACCGGTTGTCGGTTGTACAGTGGTTCCCTGGTCACAAAAAAAAAAAAAGAAAAGAAAGAATTAATATCCCGAAAAACCCCAAACTAAGTACACCTCGCGACAAATTTACCCCCCGATTAATCATAAAAAACCATAAACTGGTACATTTATGACAAATTTACCCCAATATAATTTATTCGACCGCAAAAAACTCCAAACTGATAATTTTGTGACAAATATACCCTTCGCCAAATTGGATTAATACAACAAAAAAATCACAAAAATCGTAAACTGTGACAAACGGAGTGTAAAATCCCAAATTGGTATATCAATCAACTATCATGTGTCATTTAACTTAATAATTTGACAATAAATTTAATAAAAACTAACAAAGGGTAAATTTGTCACAAGTGTACCAGTTTGGGGTAAATTTGCCAAAGGTATATCAGTTTAGGATTTTTGGTAGTAAAAAAATAGTTTTGGGTAAATTTGTCATAAGTGTACCAAATTGGGGGTTTTTTTTTTCAGGATAATAACCCTAATAAGAATAATAATAATAGAGAAGAAGCGACTTGGAAACTTCATGGTGATGACTAGAAGAAGAATGATTTTGAGTTTGCCTATTTTACTCCCTAGAGTTCATAAAATAAAAAATAGGGATAATGTGATGGACCTAGGCTCGGGCGCTAGATATTCAGGCATGGGCATTAGGGACTTGAGTACTGCCTCTGTGGACCCAGACTAGAACATGGGGGATGGAGACGCGAGTACTGGGTTCTTGCGCTCGGCCTTTGTGGATCCGGGCTTGAGTATTGGGGCACCAATAGGCTTCGGGCTTGGGTCAAGATGGACCTGGGCATGGGCGCTAGCAACCCATGAATGAGCATTGGGGTTCCCAAGCCCTAGTGCAAAATTTCTTCCTTAAGATTTGATGTCTTGTCATATTTTAGAAAATAATTTTTCAATTATTTGAGAAAAAATCATTTTCCTGAATTTAAACATAAATCTTCTGTTGGTTAGGAAAAATCATTTTCCACAAATAAATAGAGGCTTAATATAAGCATAGAGGGAATTGAAAGAACAAAAACAAAATTTATAAAGTCTTGAGCCAACGAGTAGCAAAGTATAATACAAACAAAGAAAGTGGCAATTTTTTTGGTTTCACCCTAAGTGTTTTTGACCGGAAAAAAAGAGCCTATGCATTAAATGATTCGGGCACGAACACTAGGTCTCAAGCACTGCCTCTGTGGACCCAAGCTATCTTGTGCTCGGCCTTTGTGGATTCAGGCTTCAGTACTGGGCCATTGATAGGCATCGGGACCTCGGGCTTGGCCTCAATGGATCGAGATGGACCCAGACATGGGCGCCCGTGACCCATGAATGAGCATTGGGGTTCCCAAGCCCAAGTGCATAATTTCTTCCTTAAGATTCGATGTCTTGTCACATTTTAGAAAGTAATTTTCAATTCTTCGAGAGGAAATTATTTTTCTGAATTTAAATATAGATCTTTCGTTAATTAGGAAAACATTTTCCACAAATAAATAGCGGCTTATTATAAGGACGGAGGGAATTGAAAGAACAAAAACAAAAGATATAAAGTCTTGAGCCAACAGGTAGCAAAGTAGCATACAAACAAACAAAGTGGCAATTTGTTTGGTTTCAACCTACGCGTTTTTGACCTGAAAAAAAACGAAAAAGAAAAAAAGCCTACGTGTTAAATGATGGACCCAGACATGGGCGCCAGTGACTCATGAATGAGCATTGGGGTTCCCAAGCCCAAGTGCATAATTTCTTCCTTAAGATTTGATGTCTTGTCACATTTTAGAAAGTAATTTTCAATTCTTCAAGAGGAAATTATTTTTCTGAATTTAAATATAGATCTTTCGTTAATTAGGAAAACATTTTCCACAAATAAATAGCGGCTTATTATAAGGACGGAGGGAATTGAAAGAACAAAAACAAAAGATATAAAGTCTTGAGCCAACATGTAGCAAAGTAGCATACAAACAAACAAAGTGGCAATTTGTTTGGTTTCAACCTACGCGTTTTTGACTGGAAAAAAAAACGAAAAAGAAAAAAAGCCTACGTGTTAAATGATGGACCCAGACATGGGCGCCAGTGACCCATGAATGAGCATTGGGGTTCCCAAGCCCAAGTGCATAATTTCTTCCTTAAGATTTGATGTCTTGTCACATTTTAGAAAGTAATTTTCAATTCTTTGAGAGGAAATTATTTTTCTGAATTTAAATATAGATCTTTCGTTAATTAGGAAAACATTTTCCACAAATAAATAGCGGCTTATTATAAGGACGGAGGGAATGGAAAGAACAAAAACAAAAGATATAAAGTCTTGAGCCAACAAGTAGCAAAGTAGCATACAAACAAACAAAGTGGCAATTTGTTTGGTTTCAACCTACGCGTTTTTGACCGGAAAAAAAACGAAAAAGAAAAAAAGCCTACGTGTTAAATGATGGACCTAGACATGGGCGCCAATGACCCATGAATGAGCATTGGGGTTCCCAAGCCCAAGTGCATAATTTCTTCCTTAAGATTCGATGTCTTGTCACATTTTAGAAAGTAATTTTCAATTCTTCGAGAGGAAATTATTTTTCTGAATTTAAATATAGATCTTTCGTTAATTAGGAAAACATTTTCCACAAATAACTAGCGGCTTATTATAAGGACGGAGGGAATTGAAAGAACAAAAACAAAATATATAAAGTCTTGAGCCAACAGGTAGCAAAGTAGCATACAAACAAACAAAGTGGCAATTTGTTTGGTTTCAACCTACGCGTTTTTGACAGGAAAAAAAAAAAAAAAAAAAAAGCCTACGTGTTAAATGATGGACCCAGACATGGGCGCCAGTGACCCATGAATGAGCATTGGGGTTCCCAAGCCCAAGTGCATAATTTCTTCCTTAAGATTCGATGTCTTGTCACATTTTAGAAAGTAATTTTCAATTCTTCGAGAGGAAATTATTTTTCTGAATTTAAATATAGATCTTTCGTTAATTAGGAAAACATTTTCCACAAATAAATAGCGGCTTATTATAAGGACGGAGGGAATGGAAAGAACAAAAACAAAATATATAAAGTCTTGAGCCAACAAGTAGCAAAGTAAAATACAAACAAACAAAGTGGCAATTTGTTTGGTTTCAACCTACGCATTTTTGACCAAAAAAAAAAAAAAAAACGAAAAAGAAAAAAAGCCTACGTGTTAAATGATGGACCCAGACATGGGCGCCAGTGACCCATGAATGAGCATTGGGGTTCCCAAGCCCAAGTGCATAATTTCTTCCTTAAGATTCGATGTCTTATCACATTTTAGAAAGTAATTTTCAATTCTTCGAGAGGAAATTATTTTTCTGAATTTAAATATAGATTTTTCGTTAATTAGGAAATCATTTTCCACAAATAAATAGCGGCTTATTATAAGGACGGAGGGAATGGAAAGAACAAAAACAAAAGATATAAAGTCTTGAGCCAACAGGTAGCAAAGTAGCATACAAACAAACAAAGTGACAATTTGTTTGGTTTCAACCTACGCGTTTTTGACCCGAAAAAAAAAGAAAAAGAAAAAAAAAGCCTACGTGTTAAATGATGTCCCCCCTCCCCCACAATTGAAATAAAGGCAAAACAAAAAGCACAAAGAATCCTAGTCATATTTTAGAAATTGATTTTAAATTTTTATATTTATTTTAAATTTTTCATAGGGAAAATTATTCTCCCGAATTTGAGCTAAGTTTCCGGAGTTATAATTCAACTAAGATACACCGTCGGAGGAAATTGGTTGTTGGAGTTGCAAGGTTATTTGTCCTAGGGAGGCTTGAAGATTTGTAGTAGTGACCTAATTGACAACTTTAGGATTGATAATCTCATTTGTAGCCTTGTCCTTACTGGGTTCCAGATCAGGGTGCGGATCCCAACAATGATCCTGTGTGTTTTGCTACAATGGGAACTTTGTAACTTGGTATTACTGTCATGACCTTTCCTTTTGCTACCATTATAACGAGTGCCAATAGTAGTTTGGTTGCCAACATTTGCTGCACGAGCTGAACTCTCTACCATATCTTCTCCTGGTCTGGGTTTAGTATTTATCATCGAATAATGTAGACATTAGTATATGAAGGTAGAGTGGTACTCCTAAGAATCTGTCTTTTAGCATCTTCATATTCAGGTTGAATACTAGTAAGCAACTAAAATGCAATCTTGTTCTTCTCGCTAGGTATACACATTGACAGATTGAACTGGGGACGATATTATTGAATTTCATCAAGAGGGGGAGAGTTGGAGTTCATCCCATTTTTGGTTGAGATTGCCAAGGTGTTTAGTAAAAGATTGGCCAAAGGTTTGCTCAGTATGAGCAATCTCCTTCGACCAAAAAGAAAAAGTATAAGGAATCTCTTGTTGCAACTCAAAACTCTAGCATTATCTTGATGTCCATACATATTAGGAAAAAGAGTCCCATAGGGCCTTCGTGGTCTCATAATATGCAAAAATCTCGTAGATTTGAGAATCCATGGAGTTAAAAATCCATGAGATGACAAGATTGTCGGTAGCTTGCCACTCGGCATACTTAGGATCAGTGATAGAAGGGGTTTGATCAAGCCGCTAACATGCCCTAGCGTTGATCTGCCTCCAAGAGTGATTATAACCACTCTAGATCATAAGAGGTAATTGCGACCATTAAAAATGATAGAGGTGAGTTGAGTGCTCATTTCATTCAAGTCAAAATGACCTAAATCAGTGGTAATAGAGGTGCTAGTCCTTGTGCAAAAAGAACGAAAACGAGAGAACTTAATTGATTATAAAGACAAGGTGCAACTTCCAATGAAGTAGCATGGAGCGTAGGAGCTTGATGTTGATCTTGTTTGCTCCGATACCATATAGCGAGTAAATACGAAGATGGAAGAGACAAAAAAAAAAAAAAAAAAAGAGAAGATGAACAAAGATTTTACGTGGTTCGGTCAACCAAAAAAGCGCTCCTTGTAAGTTTACATGCACAACAGAAGTCCCCATTTTTTTTTAACTTCTTGGGAGAGATTCATTCTCCTTAAATAAAGAAGAGTACAACATAGTTTGTTAAACATAGCCTATGATTTTAATAGTAAATATAGATATTACACATTAAACCTTGATCATCAATCTTATAATGACTTGGCAAGTTTATCTCGCCATCATTACCTTTCTATCGGACCAATCAACCATAGAGAATGTGGGACCTGCTACTAGCCCACGACCAGCAATGTCCAACTTTTCTCGGTTTCACATGACTTGTATTGGCTTATGCTTGTCAATGCACGCAAAGGGTCCTGTCTGCATGCACCGAATCAGCCTCCACTGCAGCAAAAGCAAAGCTTGTCGTTCTGTGAAGAGCGGTCAAAATAGCTTCGTGTCCACCTGGTTCTTTAAGGAAGACTCGTGTGGAAAGTGAGTGATCCTTTTCGGACGTGCACGATGGGGTCATGATCCTTTTTGGACGTCGACCATGGGGTCAATGGCATGTAGTTACTCCGAAAATCTTAGCCAGACTCCACAAAACGCGTTTACTGAAATTGCAAATGGGCACTGTTGCGAAATCCACACTTTCACTTAATCCAAAACATTGAAAACTCTCGAATCATATATAAGTTGACATGTTACCTCTTCGATAATTCTTGGAAACCCCAAATAGTATCCTATGCTTTTGAATTTTGAAGGGTGCTGTAGGTATATTATAAATGCAGGAAAGACTAAAAGTCATTCATGCTTCGTTCAGAAATACAAAAATTTGAAGTGAAAATACCGATAGGAAAGTAAGAAGATGGTTGGAAAGACGAGCAAATCTTGACTTGGACTGAGGATGAAAAGGGTCTGGTTTAGTGCAACAAGCGATGCCAAGTTGGCGAACATTCCGGGAAAAATTACTAGCGTTTCCCCTTAAATTAAACGCGCTTCTCAGTTTGCAACCCGCATCATCTCTATAAGAAGGGGCGCCCAGCAAGCTCCACTGCTATATACTAGTCTTTACGTATATTCTCATGAGCTACGTCCGCCTTTTCTTCTTTTGCTAGTGTTCTGTACACACATCTACATCTTTTGAATTCATAGAGCAGGTAAGATTTTTCTCCCCATCATTGCTCGAAGTTCACCACACAGATAGAGAGAGAGAGAGAGAGAGAGAGTGCTATAGTTCTACAGTCGTGATTCTTCACTAATTAACTGGAAGTGTGACCGATTTTCTTTTTGCCAGTTACATCAACGTGAAACTCCATTCAGAGATGTCACAGGAGCTGTGCGGATGATGACCCGGACTTTTAACTCTCAGCAAGCGAACCTCCTCTTCATACCGGCAAAACCCCTGTTGAAACCGTGGTGCTGAGTCTTCCTGGTCCTGAAGACAAATTTGATTCTCATTTCCACAACAAATAAGACTGAGTAAGAAATGTGGTGTTGATGATCAAGATGTCAATTTCCAGCAACCGACTATCCTCAATACTGGTAAAACCTTGAGGAGACGGTGGCATTTGGTCTATTTGGTCCAAAAGGCTCTCGATGCTCATTCCGACCAAAAACGACTCTGTGATGGAGACACAACTTGAAGTGAGTAGTCTCAAATCATCGCTCTCCCATCACAAGACCACAATCCTTTCGCGAGAACTCACCAGCAAAAAGTACGTGATACAATCCTACAGTTATGATTTTTCACTTACCAAGAACCGTGACTAATCTTCTTTTTGATAGTTGATCAACGGGAAACTCCATTCACAGATGTCACAGAAGAGCTTCGTGGGTGACTTGGACATCGAGTCTCAGCAAGCGATCGTCCTCATCAATACAGGCGAAGCTCTGAGGAGACGGTGGCGTGTGGTCTACTTGGTCCTAAAGGCTGTCCAAATGCTTGCTCCGACAGCAAATGACACTGTGATGGAGACACAACTTGAAGTGAGTGGTCTCAAATCATCGCTCTTCTGTAACAAGAGCACACAACCCTTTCACGAGAACTTACCAACAAAAAATTTAATGTCATAAGTGATCTTTCATCTCTTTTGTCTTGCTTATAAGTTCTTCAGTCTCCAAATGATCTTTCATGTTGTGGCAAGATAACCATTTGAACTCGGAACTGTTCTTCCTCCACTTCCTATAGTCATAAAAGTTCCAGTGTAAATTGTGAAGATGAGCAAGATTACAGATGAATGCGATTGAAGAAGACAATTCCTTATTCTCTTCTGTTATGATGGTGTATTCACCTCAAAAATATAGAGCACCTTTCAATGGAGTATTCTCCTTTTCTGTTCTCTCAAGAAACTGTTACAATGAATCGATGAAGAAGAAGAAGTCACTCTTTATCTATATACAACAGAAGCTTAATGAAAAACCGAATGCTAGCTGTCAACGTAAAACTGAATCAATGAATGACTTTAAACAGAAAAGAACTTATTTCACAAAAGCTAAGCTAACAGAATCAACTGCCTCTCTTTTCCTTCTGGAAATTGTTCACGTGATGTCTTTACTTCACCGACTTATGTAGATACACAGCTGACCTTATTTGACAGCATTACTGGTTACACAATTGCGTATTCTGCTTCTTCCAAGCTTCTCCAATGACAGCCATAGACTTGTCTTTGTTACGTCTAACTTCTCTGCGTTTCAAGCTTCCTCTCTCGTTTCAAGCTTCGATGAATGAATGTTCTTAACATCCCCCCTCAAATTGGGAGGGGATGAAAATCCCATGCCCAATTTGGTACGAAGATTAACATGAACAAAACGTGTCAAAGATTTTGTAAAAATATCTGCAAGTTGAAGATGGCTAGGAACATAACTAATACGGAGGGATCCTGAGGAGACTTTCTCCCGAACAAAATGGAAATCAACCTCTATATGTTTGGTTCGGGCATGAAGAATTGGATTGGCTGTAAGAGATATAGCAGACTTATTGTCACAAAATAAGAGAGTAGGAGACAGAAGAGATATACCAATATCACGCAAAACAAAAGCAATCCAAGTAAGATCAGCTGAAGTAGATGCAAGAGCTCGGTATTCGGCTTCTGTGGAAGAACGAGAAACAGTTGGTTGTTTCTTAGCTGACCAGGAAAGGAGATTGGATCCAAGATATGTACAGTAGCCAGTTGTGGATCGCCTGGTGTCAGCACACCCAGCCCAGTTAGCATCTGAGAAGCCATAGAGAGCTGTTGAGCTACGAGAATGAAGAAAAAGACCAAGATGAGTAGTGCCTTTGACATAGCGAAGTACTCTTTTTAATCGATGAAGATCTGCAACTGTTGGATGCTGCAATTTTTGACACAAGGTATTTGTTGCATAAGCAAGATCAGGTCGGGTAATTGTTAAGTATTGAAGCCCTCCCACAAGACTTCTATACTCAAGAGGGTTCGAGAGCAAAGTAGTATCATCTGTCATAGTAATTGATCGAAGTGGAAGAGGAGTTGATACAGGCTTACAGCTGGTCATATGAGCTCTTGTTAACAGATCAATGGCATATTTGGTTTGACAGAGAAATAGATCATAAGGAGAGCGTTTGACTTCAATGCCGAGAAAGTAGTGAAGATGGCCCAAATCTTTCATGTGAAAGTGAAGGCTCAGTAACTCAATCAAAGTGGTTAGTAACTGAGCTGAGCTTCCTGTCAGAACTATGTCATCAGCATATAGTAATAGTAGAACTGTGTCTGAACCAATGTGAAGCACGAAGAGAGAAGGGTCAGCAGTACTACAGAAGAAACCATTCTCCAGGAGAAAGTTGCTAAATTTGTCAAACCATGCTCGTGGTGCTTGACGAAGTCCATATAGGGATTTCTTAAGCAAACATACACAATGAGATTGTTGAGGATCAACAAAACCAGGGGGCTGCTCCATGTAAACTGTTTCATTTAATGTACCATGGAGAAATGCATTTTTAACATCGAGCTGGTGTATAGTCCACTTCTTCATTATTGCAACAGAAAGGACTATCCGAATAGTGGCATGCTTGATGACTGGACTAAATGTTTCAGTAAAATCGACCCCTGCTTCTTGATGAAATCCCTTTGCAACTAAGCGAGCTTTTAATCTTTCTAGACTGCCATTAGGTGTTAGTTTAGTTTTAAACACCCACTTACAGCCTATAACATGCATCTGTTTTGTTCTAGGAACTAAGAGCCATGTCTAATTCTCATACAAAGCATCCATTTCCTCCTTCATGGCTTGATACCATCCTTTATCAGCTAAGGCTGCTTTGACTGATTTTGGTTCCAAAGGTACTTTATAGTCAGCCAAATATGCATATTTGGGGTTAGGTTTGATGATACCAGACTTCAATCGAGTTTGCATATGATGGACAGAAGAAGTACCTGAAGAAGTGGCTGTTAAGTTTGGTTGAACTTGATTAAAGATAAGCTCTCCTGATTCGGCAATTTGAGATAGAGCATCTTGTTGCTCTGTAGTAACCGAGTCTGACTGTTGCTGAGGAGAAGCTGGTATATGTGGAACACCCTCATATTGTGATGTATGTGTGTGATCAATTGTTACAGAAGGAGGTAGTTGAAACTCTGTTGTATGATTAGTGGAAGGGTTGTCCACTGAGGTTGTGTTTGTGGAATCAAGAAGATTAACCACATCTGCCCATTGGTTATACAAAGTTGTGTACTGATCATAGTCAGATATTACCTTCCTTTTAAATGGAAAGAAGGTTTCATCAAAGACCACATGGCGACTAACATAAATTCGGCCATTAGTAGGTACAAGGCAACGATACCCCTTATGCTGTTCACTATATCCCAGAAAAACACAAGTGAGAGATCTAGGGTCGAACTTGTGTTGAGCATAGGATCGAAGACAAGGGTAACAAGCACACCCAAAAACCTTGAGATGGTCATAGCTAGGCTGCTTATTAAAAAGTCTGGAATAGGGAGAAGCCATTTGTAATTTTGGTGTAGGAAGAATGTTGACAATATAGTTGGCTGTTATGAAGGAATCTACCCAGAATTTCAAAGGAACTCGAGAATGATACATCATGGCTAACCCCAACTCGACTATATGGTGATGTTTCCTCTCTGCAATTCCATTCTGTTATGGTGTATGAGGGCAAGATAGACTCTGCTTTATACCACAATTCTGTAAATGACTCTGAAACTTGTTACTAGTAAACTCTCCTCCACCATCACAATGAAACATTTTGATTTGATGATCAAACTGCTTCTCGACTAGTTTCTGAAACATGACAAAGATGTCATAAAAGTCAGACTTCAGCTTCATTGGATAGATCCAGCTGTAGCGAGAAAAATTATCTACAAATATGACATAATACTGAAAGTTCTGTGAAGATTTCACTGGTGAGGGACCCCAGATGTCACAATGTATCTTTTCTAATGGTATAGTAGATGTAGAGTCTGATAATGGGAAAGGTAAAGCTGCACTTTTTGCAACTTGACAGCTGCTACAAACGGATTCAGACTTTGTATTACAGGAAATCAAGTCTTTATTCTGCAAATGCTTTACTATATTGAAGTTTGTGTGGGCCAATCTTTGATGCCACATATCTGCTGTTATTGCTCTGTGTCTTCGAGTAAAGTATGATGTTGTAGTTTGAGGATCCACACAGTAAAGTCCTCTAATTTTCCTTCCGAGCATCTCTGTCTTGTTGGTTTGGTTGTCCTTTATATAGACACCAATTTTATCAAAAATAAAAGAACAGGGATAGTCATCTGTCAGTTTTGAAACAGAGAGAAGGTTCTTTTTGATTTCAGGCACAATCAAGACATCATTTAGAGGTAACGTGTTATTTTCTGTATTCAACTGAGTATTACCAGTATAAGTAATAGGTAAACAGGAGCCATTACCTATCATAACTGTGTCATTTCCAGTATATTGAGTAGAGTTGAGAAGAATACCAGGATCAGCACTGATATGTGCTGTTGCTCCGGTATCAGGATACCACTCACTTCCTCTTGGATCCTCTAGATGAACTGCTGCCAAAGCAGTTGGAATTTCTTCAGCCTGATAAGAGTTATCGAAACGATACCAGCAACGAAGAGCATCGTGTCCTGGTCTTTTACAAATCTGACATTCTAACCGGATGCTTTCTGTTGGTTTCTCATTTTGCACATGTTTCTGAGGCATCAAGACTTGAGTCGGATAGGATTTAGTGTCTTGATACCTTTGTGAATAACTTGCATATGGACGAAACCCCTGTCCAGGACTAGAATAATCAATCCTCTACTTGAATTGTTGATCTGTTCGTTCCTGATTCAAATTGTTTGGTCTGTAGTATTGGTTTCTTCCTGAGTATCCATAACTACGGCCTGCATTATTCATTGCACGGCTTCGACCAAAAAAGCGTCCTCCTCTGTTACTACCTCTTTGACTTCCAAAACTTGAAGTCTGAAAGCTGTATTCTCTTTCAGAATTTCCTTTCAGTTGTGTTTCAGAACTTCTTTGTCCCAAGTAAGCCAGATTCGGGTTAAATTGATTCATCGAATATGTCTTTAATCTTGTTTCAAATCGTTCAAGCTGCGCTATCACTTCATCATAATCTGGCTGGGGTTTCAAACAGTAGATAGTAGTTCTAAAATTCTCATACTCAGACCCTAAACCCTCAAGAACACCAAACATTTTAGTTATTTCATCTATAGGTTTTCCAATCGCATTCAGCTGATCACAAATGGACTTATACTCCCTCAGATAAACAGAAAGCGTTCTATCTCGTTTTTGACATGCCTGTAACTTTCCTCTTAGTTCAAACTCTCGAGCTACCGATTTCTGAGTAAAACGATTGAGAAGAGTCTGCCATACCTCATAAGAAGTTTCTAAACCAATAATCAAACTCAGAATATTCTCAGATACAGCTCCACTAATCCAGGATGAAACTAGCTGATCAGTCCTTGTCCAATCTGTATAATCTGGATTTATGACTTCTGTTTCACAATCTTCAGTTTCAGTGTTTAGAGTTCGAGGAGGTGAAGATATTTCACCACTGATGAAACCGAAGAGTTCTTGACTTCGAAGGAACCTGTGAAACTGTGCTTGCCACAACAGGAAATTATCTTCAGCAAGTTTAATCGTGACAAAATTGGAGATGTTAACATGTATTGGAAATGGATACTTCTGTGTCCTTCCTGCCATTGATGCACTTTCAGAGATTTTTGATGACAGAAGTCGATTTTTGTGACTGAAAACAGGATTACCTGTTGATCGAGATGATGTTCTGTTCGTGATACCAGTAAGGTTCAGATCTTACCAGGGAACAGAAGAATCAAATACAAGATACTTGTGAGATCTTTCAGTAAATCAGTACACGAAGATGATCAACAGCTACTTTGATCTGCTGCGATCATTGAAATCCAGAGACCACTATTGATCTTCTGAATCTTCAACACCATTGGTTTGATTTCACGAACAATTGTGTATTTCATGAAAAAACTTTTCAATACAGATGATCGATCACTGCTCTGATACCATGTGAAGATGAGCAAGATTACAGATGAATGCGATTGAAGAAGACAATTCCTTATTCTCTTCTGTATGATGTTGTATTCACCTCAAAAATATAGAGCACCTTTCAATGGAGTATTCTCCTTTTCTGTTCTCTCGAGAAACTGTTACAATGAATCGATGAAGAAGAAGCTCTCTTTATCTATATACAACAGATGCTTAATGAAGAAACCGAATGCTAGCTGTCAACGTAAAACTGAATCAATGAATGACTTTAAACAGAAAAGAACTTATTTCACAAAAGCTAAGCTAACAGAATCAACTGCCTCTCTTTTCCTTCTGGAAATTGTTCACGTGATGTCTTTACTTCACCGACTTATGTAGATACACAGCTGACCTTATTTGACAGCATTACTGGTTACACAATTGCGTATTCTGCTTCTTCCAAGCTTCTCCAATGACAGCCATAGACTTGTCTTTGTTACAGTCTAACTTCTATGTTTCAAGCTTCCTCTCTGTTTCAAGCTTCGATGAATGAATGTTCTTAACATAAATTACCCATATTTGTTCACATGAATACTTTCACTTGGTAGAATTGTCCCTTAGGCTTCACCGTGGCAATATGATAAAAGCACTTTCTATTCAGAAGATCAACTTGTCTCAGTTGCATTCCATGGCCACTGGGATAAAAAGAAAAGAAAAACACTGAAAAGCATGTCTCTCAGTTAGTGAATCAGTTAATTGAGAACTTGAAAGCTACTTTCACGGTCTTACTCATTAGTACCAAATATAATGTCTAGGTCTGCTGCAACTGATTTATATCACACGTTTAAAGCCACAAATCAAGTTTCAACCATCATATTTACGCTTCACGAAGTTTACCGCTCTTGAAAAGAAGCATACTCGAAGCACTTCAGATTTGTTACTTCAATATAAATTGAGACATAACAAGGTTTGCCAAAGTGCAAACAGAAAATCAATCAGGTGGTAGATTCCACCGATCAAGAACAAGCACAAGCTCTGCGTAAATTGTAGGTGTACTAGTAATTAAGGCATTGCAGCCACAGGATAACTAAGACAATCGCATCTTGCTATTAAAAATACGATCATTGAAGTCTGAAGAAGTGAAATATCCATGGGTGACCCACTAAGGACCTTTCTGGTAACGTGTCAAACAGTGTCTGATTTTACTGTTTTGTTCCCTAGAATCTAAAAAAAGAAAAAGAACATAAATCCGATTGGTAATGTTTTTGTTTCTAGGAATAGATTCGGAATCAAATCAAAAAGTAAAAAAAGTTGCTTCTTTATTTCCAGGAACAGCTTCAAAATCAAACCCAAACCATTTTCTTTTTATTCTCTTCTCTTTTCTTCTTTTTCTTTTCTTTCTTTTTCTCTTCCTCTTCTTATTCCTCTACCGGCTAGACGAGGTCCAGCAACCTCGTTTGAGCCTCACTGGCCCTTGCCGAGCCTTGTCGTGGCGGGTCGACCCTCACTAGGGGTCGGCGAGGCTCCCTTGAGGCCAGCGAGGAGGAGGAGGAGGAGGAGAGAATAAATGGAAATTTTAAGTCACAAAGAAAATTGAGAGTCATACCAAACACATTTTCATTCCAAGAATAGAAATTTTGTATAATTATCGAGCGCTTTTGAATACTCAGAAGCTTATATAGGGAACATAATCAAAAAAACTATTCTCGAGCAGAACTTGTTCCCAGAAACAAACGGCTACCAAGTGCGCCCTAATAATACATACAACATCTCTCTCTCTCTCTCTCTCTCTCTCTCTCTCTCTCTCTCTCATATAGAACCTGTCTACTTCATGCATTGATGGGCTTCACAAAGTACCTAGTATTCTTTGGTTTCACTTGAGCGCTAAATAAAACTAGGATTGTTATTCTGCGATAGCTGTGAAATGGTGTAGCTTACAGGAAAACATTGGGAAGAAGTTTCTGAAACTGAAGTAACATATTCATTTATTACAGAGGACAGGATTACCGGATACTGGTGAACCAGAGCCAACCCATGAATTGCTCAATAATTGTGGGGACAACAATCATGAAGCTTCAGATGCGGTCCTCCAACGTGAAAATATTGCTAGGATGATGATGGCAAAGGATTTGACTACCTTACAAGACTTTGGAGGTGTCCAAGGGGTAGCAGAAGCTCTCAACAGTGATGCAGGGAATGGAATTCCAGGTCATGAGGAGGACCTCAATCAACGACGCACTGCAATCCTTAAACTCCAGTCGGAGGCTCATAACAGAAACTTCATCCACTTCCTCAGGAAATCTTGCAACAGTAGCACCATTATGCTCCTAATTTTGGCCATTCTGTCATTGGCCTTTGGCATTGAAGAGAAAGGACTGAGGACGGGCTGGTGTGAAGGGACTCTTACACTAGGTGCTGTCATTCTGATTGCGATAGTCCACTCAGTTATTGAATTTCGGAATGAAAATTCATGACATTCGTCAAGAAACCAGCTTTGGCAAAATCGAGAACTGAAAGTTCATGTCTTAAGAGGGGGATGCTGTCAAACTATTTGCATCTCTGATGTCCTCTTTGGAGACATTGCGCTATTAGAAAAGGGAGACCACGTTCCTGCTGATGGTTTGCTCATACCCACTGGATCCTTGGAAGTGAATGACAAAGCTGATCCCATCATCAATAATCAGAATCCATTCTTGTATTATGGTTCCAAAGTAACTGATGGTGCTGGCAAAATGCTGGTGACCTCCGTTAATGCCGAGACAAAGTTGGGCAATATGCTGAGGAGAGCTCAACTATCAAAAAAGACACCAGTAGAGGAGCAACTCAACAAGCTGAGCATGCGGAAGCAAATAATTGGTGTTGCCATCACAATAATCATCACTGTGGTGTTGTTTTTGCGGTTCAATCTCAAGAAGGAACAAGAGAATTCAGGCCTGCCAGACTTCTCAGGGAAGCCACATCCTCTGAAGCAATTGACTGAAGCTGTGAAGAGAGTTGCTCAAAGACCAAGAGGGATGTTAAACGCGTTGACTTCATTTACTTTGGTACTAGTTGGAACTGCTGAAGGACTACCATTAGCAATTACCATTGCCATCACTTGCTGGAACAAGAGGATGCTAGGTGACAAGACCTTTGCTCCAGAACCATCCATTACTCTCACCATGGCTTCTGTCACCATTGTCTGCACTGACAAAACAGGGGGACTGCCATTGGCCCCACAAGAAGTTGAAAGGTGCTGGATTGGTAAAAAAGTTATCAGTGAAGATTCCAAGGTACCCAATCATGTTCTGGAAGCATTTTGCGATGGAATTGCCATATTATCTTTATTTCCAGAGAACAGCCGAACCTCAATGGATAACTCAATCCTTGCATGGGCTGCAGAGAAATGGGAATTGAAAACGGAAATCTGGAAGCAACTTCACAGTTTCATTGACTTCAAACAGCCAACCTACAATGAGAACATAGTTGCAGCATTGGTTGGAAAGGATGGAGGTAACTGGCCAAGGTTCTTGCACTACAAGGGACCTGCAACACCAATATTAGACATGTGTTCACAATTTTATGACATTGGAGGGATAACAAGGCCCATGGATATAAGTGAAAGGATGATTTTTGGAGACATTGTTGAGCGAATGCTGTCAGAAGGGTTTGAACCCATTGCATTTGCTTGTAAGCAAGTTGATGAATCCAGGTCTGATGAAGGCAATCTAACAATGGTGGCACTGGTGGGGCTAAAGAAGACTGGCTGGGAGAATACAAGAGAGATGATAGAAGAATGTAGAGAAGCCGGAATTAAAGTACTAGTAGCATCGAGTGAGGAGGTCTTGAAGCTACAGAGCATTGCTACAGAGTTTGGAGTCACACAACCTGATTCAGATGCACTAGTCATAACAGGCGAAGAATTTCGAAATAGCTCTGATGAAGAGAGGACGGAAATTGCAGCTAGAATTTCTGTGATGGGGAACTCCCTCCCATCCGATCAGCTTCTTCTGGTGAGTTGCTTGAAAGATCAAGGACACACAGTTGCAGTGGTTGGAAACAGAACAAATGACATTCCGACCTTAAAAGCTGCTGATGTGGGACTCACGTTTGCTACATGGAGCACTGACATTGCAAGAAAGAGCACTGACATCGTCATCACAGAAGGAAATTTCAAATCCATCTTGGCCATAATGAAGTGTGGAAGATGCATATACAGCAATATGCAGAAGTACATACAATTTCAGCTGACTATGACCTTAGCCGGGCTGTTGATACCCTTAATCACAAATGCCTCTCAAGGAAGTTCGCCTATAGCGACGATTCAGTTCCACTGGGCAATCTCAGTTTTGACTCTTCTAGGTGGTTTGGCTCTTTTGACGGAGCCGCCCTGTGAGATGCTCATGAAGAAATTCACACCGGGACAAGATGGACAACTCTTTACCAAGGCCATGTGGGTGAATATTTTCATGCAAACAGCTTACCAGGTGTCTCTGTTGGTAACCATGCAGTCTAAAGGGCCTACAATTCTTGGGCTTAAGGAGAAGGTATTTGAGACTCTGATGTTCAACAGCTTTTTTGTATGCCAGGTATTCAACAAATTCAATGCACGAGAGCCCGAAAAGATGAATATCTTCAGAGGGGTCCATCGCAGTAAATGGTTTTGGGTGGGTACAGTTACCGCCTTCTTGTTGCAGTTGGCATTTCTCGAGATAGCACATGTCATTGCACATGATTCAAGATTGAAATACGCAGAATGGGGAATGTGTCTGTTTCTTGGGGTTATCTCATGGTGCATTGACTTAGCTGGAAAGTGCATACTCCTCGTGATTAAAAAGTGGGTGACAAAGCCACCAGGTTCAGTTGTCAGAGACAACAGAAACCTAACCTCAGCTGTCCCAGAACCCGCTTGCAATTTCAGGCTTCTTCCGCTCATGCAGAAGTTGAAGGCCCTATATGTCCGAGTTAAAACTATCTTCACAAGAGATGGAAAAACTGAATAATGGTACGTGGCATTGTAAATAAGGTGGATTAGGAGGATGCATGATAGAAGCAAGCCAGACTGAATGAGTCAGTTCATTAACTTAGTTTTGCAGCTTTCACTGACTAGTGTCTAGAATTGCCTATTCAGATTGCCTTCTACATAATATTAGACGCCATAATGAACGCCATCTTCCAATTCTTCTCTTTTCTTCATTTTTTTTTCACATTTATCCACGGAGCCACCCCTTTCATTTGATGCCATTTATATTTTCTGCAAATTGCCTCTTGTCAGCACTTCTTTCGGGTTGTAACAGTTCGTTTCTGGTAAAGTCTTACTAATTATTGAGAAACCTATGTAAGAGATCATCAGAAATGTGCAGTTTCATTCACAAATAAGCAAGTAAAATAGCTGCAATTTTAAGAACCAGAGATCAAATTGATATATAGAGAGCAAAGAAATAATAACAGGAGATGATCATTAATTTTTATGCAGGCATCTTCGATCACAAGCTCTGTATCTAACAGAAACTAGTGGAAGAGACTAATGAGACATTTGAGTTTGGAGCCTGAATTGATGCTTACAAGTAGGTGAAGTCATTAAGATAAGAGGAGCACCCGCAAACTGAGCTTAGCTGAGAAAGTGAGTCACTAATTCATTTGGAACTCCCTTGCTATTCAATTCTGTCCTGTGAACTCTTGACGGCTCCTTAATGCACATCTTCGGTGCCAATGGCTCGACGCATTTTCCATTAGAAAAATTCATCAACAATGCTGTTCCGCACGAGGCTTGGACAAATTCACAGCTTGCCTCGTCACCTAATTGCCAACAATCATCAGGGAAACTCCCGAATTAACCCAAAGTAATGGTGCTTAACAAGGACCCGAAAAGCTTTTAATTAATGAACACTACTAATTCATCTAACCGTCACGAATAATGACGTGTACAGAACAACACGATTCTCATTGAGATTCAGTTCTGTACTCACATCCCCCTTCCTTCTCCTTCTTCTTCCTATCTTTGATTTGTGCAACCATTCTTCTTCATTTCAAGTGAGCATTAACTCTCATATACGCGTGCAAAATCAAATGCATATCTTGAACAAAACCCAGAAGAAGGAATGGTTTGGCAAACCCGCAGCAAACGAACTTCAATGGAAGGCGACTAAAGTCGTTAGTTTCGAGCTTAGCTTCGATTGAACTCACTAACTGAGCATATCGTTACATAGCAGAAATCTCGAGAGAATAGAAAGTACAGACATGAATTTGAAACTAGCACCTGCAAGCAAGCTCAGTAGAAGCACACCAGTCGGCCCATGAAGCTATCCAAAGTCAACGGTCTCCCCATTTCTGGCGAGTTTGACCATTATCGGGCACTCATTTGTCGTTTCAGCGAGCTAACGAGGAGTCATCTTGCCATGTAGAAAAGAAAAACCAAATCCGACGGTCAGTATTTCAGTGATTAATGGCCACACGCGTAATGGTAAAGTTGTGCCATAGAGTGGCAATCGTGTTAACAGTTGTTGGCCACTTTAATCGCCATGCAAAAGTTCGAACCTTTTTCTCAGATTGAGTCCAAAATTATCCACACGCAACAATTCCTGATTCTTTTGGACACATGGCTTGATTTCTTTTTATTTTTTCCCCGCATGATTGGTATGCATGGCTTACTGCTAGGCCCAGAAAAAAATTGTCCCATCCAAATTGGCCTATGCCAATGCAATATAAGTTTAATGACCTTTATCTAGACCCAATCAATACCCAACCCAATTGGGTCGCCTTGCGTTGGGCTAGTGAGGCCCAACCTTGCCAGATTCGATAAGGTGGGAGCTAGGTGAGACTCGATCCTTGCTAGTGGCAAGCGAGGCTTGCTAGAGGTCGACTCGCCTCCGGCCAGTTATAGAGGTTTGGTGACCAGTTGGAGGAAGAAGGAAGAGAATGAAAGAAAAGAAAAAAAGAAAAAAAAAAAAAAAAATTATAAAAAAATTATTAAAAGTTATTAGTATTAATGCTTTGCTGTGTTGTGTAAGCCATTTGGGGGTGCATGATAACCAAAATTTCTTCTTCAGAAATAATTTTTCTATTCCGACTTGTTTTTGGAATGAAACTTTTGATAAACTCTTTCAGTTTTTCATTTTAATAGATTTACATTTCGAAATTGATTTGGAAGAGAAATCGAAATAATTTCTCCCACTAAACCCTAATTTCGGTGAGTCCTCCTCATCTCCTCTCCGTCTCTGCCTCCTCCTCCTCCTCCTCGCCTCTCCTCATTTTATTAAAAATAAAAATAAATAAAAATAAATAAATTCATTTTATTCATTTAAAAATTAAAATAAATTTATTAAAATAAATTTATTTAAAATAAATAAATTATTTTTATTTTTAGTTTATTAAAAATAAATTTATTAAATTTATTAAAAATAATTTATTTATGATAAATAAAAATACATTATTTTTATTAAAAATAAATTTAATAGATTTATTTTTATTTGCCTTGAGTGTTTTGCCAAATAAATTTATTTTTATTTTTTATTTTTATTCATTTTAAAATAAATTTATTCGTAAAATAAAATAAAATAGAATAAATAAAATAAATTTATTTTTAAGGATATTTTTATTTTAAAATAAAATGATATTTTTATTTTATTTTTATGATTTATTTTATTTTATTTTATTTTATTCTTTATTTTTTGTTACTAAATCATTTTTATTTTTATTTTTTATATTAAAGGTCGTCGGTTGTTCGCCACCGTCCGAAAGGAAAGAAATTTTGTGTCGTTATCAAACGAATTTCTATTTTTAGAGTAGAAATTTTGTGTCGTTATCAAACTTATTTTCTTTAAACTCTTTTACTAAAATAGAAATGAAAAAATCTATTTCTTTCAAAACTATTTCTGAATGATTGTTGTCATGCGTGCCCCTTGGTGTCCATGTCAAAGCAATATCTAGCCAAAAATAGTTGGAAGGATTGAATTGGAATTGGGTCAAAATGTTTATGACTAAATTAACACTAATAAAAGGTTTATGATTAAATTGACATAAATGAAATAGATTTATGACTTTTCTAACGCTTTTGCTCTTGCCATCACAAACTTCATCACACAACCTCAGATTTGATCCACACTTAAATCACATTTCCATGCACTTATCCCACAAAAAAACACACTAATAATATTCCCTACGTTAACGTTCAAAGAGAAATACATTGGAACCTAGTTTAATGTCATCTATAACCTCACTAGAGATATTTGCACTGATATACGGTTAGATGGTGTTGCAATGAGGTTGAGTTGAAGAATCAAGTTGTTTGATAGTAGCGATCTGGTCTAACGAAAGCAAGGAGTGGTCGTTGAGAGCAAGGACAAGGGCGGCTCTTGGCAGGCTTT
Source organism: Eucalyptus virginea (assembly GCA_014182375.1). NCBI lineage: Eukaryota > Viridiplantae > Streptophyta > Magnoliopsida > Myrtales > Myrtaceae > Eucalyptus > Eucalyptus virginea. The sequence continues at coordinate 53,482,186 of CM024518.1, forward strand.
TTGAATGGTGAAAGGAGTCGAAATGAACTGAATTGTGCATCGAATTTGGAATGCATTAACAAAGTAATTAATGACATTGCTTAGTTATCGTTATCGCCACCATCAGCATAGTCACAGCAAAATCGCTGGGAACTTTTGTAAATTAAAGAAAATTAAATTTGAAATAAAGGTTTGAATTAAGAAAAGATCTACAAAGTTTTTCCACCATCGCTTTGCTCACTTTGTAGTTTTTTCTGTCTCAATTTTCTTTTGAGTTATATCTCGAAATGTTTTAGTCTCAAAAGGCCAAATGAGTTCGATTTTGGGTCATTTAAGGGTGCATTTTATAATAATTTTGTTCTCAAGAATAATTTTTTTATTTATCATAAATGGTTTTTTCTAATTCGGTTTCCGGAAATAATTTCTCGAAAAAGAACTGATAATTGTATAAAATTTTTATTCTCGAGATAAAAATGCGTTTGGTAGGATTTTTAAATTACCCACCCACAGCGAGACTCGGGTTGACAAGCTACCCTCGGCGATGCTTGGCAAGTTCGGGTGACCAGCCAAAAGGAAGAAGAAGAAAAGGAAAGAGAAGAAGAGAGAAGAGAAAATAAAAAAAAAATTAGACTTGATTCTTGGAGTTATTTTTGGGAATAAGAAGTAACTTTTTTCTATTTTTTGATTTTGTTCCAAATCCATTTCCGGGAAAAAAAATGGATATTATTTTTGGAAATAAGAAGTTTATCAAATGAATTTTTGTTCTTTTTTCTTTTCCAGGAAACGAAATAACAGAATCAATTGTTTTTTAGAGTATTACCAAACAAGCTCTAAACAACCCATCGGGACCCATTTTACTAGGTCTTATTTTTTTGGTAGCCCATTTTGCCTACTCTATTAACTTTGTGAGTTGCATTAGCTTTACGTACCACTTGTTGGCGAAAGGAAGAATTTGATAGACCATTTTATAAACATGTTTAGCAATGACTCTAATTGCTGTTTGATATAGCGCATCTTCATGACTTTTTGCTGGTCAACTCCCAATTTTGTTATAAAATAATGGGGTTAATACCCTGAAAAACCCCAAACTGGTACACTTGTGACAAATTTACCCCAAACTATTTTTTTGACCATGAAAAACCCCAAACTGGTAAATTTGTGACAAATTTACCCCGACTGACTATAAAAAACCATAAACTGGTACATTTATGACAAATTTACTCCAAACTAATTTATCCGACCGCAAAAACCCTAAACTGGTAAATTTTTGATAAATATACCCTATGCTAAATTGGATTAATACCACAAAAAAATCATAAAAATTGTAAACTGTGATAAACGGAGCGTAAAATCCTAAATTGGTATACCGGTTAACTGTCACATGTCATTTAACTTAGGGCTAATACCCTAAAAAACCCCAAACCTGGTACACCCGTGACAAATTTACCCTAAACTATTTTTTATCACAAAAACCCCAAACTTGTATACTTTTGACAAATTTACCCCAAACTGGTACACTTGTGACAAATTTACCCTATGTTAATTTTCGTTAAATTTTATTGTCAAATTATTAAGTTAAATGACACGTAACAATTAATTGGTATGCCAATTTGGGATTTTATGATCCGTTTGTCACAGCTTACAATTTTTGTGATTTTTTTTGTGGTATTAATCCAATTTAGCGAGTGGTATATTTGTCACAAATTTATTAGTTCGGGGTTTTTGTGGTCGAATAAATTAGTTTGGGGTAAATTTGTCATAAATTTACCAGGTTTATGGTTTTTTATGGTCGATCGGGGTAAATTTGTCACAAGTGTACCAGTTTGGGGTTTTTCATGGTCAAAAAATAGTCTGGGGTAAATTTGTCACGATGTACCGGTTTGGAGTTTTTCAGGTATTAACCCTTTAACTTAATAATTTGAGAATAAAATTTAACGAAAACCAATATAGGGTAAATTTGTCACAAGTGTACCCAGGTTTGGGGTAAATTTGTCAAAGGTATACCAATTTGGGGTTTTTGGTGGTCAGAAAAATAGTTTGGGGTAAATTTGTCACAAGTGTACCGGTTTGGGGTTTTTAGGGTATTAACCCAAAATAATGAGCCCATCTTGTCTTTCATAGCATGCATTCACTGCATGTGAGATGCGTTTTTCTTTGTCATGTCATAAGTCTTTGACTCTCCTAAATCTGTGTATAAAACATAGCTCGGAACAATATTTAGTGATAGATAAAAAAATTACCTTTGGCTTTCTCACGTGGGTAGACCTTATCTAGATAGGTATTTTAGGGTCGTCAGTTTATTTTGAATCACTATGTTCCTCTTGAATTGCTTGCTCATTGATAATGAGTTCATCTCAAACCTTTCCTCCAGGTGCACTTTGATTCACTTGAACCATCTTCATGAGCATTGTGTTTAGCTCAACATAGTGTGATTTCACTACTTTCTCATACTCTATTTGATGATCCTTGTACATCTTCTCTTTATGATATTCCACATGTTATTCTCATAATCTCAAAAGTTATAGCTATATTCATGGCCATCATATCCAATAAAGATGCACTTTTGGAACTAAGTATCGAGTTTCTTCCTATCCTCCCTATCAATCAAAGCATACGCAATACAACAAAAGATTTTTGAATATGAATAATTAAGGAATAAGTGTATTGGAAGTTCTAAAATTTGTCATGAAAATGTAATTAAGTCCTAAAACTTTCAAAAAGTGCAATTAAGTCCTAAGACTTGTCACAAAATGCAATTAAGTCTTAAAACTTTCAAAAAGTGCAATTAAGTCCTAAAACTTATCAAAGTGGTTCGATTTAAGTCCTTTTATTGATTGCACTTTTGAAAGTTTTAGAACTCGGTTGTACTTTTGAAACAAGTTTTAGGACTTTATTGAACCTTTTGAAAGTTTTAGGATTTGATTGAATTTTCGTGACAAGTTTTAGAACTTAATTGCACTTTTTGAAAGTTTTATGACTCAATTACATTTTCATAATAAGTTTTAGGACTTCTAATGCAATTATCCCAATAATTAACCTTTTTACCTAATCATTGCTCCTGTGATATTTCTCCGTCTAATGCACTTTGGGTGAACTCTTAAGCTGCATCAATAGTAGTAGGCTATAAGTGTAGTAGAAGACATACATGTGACCTCATGCATCTCTTGCGCTCTAACATGGTCTTGTTCTTTTTCTCAGCTACATTGTTCTCTTAAGGAGTTTTAGGAACAATATTCAATTTGTTTATGCTTTTCGCTCAAGTTTCCTATGAATTCCTTGCTTGTGTATTCACCACAATTATCAGATTTCAGAGTTTTAATCGATAACCTATCTCTTTTCTACTATAGTTTTCTCATTTCGAACATATTGAATACTTATGATTTTTCTTTGAGAGCATAGACTCAAGTCTTCAATCGCATCATCAATCAAAGTGAGAAAATATCGTTTACCACCATAAGAGAGTTTTTGAGCAGTCCCCACACATCAGTGTGAACTAACTCTAGCTTTCGGCTTTATTTAGTTACATATTCAATTGAAAACTAATCGCCTTTTGTTTTCCATAAATGTAACTATCATAGAAATCCAACTCAACTTTCTACAAACCTAGAAGTAAATTTCTTGAGTGTAATTACTTTGCATCATTTTCACCACAATGTCCCTACCGATAATGCCAAATAGTAGACAAACTACTTGTAACCACTGTAGTTGTAACCATATCACTAATTTTGTTCCCCTAGAGTAGGGGTGTCAGGAACCGAACCGAACCGAAAACCGAACCGAACTGAAAAATTTGGTTTTTTCGGTTTGGTTCTCATTAAAAACCACAATTTTTTTTATTGGTTTGGTTTTTATCAGTTAACCGAACTGACAAATCGATAAAATCAAACCATTAACCAAACCCTATTTTTTATTCTCTCTCGTCTCCTTTGAGTCCTCTCGTCTTGGTCGATTGGAGGTGCAATGGGGACGGCGACTGTGATGGCGACGGCACGGAGCCCGTTTCTAGTGGTGAGCACATGATTTGGTGAGCACACGGTTAGCTTTGGTCTCTCGCTTGATTCACTAATCGGATCGAGTCTTCGCAAATACGCACAATTCAGCACTACCTAGAGTATGTAAAGTGTACCCCGCTTCCATTTTGTGACTACTCTTGCCCTTTAAAACTTGTTTGGTCAAATTTATTAGTTGAAATCAAATTTTTCTTCATTTATAAATTATACTTGGTTTCATGTAAAGCTAGTTGTCCTCTACCTAAGATGTTTACAATAACAGCTCCTTTTCAAACAATGGCACACATGAAGCTGTTTCCCATAACCAGTTGCCCAAAATCTCCATTGGCATTATCAACAAACATGTCTCTTTGTGAGGCACAATAATCCAAATATTGTCATTCCCTCTCAAGCTCATTACTTGTAGTATTGGGTTCACAACTTGTAATGAATCTTTTAGATCATTATCAATTGCTCTTAAAATCAGAGATAATTGTCTAAAAAATCCTAAATTTATTGTATGATAACCAAATCAATATTAAGTTTTGCCAATTTAATCACAAACCTTTTAAGGATTTGTCAATATAGTTATTCTATCCAATTTTGATTAGAAATCGCTGGCACCGGATGCCGGTTGTCCTACATGTTATGAATGGGGCCAACATTGACAATTTTGGTTTTTCTTTTTGAATTTTTTTGAAATTTTCTTTTCTTTTCTTTTCACTGTGGATCAGCAAGGTTTTAAAAAAAAAATCGCAAAAATTATCTAAGTCAATGTCGAACGTGTCATGTAGGACAGGCGGTATTCACTTCAACGATTTTTTACCAAAATTGAAAAATCATCAAAGTTTAGAATTAAATTGGTCAAATTAAAAAGTTTAGGATTGTATTAGCTGCCATTAAATATGTTTATGACTTTTTGGATAATAATTTCTTTGAAGTTTAAAGCTGTTAGATAATAACGAGATTTAAAAAGTTAAGTAGTATTAATTTTATTAACAATGAGCAATCACGAAAGGGTTTCTTCTTCGGAATAGGACATATAAGACTGGTGGTAATTAGAAAAAAAGAAGAAGAAAATATCGTAACAGTTCCCCTTATGCATAGGCCAGGCTTTGACCTAAGACGGAAGCTTGGAAATTTAACTGGGAAGGCTAATAAAGGGGTCTATGAAATTTGAATATAGACCTTCCTATTATAATACGTTGAAGCAGTACTATAGGAATTGAGAATAGAGGAGGAAGATGGGGCTCTACATCCAAGAAGCAGAAAGAGGAAAACCCAAAATGCTCTTCACTGCTCGTAGTTTTTTTTTTTTTTTTTTTTGGTGCTGGAGGAACCGCCTTAGCCGGTAGCCGAAGAGTAAACCCCCAGGTGCTACGTAAGCGGGAGTACCCACCACCCCCGGCAGCACACTTAAGTCGCCAAGTAACTTCGCTAGAGCCTTTGCTTCGCAAAGGTTTCAAACTCCTCATCTCTCTCGCAAAGGTTCACTAGAGCCTACCCAGCGGAGCCATCGTGGCCGGTGGTTCACTGCTCGTAGTTTGTCTTTGAATTTCTTGTCAAAACAAATCTCTTAACAAACACTCACTTTTTCACCTACTTCGATACTTATTATTCTAAATGAGATTCAAGTACCCAGAAACGTTTTTAGTCACACATTTAGTGATATAGCTAGTATAAGCACCTAGAGAGGGGTGAATAGGTGACAAAAATAATTTCTCGAGATAAGAGAGCAATACTAAGCAGACAATAGAAAGGAAGTTCTCCTTTGGTTAACAAAATGAATTATGATCAAAGTAAAACAGAAAGTAGGGAAGAGAAATGAACACAAGGTTTATAGTGGTTCGGCTTCTTCCAAGCCTACGTCCACTCTTCCGCACTGACAGCCCACCGGCTAGATTTCACTATGAACAAAAGAGATTTTACAGCAATGTTCTCCCTTGATTCCACAGTGTAGATATTCTACCACACTTCCTCAAGGTTTCTCACAAATATAGACTCTTTTTTGCGTACAAGATTTCGCTCAGCAAATGAATTGACTAAGAACAAGGAGCTTCAGATTTTGGAATTCTTCTATCGTGCACACACTTGAACAACTAGAACGTCTTCCTTTTATACTCCTTTATGCCATCATACCCGTTGGCACTTACCAAAGGAATTCCTCCAATCTACCAGTTGGACGGAATCAATTAGGAAGATCATTCGAGTTATTTAAGGAACATGTCGATAGTCCATCAATCCTGTTCGCCCATACAATCAAGATCTCGGTTTCCATAAGTGGAACCTTCCAAGTATACTTCGCCAATCATCGGATCCTTAATCAATCTTGATTCGAATAAAGGATTCCGTTATGTCATATCCAGCCAAGAGATCTTCTCCAGTTGATAAGGTCAAATCCTTAACGAAACACCCAGTTCTGGATAGCATTTCTTCAACGGATTAGAAACTATCAATGAGGATAGACTTTGAGTCTTGAGTTTGGTAATCCGGAGGTCTTTAGACTTTAAATAGTAGAGTCTGCAAATCTTCAGACTATACCGATGGAAACGTTTTGTCGGCTTCAAAACACTCTACGAAGATTTCTTCAACATTTAGCATATCATTAAACAAATGAAAACTATGTAAGATTTTGTAGGGTCACTATTAACTATTATAAAAGATTAAGCGTTGTTTTATATTTAAATTCTATTCTCTAACACCCCTAGCTTAGTCTGGTCTTCTTACATAGTACTAAGCATGGATATATTTAATTAGAGAGGTAAATGGGGCATGAAAAGATTTTAAGCCAGCACCTTTAGCTCTAATACCATGTAAGATTTTATAGGACTATTGCCAACTGTTCTAAAAACTGAAACTATTAGATGAATACATGATTTTATATTTAATTAAATTGATCATTTTCTTTGAAATAATTTCCGCGAAGAAGATTTTCCTTTATCAATGAAATTTTTTGCAAAACAAACACCCCGAAAGGAATTATATCTACATATATTTGATACGTGTCTAGTGCTACAATACACAAGGATATATGACATTCAATTTGAATCTCGGTCAATATAAGCTGGTAAACCTTTACAAAATGAAATGAAGAAGAGAAGCAAGATTCATCCACAAACAAGTCCACAATTTTTTGTATATCTTGTTGTACTTGTGAAGTTGCACCTCCAATGCACTTGCTCATGCACGCAACAACATCGAACTATTGCCAGTCTTGACCTTGATCTTTGGCCTACCATCATTTTTGCCAACGAAACCATCCGATTTCATCGGAAAGTTCCATTAAGATATTTTCCATGATTTTGATGAACTATCGCACCATTTCATAAAAAGAGAACTACTACCGTGGCAATGAGAATCCGGATTTTCAGATGAATGCGATGAGATCTTGTGTACTCAGACGAGAAAGAACTAGAGGGCCAGTCTTTAGAGTTTAGAGTTTAGACCGCTCGCACGTCTGCTTGAGTGAAACAACATAATGTACTCCACAAGAGGCGACGATATACGAAAGATCACATTGCTGGGAAAATTAAGGTAAAGAGCATGTTGGGATTTCCTCTTTCTATTTGGGCATGTTCAGCTGCATTTAAAAGCTTAAACTGCTGGGATTAATTAGCTAAAAAGGTGAATTGTAATTAAGAAAAGGTAGTCTAGGATGCATTTCAAATCGCAGTTTGTAGACCGATTTCTTTTTGAACAATTAAAGATAATTCTTCTTGAATGATAAAGCAAAACAAAACAATGTTTTCACATTTTCGAATTGGAACGAGTGAATAGAAGTTTAACTGTCGTGGAAAGTTCATCTGAGCATCAACATCACTACGCTGTTCTTCACATGAGGGTGTGGATCACTAGATTCACATAGTATCAAAATGGGGAGAATTACCAAAAAAGTCTTAAACCTATTGCAATTGTGCCAATTCAGTCCTAAACATTTTTTTGGGCCAATTTAGTCCTAAACCTTTTATAATTGTGCCAATTTAGTCCTTCCGGCCAAAATTGGTCGGCCGATCTTGACATGGACGCCGGTCGGAGACAGCTGGCCGGCGAACAATTTTTTAATAATTTTAAATTTTTTTTTTTTTTTTTTTTTTTTTTACCTTCTTCTTCCTCCGCCGGCCAGCATCGGCTAGAGGCAAGGGTCGGCGAGGTCGCCTCGCCGGCCACCGGCGAGGCTCGCCCCGCCGGCCTCTCGGCGAAGGCGAGCCTCGCCCGGCAAATGGCGAGGCTGCCGTTGCCCCGCCAAGGCGAGGCTTGGCCTTGCCCGGCCATGGCGAGGTCGGGCCTCGCCAGATCTGGTGACGGCGGCCTCACCGTCGTTGGGCGAGGCTCACCTTCGCCAATGGCAGGCGAGGGCAAGCCTCGCCTAGCGACGGCGAGGCCACTGTCGCCCGCCAAGGCGAGGCTTGCCTTCGCCGGTGACCGGCGTGGGAGAGCCTCACCGGCCCTCGCCTCGCCTGCGGCGGCCAAAGGAAGAAGAAGGTAAAAAAAAAAAAAAAATTAAAAAAATCGAAAAAAATTATTAAAAATTATCCGCCGCCAGCTGTCTCCGACTCCGGCGTCCATGTCACGGCGGCCGGCCAATTTTGGCCTAAGGACTGAATTGGTACAATTATAAAAGGTTTAGGACTAAATTGGCCAAAAAAAGGTTTAGGACTAAATTTGCACAATTGCAATAGGTTTAGGACTTTTTTGGTAATTCTCCCTATCAAAATGGATCAAAACATATTAAAATGCGTCAATATGAGTAAGATCATTTTCGACCCGATCTTGACTCATCCGTCCAACGGGTCCAAAGAGTCCTATGCACATAGGAAAAGGGTAAAAGGAAAAACAAAAAAGCAGAACCGATATGCAGTCATTGCATCTCCTTTCATAGCTTAAAGAGGTATACGCGCAAACGCAAAGGTTACCTAGAGACTCACGAAACACCCTAAAATCCATCACCTTCTCGAAGGCCTCGTAGTGTAAGTTGGACGGGAGTCATTGATTATTCCGTTGAGTCATACCAAGGATTAAAGAAAAATTGAAGGGCAGCGTTACTTCGTTCCCCTCCACGCGCACCACCATGATGTCCGCTTGTCCTCCCTACCGATCGATCGATTAAAAGCATCCGGCTTTTATTGCACGCGGTTTGTTGGAAAATATCACCTATGACCGCATTGCAAAAATATATCATTATTAGTGAACAAATCAAAATCAATCATTTTCGTGATGATAGTTTTGCCATTTTGAGTTTTCTCCTTTAGCCCAATGATGATGATCATGATAGTAAAAAGAGAAGAAGAGACTGGGAAACCTCATGGTGACGACTAGAAGAATGATTTTGACTTTGCCTCATTTTACTTCCTAGAATTCATAAAATAGAAAAACAAGGATAATGCAATGGATAATTCCAAAATTTTTGTTCTATTTTTTATGTAACGCATGAATTTTTTTTGTTCAATTTAATTCTCAAACTTTTAGGATTGCACTCAATATGATCCTTCCATAAAGTGCAATGCCATTTGATGTGTACTTTATAGATACATATTGCTAAGTTAGGGCGTGTTCGGTAATATTTCTATTCTTAGTTAGAAATAGATTTTTCCGTTTTCTATTCCAAGAATGAGTTTGAGTAGAAAAACGCCTTTGATATGACCCTAAAATTTCTATTCCTAAAGTAGAAAAAGAACAAAATAGCGTTTGGTACGACTCTAAATTTTTTTGTGACTCAAAGTTATGTTAGCTTTTTAAATAATTTTCTGAGATTTTTCTATTTTTTTTTTCTATTTTTTTTCCTTCATTCTTCTTCCACCTCCCGGCTTGCCATGGTCGGGCAAAGCCGACCTCGCGATGGCTGGGTGAGGTCTAGCCTTGCTCCTCGACCTGACCCAACCATGGCGAGGCTCAACACTTCATTGACCTTATGGTGGCTAGGCAAGGTCGAGCCTTGCCGGGGCCAACAAGGCTCACCTGAGGATAACGAGATCCACCTTTTCGATCCCTAGTCTCTAGTTGGTCGCCAGCCATCGCCAAGGCTCGGCGACTAGCTAGAGGAGGAAGAAGGAAGTAAAAAAAAGAAAATGATATTGTTTCAAAAATCGGTGTCGAGAATAAAGAAGTAGATATTTTTAACTTTTTGTTTCTATTCCAAATTTATCCCTTGGCCATTGATTTGCTCCGAGGAATTAAAAAAATTAGTTGACGTTACTAAACAAATTTATGTTCTTTTTATATTTTGGGAACAAAAAAAAAAAAGGAAAACGGGATGATTACCAAATAGTGTATGGGTCCAAAAAAATGTTGTGTAAAGCCAGCTCAGCTAAAAATACTCATTTTTCCCGTCTTTTCTTCTTCTTTTTTCTTCATTCTCCATCTCAACCAACATTAATGGCCATCCCTTCACCATCGTCACCGATGTAGTTCCGTTACCACTATTTGCCATCATAAGCCTTATCGTGCAACCTCACATTTGATTCGCACTTTAAGTCATGTTTCCATGCACCTTCCTTAAACAAAATATACTAATAACATTCCCCACATTAACGTTCAAAGATTAATACATTGGAAATTAGATTAATGTGATCTATGACCTCACTAGTGATGTTTGCTCCTAGATATGGTTAGACGGTGTCACAATGAGGTTGAGTTGAAGAATCAAGTTGCTTTGTTGTAATGATCCGATTCGACGAGGATAGAGGGTCTGGATAAGGAGTGTGGCATTATGAATTTCGACCCCGTTTCGATAAAATGAAATTGGCTTTTCGTTGACGCGCTTGTGGTTCTTTTTCTCTAAGATGATCATTCACGAGTTAACTAACCTATTAGGTGAATCCGTTAAGGGATATAATCGCGACAAAATCCCTAAAAGCTACCCGGTAGGTTAGATTGTACTAAAATCGCGTCCGATCGATTTTAACCACGAAATTGACTTCGATTTCGGGAATTGAACGTTCGAGCGTGTCACGATTTATTTTTAGGACCCCGTCTCATCTTTTGGAAAATTTCCGTTGAGCCGGGAATTTTTGTGGAAAATAAAATTCGGCAAATTTAAATGGAAGAAATTCGGATGGGCAGATCTAAAAGACTTTTTGGTCATCAAAATGGATTAATTGGTGAAGGATATGCAAGGAAATTCGTATTGGCAGCCTCCTTGGCATTTTTGGCCACCAAATTGAATTAATTTGTGAGGATTTGGAGGGAAATTCGTAGGGGTAGCCGAAGGGGATTTATTGGCCACCATATTAGCTTTGCTTGTGAAGGAATTGAGGGAAAATTGGCCATTGGTTGATGCTTAGACTTTGTGGGCAGAAGACTTTTGTGCTTGGGCACTCAAGTGGCTGGATATTTTGCTTGAAATTCCATTGGCTACTTGGTGGACTTTCATGGACCCCTGTTCCCCCTTGTTCCCTCTCTTCTTATCCTTTGTTCCCCTCCCATGCGTGAGCCACCAGCCTTGTAGAATAGCCTCAGCCTTCTTCTTCTTCCTCACTTCATCTCCTTCATTTTTCATTTTCCCCTTGTTCCCACAAACACTAGCCCAAGGCTAGCATCAAACCAGCCACCGCCGGTCCCTTCGTCCAAGCCGTGCCATCAATCTCCACGCCGTTCGGTCCGGCGGATCGCAGGCACTCGACCACTAGCTCGCTAGCTCGCCACTGCCGTCGACCAGCTCTTCGCTGTTGCTGCCTCCAACCGCCCCTGGCTGACCGTCCGCACCTCACTGCTAGCCCCCGCACCCGCCCCGCAGTGTCCGGCCGAGCCAAGCCCCGCAACCAGCCCCCTCAGCGAATCAAAGCTCAACTTTGTCTCGAGACTTGGTTGGCTGTTTTCAGCCTCTTCCGGTTCTCCGTTGGTGACGTCATAGTTGCAGGATCTCACCACATTTGCGGCGCCATCGCTGTGAACCCGTCACCTCGCTAATCCGGTGAGTTAACGCCCTAATCTTGGATTATGGAGTTAATTGCACTTAGGGGGTTAGTTTAGGCTTAATGATGATTAGTGTTAATTAGTAGTTAGATGAACTAGCCTAGTTAGCTTAGTTTGGTTAGTGTAACTAGTTAGTTAGGTGGTTAGTTAGGTTATTTAGTTAGCTTAATTAGATTAAATTAGTTAGCTTAGTTGGATTAATTTAGTTAGCTCAATTAGGTTAGTCCGGTTAGCTTAATTAAATTAATTAAGTGCATTGGTTTAAATAATTTACAATTTATTTAATTAATTACAATTTATTTAAATAATTATAATTAGCGTAAATCATGTCGGGATAGTTGGTTATTAGAATTTTACGCCGATCGTCATGGATGCGTTGATTTGTGAAATTGGTTGCTAAATTATGCAATTGAGTGCTTGGTAATGATTTTTGATTATTATTGCAAAAATATGATTTTATGGTATTTAATTAGAAAAATACCGGGTGTCGGGTTTTGATGTCAAAAATATTTTAGGTACTATATAAAATCATTGAATTTTGAAATGGGAGAGTATCGCGTTTTATGGTTCGATTTGACTGTGTGGCCATGCATAATTATTTTACCGGGTATTTTTAATACGAAGAAAATTGGCCAAGTCCATTATTTGAAATTTAAATATATGAGTGCAAAGCACGATACTCTTGGCCGAGCATGAATGTGAGTGTGATTACTTAAGTACCCGATGCATTTACGTGGGGTAGTGAACCCGTCCTGATGCGTCTATGCGGGATGATGCCGTACTCGATGGGGCAAGACGACGCCCGGTTATGCCGGATGACCGCCGACTGATAAGTTGGTTGTGGCCGTTGGGTCGTAAATAACTGGGACACGTGTGAGTGTTTGAGATAGCCACACCTGATTATAGGACGAAATTGTGTGGCACGGAGTGCGACGTGTCATAACGATTTGACCTTATAATCAGGACCCCTGTGATTGTTTGAGAAACGAATTAAGGTGTTCTAATTATTGAATATATTTACTGTATGTATATGAGATATGAGATATACTAATGTGCAGGGGGGTGCTGAGGCGAGGTAAGTCCTATATGGTGCATGTTTAGGCTGCCTCTAAGTGAATTCTCATCCTAATTAGGGCTTAGGGTGTTGACTCTTTCAGACTTTGTCTCACTCCGTCGTGATTTAAATATTTTCAGGTCCTTAGATGGAGATAAGACATGTTCGTTTTGGGTGGCCACGGGAGGCGGAGACCGAGACTACCCTTCTCCCCATCTATGGGACCACTTGGACCCGTGAACTCGTAGTGACCACTCTTTGGGTCGATGAGGGCCTACTTCACTTGGTACCTTATCGCTTCAAAGCGTGGTTCCGTAATAGGCCTAACGAGGTTTGGGATGGTCCTTTGGGCGGTTTTGACAGCCCGCTGTTGAAATTGAGTATGAGGAGGTACTCGACCCCGTGTTTGATATCGATATTTTGAACGATATCGCGGCGAACCTAGGGCTCGAGGTTGAAGGGCCCGGAGTAGTGGTAGTTGATCCTCTAGACATCGACATCCCATATGGTGTCGTGGTGGATCCGGAACCCAAGGTGGAAGGGTCTGGAGGGTAGGTGGCTCAGTAGTTCCTTTTTGAGATAGACCTTTTGTATATAACTCTGTAAGGCTAACCTAGTTTGTTTTTAAAGTAAGGTTTGTGTTAATTGGTTGTCCAGCTTCTTCTATCCCATGTGTTTGTTTGTTGGTTGGGTAATTAGTAGTTCGCTTCCGCATGTGCATAAAACGAATGGATCGGCGACACGTCTTGGGAACGTCGCAATTTAATCGACCACCGAGAATTGTGTGCATGCTCGGGGTTTGAGGCGTGACAAGGAGTGACTCTTGGCAGAATTCTAGGATGGCAAAGGAGCATGAAAGCGATTTTGGAATATGTGTGTGTGTGTGTGTGTGTGTGAAAACTAGAATTAACTTATAGATACGCCTTCTGACGTAACGGCAATGTTTAACTTTAACCTTGCCCAAGTGCGAGCACTTCCATGATGGGTAACCTCTTGGGAAGGTGCTCACCTCCATGTGAAAGGACAAAACAATGAGACTAGATACCCGATTGGCCATGGTGGATTATTAGAATATTTGAATAATAAATTATACTTTAATCTAACAGTTTAAGTTTTTAGAACAGTTGATAGTGATTTTACAAATTCTCATATGGTATTAGAGTTAGGAGATCATGAGTTCGAATCTTCTAGGCTCTTGTATGCCTCCCTAATCGCATATTTCTGCCCTTTAGGGCAGCAGTGATCCCACTAAGTTCCACACAGACAATACCTCAATGAGTTAATTCAGGAATGCATTTATAGCAAACATAATTAAAATCTCAACTAAAAGGGAAGGGAAATAGCCAATAACCAAAAAAAAAAAAAAAAACAGATACAACCCACGATAATTCAAGGCCATTAAGGCTGCATTATGCTAATTCTGTCAAGCGGATGATGACCCTTGGAGGACTCCTGTCGTTTCTCCTCCTGTCCACTCGCTCAGCAGACACGCCTCCTTATCGTTTTCGCATGCAAGTCATGCAGAAACGATTTTTGTAGCCATGCGACGAGACGATCGAGTGTGTTTTGGGCTGAATCCAAGACAAAACCGTAGAGCGCAACGCGTGTTCCGAAACGTGGGAGTGTATGATCCTTCGTGGAAGTTGAGCACCCATGTAGTTTCTTGGAAAATCACTGTTAGACTTCCCCCGAACGCGTATACTGAAATCGCTAATTTCTACCCTCTCTCTCTCTCTCTCTTTCTCAGAGGGTGTTGTCAATGCAAAACTCGAGGTCGTGAAGAAGCGGCAGTGATGGGAAAGGGAGCAGATGGCAGAAAAGATAAGATGCAAATCTTGACGTGGACTGACGACGATGGGACGTTGGACGTTGCCTAAGTAGTTGGAAGATTCAGACGAAATTTAGTCGAGCACTTCCCCGAAACGGGCTTCTCAGTTTCAACCGCCCTTCTCTATAAAAAGGGCATAACCGCGTGCTCCATTGCTGTATCCTAGTCTTCACTCATTTTCTCCTTTGCTACTTATAGAGAGAGAGAGAGAGAGAGCAGGAAGTGTGGCTATTTCTCTTTTTGCCAGTTGATCTACGTGAAAACTCCATTCAGAGCCGTCACAGAAGAGCTTCGCCGATGACCCATGACCCATCATCTCCATAAGAAGAAGCTCACATCCATCTCCATTGCTATATACTAGTCTTTACTCAGAATCCCATCTGCCACTTCCTGCTTTTCTTCCTTTGCCTAGTGTTATTCAAACACTAACTACATCTTTAAAATTCATTGAGCAGGTAAAGTTTTCCTCCCTATCATTGCTCAACATCCGATTCAGTTTTTTGTTGTGGGGAGAAGGTGGGGGGGGGGAGATGATTCTACCGTCATGAATTCTTAACAAATTACCCAGAAGGGTGACTAGTTTTCTTTTGGCCAGTTGATCACCGTGAAACTCCGTCCAGAGATGTCACACAAGAGCTTTGTAGGTGACCCGGACATTGAGTCTCAGCAAGAGAACCTCCTTGTTGATGCCGGCGGAGCCCGAAGGAGCATTTCAACAACAAAAAGACTGCGATTAAGGCATGTGCGGTTGATGATCAAGATGTTGAAAGGCAGCAACTGGCTCGACTCAATACTGGTGAAACCGTAAGGAGGCAGATGCATTTGCTCTACTTGGTCACAACGGCTATCCAGGGCTTCATTTCGGCAGCAAATAACCCTGTGACGGAGATACAACTTGAAGTGAGTAGTCTCAAATAAGTGCTTTTCCCTCACAAGACCACAAAACACTTTCATGACAACTCGCCACCAAAACATTTTATAAGTGATCTTTCATGTCTTTGTTTTGATTTGAAGTTCGCCAATCTCTGAACGATCTTTCATGTGATGGTGACATTACCATTTCGAACCCAGACTGGTTCTTCATCCGTGTCCTATTGTCATGAAAGTTCCTGCATAAATAACCCTTATTTGTTCACATGAATTCCATCTTCACCATCTGGAGCAATTATGTGCCGATGAACATGATGCATTCATGGGTAGGTAACTAAATGAAATTGGTAGAATTGTCCCTTAGGCTTCTCAGTGGCAACATGGTGGAAGCCCTTTCTATTCAGAAGATGAGCTGGTCTCGGTTGCATTTCATGGCTACTGGGGTTAAAAAAGGCACTAAAAGATGAGTCTCTCAGTCAATGAATCAGTTGACTGAGAACTTGAAAGCTACTTTCGTGTTCTTACTCATTAGTACCAAAAATATAATCTTTAGATATTCTGCAGCTGATTTCACATCTTGCTATCCAAGCTACAGTGCTGTAAGTCTGCAGAAGTGAAATAACCACAGGTGACCACTACCATCACATAAATTCTAGGGTAATTATTGGCAATCCTCACACCATCCATCTTATCTGCTTTGACTTGCAGAATAGAATGAACTTCAAAAATCTGAGATGACTTTTAAGGCACCTTAAACAACTCTCTCTCTCTCTCTCTCTCCTCTCTCTCTCTCTCTCACACACACACACACACACACAAAGCATCCAATTTCAACGATCGAATATATTCTCCTTTTCTTATTATGCTACAATAGAACTAAGACTTGCCATATGCATCATTTAGTACATATATATGTATATGTTGCTGACAGAATTTGTCTACTTCATGCATTGATGGGCTTCACACATTACCAATTATTCTTCGTACTAATCAGATGAGCACATATAATGTTGAGCATTAGAAGTATAGCTCGAAATGCACTGAAATGATTTCAGATAAAAATCTAGAATTGCTATTTTTTTTTTTTTTTTTTTGGTAAGGTAGAATTGCTATGTTGTGATTCTCTTTAAGCTGTGAAATAGTATAGCTTACAGGAAAACAATGGGAAGAAATATCTAACCCTGAAGTAACATATTCTTTTATCACAGAGCACAGAATTACTTGATACCGGGAACCAGAGCAGACACATGAATTGCTCATTGATTGTGGGTACAGCAATCATGAAGCTACTGCTTTAGTGCTCCAACCCGAAAATATTGCTAGGATGACAATGGAAAGGGATTTGACTACCTTAAAAGAATTTGGAGGTGTCCAAGGGGTAGCAGAGGCTCTCGGCAGTGATATGGCTAAAGGAATTTCAGGTCATGAGGAGGACCTCCATTACCGACTCACTGCACTCCTTAAACCCAAGTCGGAGGCTCATAGCAGAAACTTCATCCACTTCCTCAGGAAATCTTTCAACAGTAGCACCATTGCCCTCCTCCTAATACTGGCCATTTTGTCATTTGCCTTTGGCATCAAGGAGAAAGGACTGAGAACGGGTTGGTATGAAGGGGCTCTGATACTAGGTGCCGCCATTCTAATCGTGATAGTTCAATCAGTTTGCGAATTTCGGAATGAAAATTCATGTCAGCTGTCAAGAACCCAGCTTTGGCAAAATGGGGAACTGAAGGTCCCTGTTTTAAGAGGGGGATGCAGTCAAACTCTTTGCATCACGGATGTCCTCTTGGGGGACATTGTGCTATTAGAGAAGGGAGATCAAGTTCCTGCCGATGGTTTGCTCATACCCACTGAATCCTTGGAAGTGGATGACAAAGCTAATCCCATCATCAATGATCAGAATCCATTCTTGTTCTATGGTTCCATAGTAACTCATGGAACTGGCAAAATGCTGGTGACCTCAGTCGGTGCCAAGACAAAGTTGGGTAATATGTTGAGCACAGCTCCACTATATAAAGGGACAAAAGTAGAGGAGCAACTCAACAAGCTCAGCACTTTGATAAAAATAATCAGTATTGTCAACTCAATAATCATTGCTGTGGTGTTGTTTTTGCGGTTCAAGCTGGAGAAGGAACATGAAAACTTGGGCATGCCGGACTTCTCAGGGAAGCCACATCCTCTGAAGGAATTAATTGAAGCTATAAAAAAAGTTGCCCTGAAACCAGGAGGAATGTTGAATATGTTAACTTCATTTACTTTGCTACTTGTGGGGATAGCTGAAGGACTGCCATTAGCAATTGCTATTGCCATCATTTGCTGGAACAAGAGAGTGCTAGGTGACAAGACCTTTGCTCAAGAACCATCCCTTACTGTCACCATGGCATCAGTCAACATTATCTGCACTGATGAAACAGGGGGACTAACATTGACCCCACAAGACGTTGAAAGGTGCTGCATTGGTGAAGATATTATCAGTAAAGATTCCGAGATATCCCATCTTGTTCAGGAAGCATTTTGCGATGGAATTGGCATATCATCTTTATCACCAGAGAACAGTCAAACCCCTGTGGATAACTCAATCCTTTCTTGGGCTGCAGAACAATGGGGATTCGAAATGGATATCTGGAAGCAACGTCACAGTATCATTAAGTCCGAACAGCCAACCCACAATGAGAACATAGTTGCAGCATTGATTGGAAAGGAGGGAGGTAACGGGCCCAGGTACTTGAACTTCAGGGGACCTGCAACAACAATATTAGACATGTGTTCACAATTTTATGACATTGAAGGCATAAAAAGGCCCATGGATATAAGTAAAAAGATGAATTTTGAAGGCCACATTAAGCAAATGAGGTCAGAAGGTTTTGAATCCATTGCATTTGCCTGTAAGAAAGTTGATGACTCTGGGTTTGGTGAATGCAATCTGACAATGGTGGGACTGTTGGGGCTGAAGAAGCCTGGCTGGGAGGTGATAAAACAATGCAGAGAAGCCGGAATTAAAGTACTATTAGTATCGGGGGAGGAGGTTTCGATGCTTCAGAGCATTGCTACTGACATTGGAGTCATACTGCCGGATTCAGATGAACTGGCTATCACGGGTGAAAAATTTAGGAATAGCTCTGATCAACAGAGGATGGATATGGCAGCTAGAATTTCTGTGATGGGGAACTCCCTCCCATCTGATAGACTCCTTCTGGTGAGTTGCTTGAAAGATCAAGGACACACAGTTGCAGTGGTCGGAAACAAAACAAATGACATTTCCACACTAAAAGCTGCGGATGTGGGACTCACGTTTGCTACTTGGAGCACTGACATCGCCAGAAAGAGCAGTGACATCATCATCAAGGAAGGCAATTTTACATCCATCTTGGCCATAATTAAGTGTGGAAGATGCATATATTGCAATATGCGAAAGTACATTCAATTTCAGCTAACTATGACTTTAGCTGGATTGTTGATACCCTTAATCACAAATGCCTCTCATGGAAGTTCCCCTATAACGACGATTCAGTTCCACTGGGCAATCTCAGTTTTGACTCCTCTAGGTGGTTTGGCTCTTTTAATGGAGCCGCCCCGTGAGATGCTCATGAAGAAATTCACACCGGGACAAGATGGACAACTAATTACCAAGGTCATGTGGGTGAATATTTTCATACAAACAGCTTACCAGGCATCTCTTTTGGCAACCATACAGTCTAAAGGGCCTACAATGCTCAGGCTTAATGAGAAGTTAATTGGGACTCTGATATTCAACAGCTTTTTTCTATGCCAGTTATTCAACAAGTTCAATGCACGAGAGCCTGAAAACAAGAACATCTTCAGAGGGGTCCATCACAGTAAATGGTTTTGGATGGGTACAGTTACCGCCTTGCTGTTGCAGTTCACATTTTTGAGATAGCACATATCATTGCAGGGGATTCAAGATTGACATATGCAGAATGGGGAATGTGTCTGCTTCCTGGGATAATCTCATGGTGCATTGACTTAGCTGGAAAGTGCATACGCCTGATGATTAGAAGTTGTGAGACAAAGCCACCAGGTTCAGTTGTCAGAGATAACGGAAACCTAACCTCGGCTGACTCAGAACCTGCTGGTGATCTCGAGCTTCCACTCATGCAGGAAGTTGAAGGCCCAACATATCAGAGTTAATCCTTGTCTGCAAGAGATGGAAGAACTGAATAAGGGTATGTGGCGTTGTAAATAAGGTGGGTTAGGAGGATGCACGATAGAAGTGAGACAGAATGATTCAGTTCATTGACTTAGATTTTTAACTTGACTGATTAGTTGTCAAGAGTTGCTCATTCAAGGAGCCATGTAAATAATATTTAAAGAACGATAATGATAGCCATCTACATCTCCCAGTTAATCCTTATTCCTCCCATTCTTCTCTCTTCTTCATTTTTCTCGCATTAAACCATGTAATCGCCCCTCTTTCATTTTGAAATTGGTTATATTTTCTGCAAATTGCCTCTTATTAGCACTTCTTTCAGGGTGGTATCAGTAAATTTCTAGAGAAGTCTGACAGAGTATCTGAAAAGCTACGTGAGAGATCTTCAGAATCTACATTTTCATACGCATATGAGCAAGTAAATTAAATGCAATTGTAAGAATCCGAGATTATTCAATATAAAGCTAGAAAGCAAATAATAACTGAGGATAATCGTAAGTTTTTATCCAGGCATCTTCCATAACGAGCTGTGTATCTAATAGAAACTAGCTGAAGAGATTACTAAGACGAGTTTGGAGCGTGAATAGATGCTTACAAGTAGGTGACGTCATTAAGAAAAGAGGAGCATCTGCAACTGAGCTTAGCTGAGAGCGAGACGGCAACTGGCTTGGAACTCCATTTTTATTCGATTCTATGTCCTGCGAGCAGTTGACGGCTCCTTAACACCCGTGTTTGGTCTCAATGGCTCAACCCATTTTCCATTGGCAACCTTCGTTAAGGAATGTGCTTTATGCAGGAATTGAACAAATTCACAGCTTGCCTCGTCACCTAATTACCAACAACAGCATCAAGGAAATAGCGAATTAACCCCAAAAAAGTATCTACTACTCAGTATATGATGCTCGACAAGGACCCTCGAAACTCTTAAGTTGATGAACATCACTAATTCGTCTAATCAACAGTCATGAATAATGGTGTCGACAGAACAAGGCGACTAACCATTGACTCTCCCTAATTCTCACTAATTCTCCTTCCTTCTCCTCCTCCTTCCTATCTTCGATTCCCTCAAGCACTAACTCTCAAGCGCGCGTGCGAAATCAAAAGCAGATCTTGAACAAAACCCAGTTGAAGGAACGGTTTGGCAAACCCGCAGCAAACGAACTTGGAGGGAAGGCGACCGAAGTCGTTGGTTTCGAGCTTAGCATCGATTGAACTCACTCACAGCTGAGCATATCGTTATACAGCAGATTTCTCGAGAGAAACAGAAAGTGCAGACATGAATTTGAAACTAGCACCTGCAAGTGAGCTCAGTTGAAGCACCAGTCGGGCCATGAAGCTGTTCAAAGTCAACGGTCTCTCCATTTCTGGTGGGTTTGATCATTATCCGAGGCTCATTTGTCGTTTACGTGATTGGATGATGAGTGATCTTGCTACGTTCCCATTAGGGTGTGCAAAATGGACCACTTGAACCGGCCGGTTGGGTTTGATTCACAGGAGTGTCAATCCGATTTTTGATCCCTAAGAGTGCAACAAGTGTTCGAACGATTTAGCTCCAGATTTCAAGGGGGAAGTAGATCGACTATACATACTTTTTTTAATTATTTTATTTCTTCAAAAAAATCAGTGGGTTCAATTTATTATTTATGATAAATAGGAGCTTGTAATTGGACAATAAAATATTCGGATGGAAGTATAGGATTTGTCTTGAGTTCTGAATTTATTCTTGATTATGCTTTGAACAATAAGAAATATGGATGGATACATTAAAAAAATAAAATAATGATTGATTCCAATGGACTAGACTGGAATTGGATTGGATTGGTGGTTCAGTCTAGTTCTCAATCCTAAGATCTGTCGCGACCAATTTTTGGGTGTGAACCACCTAGGTTTGGGTAATGGATTGTTAGCTTAGATTTAACTCGCCTCCCAAGCCCCCCAATTCGCGACTTAGGTTTAAGTTTTTAACATGCAATTGATTTTCAATTAGGAATCGCCACTAATCTATTTTTGGTGGGTCGATTAAAATCCAAGAAAGTAACGGAGATTTACTTTACTCCTACGAACCAGAGATTTATGAGTTCGGGGACTTAGTTACGCTAGATTTATCTAACGCCTTTTCGGTACATTTCTCTTTTATTTCGAAAAATGTTTGGCGCGAAATTGAATTGATTTTAAAATTATTTCCCTAACGTGTGAGGCGATCACGTGCGGGTGTCAAACCACCAATTTAACATCCAAGAAAAGAATGAATAAATTGCGGGACTTACCTCAAAGCAACGAAAGCATCTGCGTTGTTAGATCGAAATTCACATCAGCAGTTAGGTATGATTTCTAATTAACACGCAATTTTTTTTTTTCTTATTAATGAAAATCATGCAATATGCAATGCAATATAACTAAATAACCTAATTATAATTTCATGCAATTTCTAATTAAATGGACCTAATAACAATCTAGGTAGCACCGACATGCGACATGCGACACCGCATGTCTCAAAAAGTAGAGAATTCCGATACGTTCCGACACGTTAAATATTAAATAAATATTTTTATATATACATGATTAATTATTATATTTAAATTAATTTATTCAAATTCATAAATAAATAAACAATAAAAAAGAGCCTATAATAAATCTATACTAATAACATTAATAAATTTATTCATAAAAAATTGGAAAGATATTTTTTTACTTTAACAAAAGTTATCAATGAAATAAATAACTAATGAAAGATTAGAGTCAAAATAAATTTATATTTTTCTATGATGATCAAAATTTATCATTATTTAATATCTAGTGCTTTTATTTTTGGAAATAACTTTTTAACCTGTCAATTTATTTATTTTTTAGCCTTATCATGTATTAATAAAGTTATTTAATGTTTAATATTTCTTTTTAGGGTTAAATGGGTCCCACCCATTTATTTCAGCACACGTTTTCTTCCCCCACCCTCACCCAGCCCTGCGCCTGTCACTTCCCTTCTTTCCCCTGCATGAGGCTTTCTTTCCCCAGGCTTTCTTTCTCGTCGACGCCTCGTCTCTCTCCTTTCTCTTCTCCCTAAAAACAGCCCAAAGGGCAAAAACCCTAGCAACCACCTTATTTTTCCTCTCCCTTTGCTCGGTCTCCATCTCTCCCGTCGCTGCCTCGCTTCCGTTCTTCCCTTTGCCATCGTAGCCTCGCGTCCAGCCCTCCGCGGTGTTGCGGTTTTTCATCTCGACGTTGCAGGTTGGTGGTCGCAACCGACCAAGACGATCGAGAAGGCTTCTCGGCGCAGTCGGCGGTCGCAGCCTTCTCCGGCATTGCAGTCGGCGGTCGCAGCCCTCCCTCGCCGTCGCTCACAGCGTCGCCTCGGCTCCCTCACCCTTGCCTCCACCCTCCATCACCTTCTTCCTTCGCACCTGCAGATCCGCCCTCCGGACATGCTTTGACACGGGTGTCGGAAAGAGTTGACCACGTGTCCGAAACTCCGACACGTGTTGACCGCGTGTCCGAACGTGTCCGAGCGTGTCCGAGCGTGTCGGACACGTGTCGGGGTGTCGGACACGACACTGAGGCCTTTTGAACGTGTCCGTGCTACCTAGATAACAATCTCTAAATGACGTGCATTTCATGAATATAATCTTATATGACATTTACATGACATTTTTTATTTTTCCTAAAAATACAATTTATCCTAAAGAATAAAACTAATTTAACCTATGACATTTTTTGTATTTTTCAAGAAATTCGAAATTAGGTGAAATGTGAAAATTACCTAATTAGATTAAGATCCTATTTAATTTATATTAGGAATTAGGTTGAGCCAAATCCTAATTTAAACTAAAATATTATCTTAACCTAAATAATCCTAAAATGCAATCTATTTGATAAAATACTTAAACCTATAATAAATTAAGAAAAAAACATCATCTAAAATTAAACTAAATGCAATTCACCCTAATATGCAATGACGTGCAAAAGATGCCTTAATTTTACATGACATATGCATAATGACTTTTTTTGTGTTTTTCCTTTTTCCTTTTTTTTTTTTAAATTTCGAAATTAATAATTGCCAAATAATTAAACATGCAATCCAAATTAAAAAGAAAAAAAGAAAAAAGAACTAGCAACCTAAATTAATTGATTTGATTTTTTTATTTTTGAAAATTCGAAATAAAATTCCTATTATGAGCATGCAAACCCTAAAACTACATTTTTTTAAAATTTTTTTAAAGAAAACTAATCTAGCAATATTGATACCCAAATTTACGAATCATATCTCGCGCATGAGATCGGGTTGGCCAATTTCTAAATAAATCGCGAATCGAATCTCGAGCGTGAGATCGGATCGGCGATTTTCCGTGCGATTACAGTCGGATTTCGGGCGCGAAAATCGAATCACAATCGTATGCACGTTGTGAAATTAGGGAAATTTCCTAATTCATAAGGATTCAAAAGATTTCTTGGATATGACAATAATGAATAAATATTCAAACAAGGTCGCGATCCCATGAATTAGGCAATAAAATGTGAGAAAATTGAATTAATCAAGAATCTTACCTAGCTCTCGATATCGTGTGGATAAGGTTTTCCAAATCGGAATCCGCAAACAACGAGCTCGGATGATGATGGGCGATGGAGCCGGCGGCACTTGACGAACGTCCGTGAATCTGCATGAAAGAATAAAGCGGACTGCAAGGCACGAACAAAGCAAAACTTTGAAGCTGACGGACTTTCTTTGATGGTCCCTAAATTCCACGAGAATAGACCAAAGATTCTCCTTTCCTCAACGTGCACTGGACAGAGATATTTTAGTTGAATCTCCCTTTGACCGCTAAAGGAAAACCACCCTCGCTTTAGCCCCTCTCTTGTTGTTTCAAATTTCCACCAAGGCTCTTTGACCACCGCTTGGATTTTTCTTTTGATTAAAGATCCGACCTTCCTTGCGTGGCCTTCGATAGCTACGCACGATGATGCTTGGGTGGATGATGGACGAGATAGATGCAACAAGGAGCAGCAGCGCTTGGATCTTCGCTGCCGGCTGGATGCTTCGAGATATCCACCAAAAACATAAATAGCTGCAACAATTGTCGATGACAGTGCGAGGACCAGTGGCGTCGATGCAGCAAGAGGGAGAGGCAGCGCGGGATCGCGTAACTGGCAGTGAGGGTGCGTCGGCGTGGCGTAGTGGCAGCGCGCATTAATAGCTTTGCACCAATGGCACGATGGGAGTCTCGGCCAAGGCTTGGTCGAGAGACTCCTCTCTTTCCCTTCTCTCCCCTTACGTGTATCACTCTGTATTGTGGCCGTATATTCAATGTATGGCCTCCTCCCTCTAAACCCTATGCTTCTAATCTATTTATAGGCCATGAGTTAGGGTTTTAATTTTTTTCAAAATTCATATCCACGAAAATTCCTTTTTCCGAACGCAATCACTTTTTATTTTCCACACCTCTTCTAAATTTCCTTTGCAAAAAATGAATATTCTCTATTGATTTTTCAAAAATTGCAATAGGATTTTTTTCAAATACGGGCTTGCTAAATTGTTTTCTTCTCTTCGTAGTCCGACTCCGACTTGGCTTAAAGCCTCAAAACCACTAATTCGAACTCCATCCGCCACCGGTCCAATAAATGCAAAAAATGCAAATGCACCTAAATCTATATGCTATGCAATTAATTAATTAACTAATATTTTTTAGGGATTAAAATTAATCCCTAATTTTTTAATGCGATAAATGAATAAACGGGTTGCCAAAATTTAGGTGTCAACAAGATCAATTGGTCTTTACAACCGAATCAAATTGGGGACTGATCACTCCTCCTATAATTGCCATGCAATATCTCAAACGACAAACTCAAAGGGAGCTTATATTTCATGGATCAGAGGTAAAAAGTTTGAACCTTTTTCTCAGATGGAGTCCAAAGTTATCCACATACAACAATTCGTGATTCTTTTGGACATAAGGGTTGATTTCTTTTTGTTCGCATAATTGGCATGTCTTGCTTACCACTAGGCCAAGCAGGTTGCATTGGCTAAATTTTTTTTTTGTCTAATTCAAACTAACTCATTTTAATGCGATATAAATTTAGCAACTCATATCTCGACCCAATCAATACTCGACTCAACTCGTATTATTAAAACAAGTCCTTATTATACCATATCTATGAAAATTCATACACAACCATTTAACCTAATTTGAGCTCTTTACATAAATTTATTACTTTAATAAAATATAATTTCAAATTAAAAAAAGTAAATTAACGAAATAAAAAGTTGTTACTTGCTCTTACTTTCCCTGTCCAACTAGTTGCCGCGGCCTCTCTCTCTATAGATCCAATTCGGCCTGTTACGATGGTTGCAGCGTCTCCACGATCCAAGTCTGCCTAATAAACCCGTACTTGGATTGCACTAACAAAGTGATCAATGCCAGTGCTTAGTCATTGTCATCGCCAACGTCAACATAGTCAGATCAAAATTGTTGGAAACTTTTGTAATTTAAAAATATAAATATAAATTAAAAGATTAAATTAAGGAAATATCTAAAATGTTTTGTCCACCATTGCTGCGCACTTTGTAATTTTTTCTCTCAATTTTTTTTTTTTTTTTTTTTTTGAGTTAATCTCCAAAAATATTTTAGTCTCGAAAGGCCAAGTGAGTTAAAATTTGGGTCATTCAAGCAAACCCATCATGACCATTTAACTAGGCCTTATTTTTCTGTCAGTCCATTTTGCCTACTTTGGGGCTGCATGGTAATGTTTTTTTTTTTTTTTTTTTTATGAAAAGAAAATTTTTTTTTTCCCGGGAACAAAAAAAGAACGGAAATGAGAAACAAAAAAAGTTATTTTTTGTTCCGTAAACACTTTTGAAGAAACACTTCTCTCTTCTCTTTTCTTCTTCTTTTCTTCTTCTTTTCTTCTTCTTTTTTTCTTTGGCCGGTCCGCCGGCCTCGCCATGGCCGACAACCGGCCGTTGAGGGCCGGCGACGCCGTCGAGGGTCGGCGACCTCGCCGGAGCGTCGCCGGCCCCTGGGCCGAGGCTCGGCCTCGCCGGATCTGGCGAGGCCAAGCTCGCCCAGCCAAGGCGAGGCTGTCGGCCCGGCCCTCGGCCGGTCGCCGGAGGCCGGCGACCGGCCAAAAGAAGAAAAAAATAAAAAATTAAAAAAAAGGAAAAAGGAAAAATAAAATAAAAATATTAAAAAATTAAAAGAAACAAAAAAGAATATAAATCTACCAAACGTGTTTCTATTTATTTTTTATTCCCGAACAAGTTTACCAAATGCATGTTTTACGGTTAAAAATTGTTCCCCTAACAAAAATACTTTCTTTTTTATTTCTGTTCCGGAACAATTTTTGAACAAAAACGTTACCAAACGCCCCCTTTATTGCTAAATGAGTTACCAATTATGCACCAGCTCCACTTACCACTCGTTGTTGGAGAAAGGAAGAATTTGATGGACCATTTTACAAACATGATTTGCTATGACTATGATTGTGGTTTGATATAGCGCATCTTCGTGACTTTTGTTGGTGAACTCTCAAGTTTTGTTCTAAAACAACAAGCCCATCTTATCTTTTATAGCACACTCTCCCTGCACGTGAGATGTGTTTATAAGTTTCTAGCTCTCCCGAATCTGTATATAAGACATGGCTTAGAATAGTATTGCTGATGGATCAAAAATCACTTTTGATTTTCTCACATGTGTGGACCTCCTCTAGACAAGTATTTCAAGGTCATTAGTCTGTTTTGGATCACTACGTTCCTCTTGAACTACCTGCTCATTGATGATAGGTTCACCTCAAACCTCTCCTTCAGGCGCACTATGATCCACTGGAATCATATTCACGAGTATCGTGTCAAGTTTATTGTTTTTTGATTTAACTGCCTTCTCATACTCTATCTGACGATCCTATTCATCTTTTTTTCATACAATTCCACATGTTATTTTCATAATCCCAAAGTCTATAGCCATACTCATGTACACCATATCCAATAAAGACACACTTTTGGGACTTCGCATTAAGCCTCTTCCTACCCTCCTTGTCGATCAAAGCATATGCAATATAAAAAAAAAAAACTTTTAAATATGAATAATTAACATTATTACCTAACCACTGCTCTTGTGGTATTTCTCCATCTAGCGCAGTAGATAGTAGTATTCCATAAGTGTAATGGGAGACACGCATGTAGCCTTATGTACCTTGCACGCTCAAAAATAGTCGTGTTCATCCTGTTAGCTACACTTTTCTCTTAAGGTGTTTTAGGAATAGTCTTCAATTTGTGTATACCTTCCTGGCTTAAGTTTTCTACAAATTCCTTGCTCGTGTATTCACCATAATTATCGGATTTCAGAGTTTTAATGTGATAGTTTGTCTCTTTTTCTATCACGGTCTTTCATATTTTGAACATCTTGAATACTTCTGATTTTTTTTTTTTTTTTTTTTTTTTTGAGAGCATAGACTCAAGTCTTCCTTGTTACATCATTAATGAAAGTGACAAAACATCTCTTATAATCGTAAGAGAGTTTTTGAAGTTGATCCCCACACATTACTGTGAATTAACTCTAGCTTTTGGCCTTTATTCTATCGCCCATTCAATTGAAACTAACCGCTTTTTACTTTCCATAAATGCAATTCTCACAAAAATCCAACTCAACTTTCAGCAAACTTGAAAGTAAATTTTTTGAGTGTAATTGGTTTACACCATTTTCACCAAGATATCCTTATCGATAATGCCAAATAATAGACAAACTATTTGTAGCCAACATAGTTGCAATCATATCACTGCTACTGTTTCCCTAGAAAAGGTAAAGTGTACCCTCCTTTCCATTAGCTACTACTCTTGCATTGAAGTTATCTTCCACTCTCTGCATGCAAATGTTGTTACTAAACCTTCTTGGTCAAGTTTATTAATTGAGATAAGATTTTTTTCATCTATAGATTATGCCTAGTTTCACGTAAAACTAGTTATCTCCACTTGAGATGTTCCCAATTATAGCTCATTTTCTAACAATGGGACACATGTAACTGTTTCTCACAACAACGTGCCCGAAATCTTCATTGGCATAATTAGCAAATATGTCTCTTTGTGAGGTGCAATCATTAAAATATAGTCATTCCCTCTCAAACTCATTTCTTGTGGTATTGAGTTCACAACTTGTGATGAATTTTTGAGACCATTACCAATTGCTCTTAAAATTAGAGATAATTGTCCAAAAAATCCTAAATTTATTATATGACGACCAATTCAGTCTTAAATTTTTTAGCTTTACCAATTTAATTATAAACTTTTTAACGATTTGCCAATACGGTCATTTTAGCCAATTTTGACTGAAAATCATTGACAATGGATGCTTATCGTCTTACGTGCCATGGCTAGAAAGACATTGACAATTTTTGTATTGTTTTAAAGATATTTGAATTATTTATAATTTTTTCTTTTCTTTTCTTTTCGGTATGGGCTAGGCCAGCAAGGTTTTAAAAAATTGCAAAAATTATCAAAGTTAGTGCCGAACATGTTACATAAGACGGCCGATGTGTACGTTAGCGATTTCTCACCAAAATTGAAAAATCATCAAAATGTTTAGAATTAAATTGACCGATGAAAAGTTGAGGATTAAATTGACCATCATAAAATAGGTTTATGACTTTTGCTACAATATTTCCTTTAAAGTTTAAAGCTATTAGATGATAGCACAGTTTAAAAATTTGAGTAATATTAGTTTTACTAACAATGAATAATAATGAGAGGGTTACCACCCACCATGGTGGCTCAGCTGGGTAGGCACTAGACTTCCATCGAGGAGGTCTAATGTTCGAAGCTCCTGTAACGCAAGATACAGGAAAGGCTAGCTTTGAGTCTCTTGGCGACTTATCCGGTGGCACGTGTGTGGTGGCTAGCACGTGTTGCCCCCAATGGTTTACCTCCGGCCGCTGGCTGTGCGGGGTTCTCTGGTCACCAAAAAAAATAAAATAATAATAATAATAATAATAATAATAATAATAATGAGAGGGTTTCTTTTTTCGGAATAGGACGTATCAAATTGGTGGTCATTGGGGGAAAAAGAAACAAGATCGTAACGGTCTCCCTTATGCATAGGCCAGACTTCGACCTAAGACTCAAGCTTAGAAATTTAACTGGAGAGGCTAATAAAAGGGTCTATGAAATTTGAATTTATAACTAAAGTAGTATTGCAGGAATTATAGAATCGAGGAGGGAGATGAGGCTCTATATCCAAGAAGTAGAAAGGGTAAGACCGAGAATGCCCTTCACTGTCCATAGTTTGTCAATGAATTTCTTGTCAAAACAAGTCTATTAAGAAGTGCTCACTTTTTCACTTTATTGGGTACTAATTATTCCAATTGAAACGTTTCCATTCACAAATTTTCACCATATCACTAGACAACTGAAAACTAATCATTTTCTTTGAAATAATTTCCACGAAGAATATTTTCCAATATCAATGAAATTTTTCGCAAAATAAACACGCCTTGAAAGGAACTATGTCTACATATACTTAATACATATCTAGGGCAACAATACACTAGGATATATGACATTCAATTTGAATCTCGGTGAATGTAAGCAGGTAAACCTTTACAAAAGGAAATGAAGAAGAGAAGCAAGATTCATCCACAAATACGTCCACAACCTTTTTTAACTGCTTGTACTGTGAAGTTGCAACTCCACTGCACTGCTCAGGCACGAGACAACATCGAACTATTGCGAGTTTTGAACTTGATCTTTGGCCTACCATTATTTTTACCAACGAAACCGTCTGATTTCACCGGATAGTTCCATTAAGATATTTTCCATGATTTCGATCAACGCTTGCACCATTTCATAAAAAGAGAACTACTACCATAAAAATGAGAATCTGGATTTTCACACGAATGCGATGAGATCTTAAGTACTTGGACAAGAAAGAACTCGAGGGCCAGTCTTTAGAGTTTAGAGTTTAGACTGCTTGCACGTCTGTTTGAGTGAAACAATGAAATGATTTCCACAAGAGGCGACGGCATAGGAAAGATCGCATTGCAGGGAAAATTAAGGCAAAGAGCATGCTGGGTTTCCTCTTTCTATTTGGACATGTCCAACTGCATATGAAAGCTTAAATTACTGGGATTAATTAGCTAAAAAGGTGAATTATAATGAAGAAAAGGTAGTCTGGGATGCATTTTGTACCGTAGGATGTCGATCGATTTATTTTTAAAAAATTGAAGATAATTCTTCTTGAATGATAAAGCAAAACAAAATAACGTTTTCACGTTTTCGAATTGGAACGAGTGAATAGAAGTTCAACTGTTGTAGAAAGTTCATCTGAGCATCAACATCACTACGCTGTTCTTCTGTTTCTTTAACTAGAGTTGTTTCCTGAAATGTGCTTTGATATGCTTGTTCGAGTGCCGTTTTCATGATGATGTGGGATTTTTCCTTGGCTTTGGGAATCTCTTTTCAGTATTATTATTGTTAGTGAAAAGGACAAAATCATTGCAGTTCTGCCATTAAAGTTTTCCCCTTTTAGCAGTGGAAAGAAATGGGAAAGAAGCAACTTGGAAACTTCACGATGACGACTCGAAGAAGAATGATTTTGACTTTACCTCATTTTATTCCGTACATTTCATGAGATATGGGGGATAACCGGATGGACGATCTTGAATCCATGTCCGATATCTAATGTGATCCATGAAATTTTTCTTCTTCAATCTAGTTCTTGAACTTTTAGAATTGTACTAAATACGATCTTTCTGTAAAGTTGAACGCCATATCATGTGCCAAGATAGATCACCGAGTCATTGGTGTGGGTCCAAAAAAAAATGAAGCGTAAAGCCAACTCGACCAAAATGGCTTCTTTTTTTTTTTTTTCACAAAGATACTCTTTCTTTCCGCTTTCTTTCCTTCTTCCTCCGAATCATCACCACGGTCCACCCCACCACCGTCCTCTCCGATGATGAGGAGTCAAGGAACATGACCAAGATAACCAAAAACCAGACATAATACTTGGGAGTCCAATGAATGACCTCGAGCAAAATATTTCTGAAGAGAAAGCTTTTCACACAAGGTATAGATATAAATGGATCCTCCTTCTCACTTAACCTCATATTTTAAAAAAACTGCTTTATACTCCAATGCTGCATAGTTCAACCGAGTAAAGAGCCTAAAAGGGTAGGCATATCCATAAACCAGTTCGCCACAGACATCTCCGAATCATGCTTGCATTTCGAGGCCATTAAGGCTGCATAATGCTAGTTCTGTCAAGTAGATAATGACATTAGATGATTCTCTGTCATTCTCCTCCAATCAACTCTAATCAAGTGGGACAACCTTATCATTTTCACATGGAGTTATGCAGAGAAAATCATTGTAATTATTCAATGAGTCGATGAGTTAATGAGGGTGATAATAGGAAGAAAGTACACTTTGGGGGATAGGACAGATTCACGGAGAAACGCGGTTTTGGAAACAAAACTTTTCAGAATGAAAGCCATTCTTTTATTGGAGCGCCCAACCACTGACTGTACGAGGATGGCACTGGTTTTTCGATATCCCGACTTGGCCTGGTCTCGTGGTCTGTGGAGAGTATCTGAATCATTCAGCTTGAACAGTCTTTCCACTTATTGTCCGTCCTGTCCGCTTCCTTGCTTTGAATGAACCTCCAGTTCAGCAAGAAGAAAGCATATTATCCCTGTGAAAAGATGGCTCGAAATGGGTTCGTGGATGATACCTCGCGGATGATACCTCGCGGGTGCGAATAATCCTGTCTGGACATCGAGCATGGGGTTGATGGCAATGTAGTTTTGTTGGAATTTGTGATTCAATTCTAGAAACTTCAAGATAGATTTGAGCTAGAAAATTAAAAAAAAAAATTCTAGCAGAGTCTACAAGCTGCCATCTCTTATGTATTCTAGAACACTCCATGTTACTATAAAATAATAGTAGCTATTTGTAGAGAAGTCTAGAGATTTCCTCCACCGATTTTGGCAGCTTATATAAAGGAGCAAGTGCTCCATGTTTTGTTGGAAGCTAACCATAAAAACCATATCATGTAGCTCCCTCACCAACACCTCTTTCAACTATTGTATAAACATCATTATAAGCTAGTGAAACTATCTTTGTCCCATAAATCTTCTCAAAATATCATATCCTTGTCCATGCTCTATCAAATATAAACTATATCATGCTTCCATGCACATTTAAATTCTAACAAATTTCTAGGAAAATTATTCATCATAATGCACATAGACGTTAGGTTGTTTTTGCAGGTTACAAATGGTTGAAACACAATAAATTCATGAACCTAGCATGGAACATCCTCTTAATTCTTATTTTGTTAGTTTGGTGAAAATTCTTCCAAAATGTACTCATTTTTTAAATTACATTGAAATGAATGCCATGCAATTTTACCAAAAAATATTACTCTCTCCCCAGGGTTAAAGAAAGGTCAAAATGGCTCTGTGTTCACCAGGTTTTGATCTGCCAGTAGTGATTTGCATTATATGTTCACGACCTATAAACTCCGATGGAGTTACACGCATCTGTTTTGCCTAATGTGACATCCTGATTTTTCAAATCTGATTTCAATTGAATAAATCGGGCCTTTCGTCGACGCGTCTATAGCGCTATTCTCTGAGCTGATCACTCAAGAGATAACTAGACTATCTGGGAAAATTATTAAGGGATTTTAACGCAAAAGGCTTGAGAATTCGACCAGGAATCGACTGCTCGACCGTGATAATTTGCAAGGGTCATTACGGCACACTTAAAAATCGATTAGAGATAGGTCGATTCGATTGAGATGAGTGATCAAAATGTGGGTGATTCCACATGATTGCAAAATTCTCATCGATTGGCACTAAATTGATTTTCTATCGTTTTGGGTACCCTGTGTCCGTATTTGAAACATTGAGATTTTCACGACAATTGAGAGTCGCTGATGTGTCGAAGATGTACATTGTGACTCGAGATAAATCGATCACGGTCAATGCACCAAAAATTCCTAAAAGCTACCCGATAGACTAGGTCACGCTAAAAGCGCGCCGGATTGAAAATAACCGTGAATTTAAACCCGATTTCAAAATTGAAAGTTACTGTGGTGTCAAGCCTATTTGAGGAACGTTGACTCATTCTCCAAAGATTTTTCAGAGATTCTGGATTTTTACGGAAAATCGATACGGACGTTAAACGGAAAATCACGGAAATTCGACGGGCTAAATCGATGAAAATTGGACTTAAACGAGCATGTGAGCGTCGGGGACTTACGGAAAATTGTTCGGGATTTTTCTTCATCGTAATGGATGTCGAATTTGAGAATTGGTTGAAGAAATTGAAGACTAAAATGTGAAATTCGAAATTATGCTTGGACGGCATTTTTTTTGGCATCATTTGGTTTAATTAGGGAAATTTAGGCAAGAAAGTATTGGGGCGGGGGACCAAGCATTAATTCATTTGGATAATTCTTGACTTTGTGTCCCTATCAGTGGCTTCTCCATCACGGTTATCTAGCTGGCCTCTTTCTCGCACGTCTCTCTCATTCTTATCCGTTCTCTCCTCTTTCCCTTCTTCTTCGAGCTGCCGACTCCGCTTTCTTTTTCGTTGAAGCTCGGTTCTCCTTTGAATCTTTCCTCTCAGCCACAAGCTTTCATTTTCCTTCATTTGAGACGTCCCCAGCGAAGCCCACGAAGATCGAAGCCACAACCCACCGATCTTCTCTCTCTCGTGGCTGTCCCCAAGCTAGTCAATTGCAGCGATTTTCTTCAAGTTAGTTGACCCAACTTCCTTGCCCACGATCCCACCGTCTCGGCCAGCATCTCCACCAAATCCCACCGAGCAGTTCGGCTAGCGAGGCCTCGATTCGACCACCGAAGCTCTTCCATCTTGCCCCTCGTGTCTTCAGCTCCACGCTCGTGTCTTCTTCAGTAAATCTTCAGCTGAAGTCTTCAAGCGACACCGCACGACCGAAGCTGCCACGCCGAAGTCTTCATTCGGTTCGGTCAACAAGCGAGCGTCCTCTCCGCGCGTCCAAGTCCATCGATCTTCAAGTCTTCTTGTCGCCAGCAACACCAAGCGAAGCAGCACCGTCCACGAGCTGCCGTCCCAGTCAACCGCTAACCTCAACGACTCCTTCGCTGCTTCGGTTTCTCCCATCAACGACCGAAATTTCGGTCTCCACCGAAGGCCCATCAGCCCACGCAAACCAGGAGCCTGCAGCAGCCCACTCTCCAGCATCTTCAACGTCCATAGCCCAGCAAAGCCCAGTGGAATCAGCGAAGCCCACAGTTCAGTCCACACAGAATTCCAGTCCAATTAATTGGGTCTTCAGCCCAATTCCAGCAAGTCAATTGAAGCCCAAGTCCACCGAAGTTCAGCCCACGAATCAAGTGAAGCCCAGCCCAAGTTGGAAACAAATCTCAGATTTGGGCTGAGATTTGTTGGGCCCGTTTTAGGCCCGGTCCAAGTTCGTCGGCACCGCCGAAAATTAAGTGCGTTTGGTAACGTTTCGTTTAAAAATTGTTTCAAAACGAAAATAAAAAAAAGTGTTTACATTCTGCGAACAATTTTGAACAAAAAACGCGTTTGGTAAATTGCCTTAGAAATATAAAAAGAATAAAACACGTTTGGTAAGTTTGTTTAATTTTTTTTTATTTCTTTTAATTTTTTAATATTTTTATTTTTGTTTTTATTTTCTTTCTTATTTTTCTTATTTATTTTTCCTTTTTTCGTTTTCTTTTTTTTTTTCTTTTTTTTTTTTTTCTTCTTTTGGCCGACGGCCTCGCCCAGCCACGGCGAGGCTCGGCATCGCCGCCGCCGGGGCGAGCTCGGCCTCGCCGGCCGGGCGAGCTCGGCCTCGCCGGATCTGGCGAGATCGAGCTCGCCCGGCCCAGCGCGAGGTCGGCCTCGCCGCGCCGGGCCGACGGTGACCCAGCCACACCGTCGTCTCCCTCCACCGCATCGGCGATCGCGCTCGACGCCTCCTCGCCGCCACCGCATCGGCGACCGCCCCTCGGCCTCACGCCCGATCGACGCATCTGCGCAGTCTCGAGCCTCCGTTCGCCACCGCCGCATTAGATCTCACCGCTCCGTGACCCACGACTTCAAGATCCGCTCGATCGTCGACCCCGCACCGGCCCACGACTCGACCGGCCGTCCTCGCCGCTCCGCTCCTAGACGTCCGCCGCTCGAGACCCCACGGCCGAGCCCCGCACCGCAGGCCGCCGCCGCCGCCCGGCGACCCGGCTCCGTCACCCGCTCGCAGGTGGAGACGCTCGCAGCGGCTATCAGCGTCGGAGAGGACGACGGTGGAGAAGCCGGATGGTCTCGAGACGGAGGCGGCTGTCGACGCCGGAGAGTGGGAGGCGCCGGAGAAGACGACGGTGGAGACGCTTGCAGGAGGAGAGGCTCGCAGAGGAGAACACAATTTTGTTTCTTTTTTGTTCCTCAAAAGTGTTTCAGAAATAAGAAACACAAATTTGTTGTTTACTTATTTCTTTTTTTTTTGTTTTTAACAAAAGAAAACAAAAAGGAACAAACGCACCCAAACGCGTTTACATTCCTTTTTGTTCCCAGGAACAAAAAACAGAAATTTTTGTTCTCTTTAACATGAAATAAGTGGCAGCCAAACGCGCCCCTAAGATTTCGGCCGCCGTCGCGTCGTCGTCGCGGTGAACCGGTTTCCGCAATTAACCGGTGAGTTTATACTCTAAACTCTGCTTAGTAGGCTAATAACGTTTAAGGGGTGTTAGATTTATTTTATTAGGAATTAGGTGGTTAGTTAGATTAAATTAGAAATTGAATTATTTAATTGAGCATGTTAGGTGGTTAGCATGGTTTAGCTAAGGCCTAATTAAATTGTATTATTTATCTAGAAGGGTTCGGGAATTTTCCGAGTCCGTATTGGTTATTAATTTAATAATTCTGGCCTAGGTTAGTATTTTTAGAATTTAAATTGATTTATTTAATTAATTTCAGTAATTATTTAATTATTAATTATTTTTCCGAAAATTAGGCCGGGATAGCCAGTGACCGGAATTTCGTGCTGATTGCAATGGTGTGGTTAATTTCTGCAATTGAGTGTTAAATTATGCAAATTGAGTGTTGATTGGATTTTTGGTATTTAATTCCAAAAATTGTAAATTTTCAATATTTATTCAGAAAATCCCAGGTGTCGGGTTTTGACACCGAAAATGGTTTTTTTTAGTACTATATGAAATAGTGGGATTTCAAAAAGGAAGAATATCAATTTTTCTGGATCAAGTTGACCGTGTGCCCACACACGAGTAATTTCATGTGAATTTCTAATACGAAGAAAAAGGCCAGGTTCACCCTTTTAATTGAAGCATTTAAGTGCAATGCACGGTGTCCTGGGCCATATTTGAGTGATCGTGTGATGATTAAGAGAAATCGTCCCGGGCTGTTAAGCTGGACATTATCCCTATTTGGGATACCCCCTGGACAACGGGAAGCCGGTCGCAGTTGATTCCGGACCCTATGCTCCTTCGGGAAAGCCGTCTGATAAAGAGACGTGCCGTGCTCAATGGGGTGAGACGAAGCTCGGCAATGCCGAAGACCGCCGAACTGAGAGTAGGCCGTGCTATATGCCGAGATCAAAACTAGGAACGCATGATTAATTGAGTGTGGCGTTTCAGTTATTGGAGCTTATTTGTTGCTCATGCTCTCGTGTTGTCTGTGAGATAAATTGTACGACTGCAGGGGTGGATCTCGAGACGAGGTAAGTCTCCTTGATTGTGTGATTGCATGCTTAGGATGCTTCTGGGCGTATTTCCCTCCTAATTGGGGTTTAGAGCTTAGACTCGCTGAGATGATATCTCACCCCGTTGTGGGACGACATTTTCAGGGTCATCGAGTGGAGGACCTGGAGCTGAGAGGAGGTGATCGGAAGCGTAGGTCAGTTAGGACCGCTTCTTTTTGGAAGGCCAGTCTTTTGTAGTCTTTTGGCCATAGACCTGTGTACGCGACTCAGTGTATATATATAAAAGCATGTTTGTTTGTGAATCTATTGTCCTACTTTTCTATCCCGAGATGATTCTTTTCGGGGATTTCTTTTCGCTTCCGCATGTGCAATAAAATGGAAAGGGTCGGCGACTCGTCCCGGAAGTCGCAAATTATTATCAACCGAGATAGGGATGGGCACGCGCTCGGGGTTCGGGGCGTGACACCTAATCTTTCACAAGTTTTTTTTTTTTTTTGACAAACTCATAATTAGAGATACTTGCGTTGATCTACAATCTTATCCATGACTTGGCTAACACTAAGGAAAGCTATCGATGTGTCTTGAAATGTATATTTTTACACTGTTTGTGAAATTGACACAACACACGCTTTGACTTTTATTTAATCTGAGATATTTGAAGCATTGACCATTTAAGCAGATAATGGCACTTGATGATTCTCTATCATTCTCCTTCCATCAACTCTATTAGGTGAGACTTCAATTTCACATGGAAGTCACTTAGAGTCACTGTAATAATGCAAATGAGACAATGACTCTGATAGATATAACAAAAAGTACATTTTGGGGATCTGGAATAATTTGAGGCCCACGGCTTTGGCAACAAATTTTGTCAGAATGACGTTATTCATCATTTATTGGAGAGACCAACCTAACCATAAAAGTACGAAGAACACGGCTGGTTTCATGGTTTCATGGTAGGCTTCTTGGAAAAATCATGGCGAGGTCACTCATCAAAATGTGCGTAGATGCTAGGCCGGTTTCGTGATAGGTTTCTTGGAAAAATCACGGCAATATCACTTTTCAGAACGCACATAGACGCTAGGTCGTTTTTGTAGGTTAAAAATGGCTTTGTGCTCACCTGGTTTTACTCAGCCAATACCAATTTGCATTATATGTTCATAACCTGTAAACTCCGATGGAGATATATGCGTCTGTTTTGCCTAATCTTTCACAGACAAACTCATAATTATGTGTTGATCTACAATCTTATCCATGACTCGGCTAACA
Source organism: Eucalyptus virginea (assembly GCA_014182375.1). Classification (NCBI taxonomy): domain Eukaryota; kingdom Viridiplantae; phylum Streptophyta; class Magnoliopsida; order Myrtales; family Myrtaceae; genus Eucalyptus; species Eucalyptus virginea. The sequence continues at coordinate 53,520,938 of CM024518.1, forward strand.
CTAACAAAAGCCATAGATGTGGCTTGATATGTATAATTTTACACCGTTTGTGAAGTTTACAGAACACACACTTCGACTTTTATTTAATCTGGGATAAATGAAGCATTGACATGTTAAGCATATAATGACACTTGATGATTCTCTGTCATTCTCCTCCTATCAACTCTATCAGGTTGCAAAAAAAAACTCTATCAGGTGAGACATCAATTTCACATGGAAGTCATGCAGAGAGAGTCACTGTAATAATACAATGAGACAATCATTGCATTAACTTGAGAGTGACCAACCAAACCATTGAAAGTTGGAGAAACATGTCTGATTTTATTGTAGGTTTCTTGGAGAAAGTCATGGCGAGGTCACTTATCATAACGTGCATAGACGCTAGGTTGGTTTTTTAGGTAAAAATGACATCATATGTTCATAAATGCCTCAGTGACGGGAAAGTACGAAGAAGGTTCAATTTTCTGCTCCAATCATCTATAAGAAGGGGCGAGCTCCATTGGAGGGTACTAGATAGCAGTTTTCATCATATTCTCATCTGCCACATAGAGAGAGAGAGAGAGAGAGAGAGAGAGAGAGAGAACCTGGAAGTGGGGCTAGTTTTATTCTTGCCAGTTGATCAACGTGAAACTCCATTGCTACATTCTAGTCTTTACTCAGAATCCCATCTGCTACTTCCACCTTTTCTTGTTTGCTAGTGTAGTTCATCCACATATACTTCTTTGGGATTCATAAAACTGGTAAAAGTTTTCCTCCCAATCATCGCCTGAAAGTTCAATGGGGAGAGACGGCGAGAGAGACTGTGCGCTATGATTTTATAGTCATGATTCTTCAGTAATTACCTGGAAGTGACACTTGTTTTCATTTGGCTAACTCCATTCAGAGATGTCATCGAAGACCTTTGCCGATGACCCGGACATCAAGTCTCAGCATGGGATCCTCCCCATCAATACTGGCAAAACCTCTGAGAGACGGTGGCATTTGGTCTCCTCAGTACTAAAGGCTCTCCGGATGCCTGTTTCGACAGCAAATGACGCTGTGAGGGAGACACAACTTGAAGTGAGTAGCCTCAAGTCATCGCTTTTTCCATCACAAGACCAGACAACCCTTTCATAAGAACTCACCAACAAAAAACGATGTAAAATAATTTTTCGGTCATGATTCTTTAATATTTACCTGGAACCGTAACTAGTTTTCCTTTGGCCAGTTGATCAACGTAAAACTCCCTTCAGAGATGTTACAGAAGAGCCTTGACGATAACCCAGACATCAAGTCTCAGCAAGTGATGCCCCCCGTCAATACCAGCGAAACCCCGAGGGGATGGTGGCATTTAGCCTACTTTTTCGTGAAGGCTCTCCGGATGCTCATTTTGACAGCAAAAGGCACTGTAATGGAGACACAACTTGGAGTGAGTAGTCTAAAATCATTGCTTTTCCATCACAAGACCAAACGACACTTTCATAAGAATCCACCAACAAAAGACTTAAATGAGTATTAAGTGATCTTCCATCTCGTCTTCCTTATAAGTTCGTCAGTCTCCAAATGATCTTTCCTGTGATGGCGACATAACCATTTGAACCCGGAATAGTTCTTCCTCCACGTCATATTGAGTCCTAAAAGTTCCAGTCTGAGTAACCCATATTCATTCACATGAATACCGTCTTCACCATCTAGAGCAAGGATGTCCCAAAGAACACCATACATTGATGGGTAGGTTAAGTTGCACTAAATAACTAAAAGTAATTGGTAGAATTGTCCTATAGGCTTCTCAGTTGCAATATGGTGGAAGAACTTTCTGTTTAGAAGATCAACTAGTCTCAGTTGCATACCATGTCTCGCAGTTAATGAGTCAGTTGATTGAGAACTTGAAAGCTACTTTCAGGGTCTTTACTCATTAGTACCAACAATACAATGTCTAGGTCTGCTGCCACTGATTTCTATCACACGTTTGAAGCCACAAATCAAGTTTCAGCTGTCAAATTGATGCTTGCCGGAGCTTACCGCTCTTGAAAAAGAAGCGTACTGGAGGCACTTCAGATTTGTTACTCCAATTTAAATTGAGTTATAACAAGGTTTGCCAAAGTCCAAACAGAAAATAAATTGATAACTATATGATCCTTCAGGTGGTAGATCCCACCTATCGAAAGTTAGCACAAGCTCTACTCAACTCATAGGTGTACTAGTAATTAAGGTATTACAGCCACAGGATAACTAAGACAATCACCTCTTGCTATTGGAGGTGCAATGCTTGTATTATAAAGAAGTGAAATAACGAGAGGTGACCGCTACCATTATATAAAATATAGGATAATTATTGGCAATCCTCACATCATCCATCTTATCTGCTTGATCTTACAGGCATAGAATCAACATCAAAATTCTGAGATGACCTCTAAGACACCTCAAACAATTCTCCCTCCCGCCACCCCCCTCCCCCTCTCCTCTTCTCTAGAGAATATCTCACGCAATGCATCCAATTATGAAGATTAAGCATCCTTTCTTTTCCTTATTTTGCTACACCAGAACTAAGATGGGTCATGTGCATTATATATATATTTGCTGATAACCCTTGTCTACTTCATGCATTGATCATAAATTGCCTATTATTCTTTGTACAAATCAGAGTAGCACATATAATTTGAGCCTTAGGAATATAATTGAAATGCACTCAAGATATTTCAGATTAATATCTAAATTTGCTATGCCATGATACTATTTAAGCTGTGAAAGAGTATAGCTTACATAAAAACATCAGAAGAAGATTCTAAACCTGGAGTAATATTTTCATGTATTACAGAGAACAGAATTACCGGATACTGGAGAACCAGAACACATGAAGCTATTGCTAAAATGATAATGGAAAAGGATTTGACTACCTTACAAGAATTTGGAGGTGTCCAAGGAGTAGCAGAGGCTCTTGGCAGTGATATGGTGAAAGGAATTTCAGGTCATGAGGACCTCCATCACCGACTCACTGCACTCCCTAAACCCAAATTGGAGGCTCATAGCAGAAACTTCATCCACTTCCTCCGGAAATCTTTCAATAGTAGCACCATTGTCCTCCTAATATTGGCCATTCTGTCATTTGCCTTGGGCATCAATGAGAAAGGACTGAGAATGGGTTGGTATGAAGGGGCTCTAATACTAGGTGCCGTCATTGTAATCGTGATAGTACACTCAGTTCGTGAATTTCGGAATGAAAATTCACATCAGCTGTCGAGAAACCAGCTTTGGCAAAATGGGGAACTGAAAGTCAATGTTTTAAGAGAGGGACGCGATCAAACTATTTGCATCACTGATGTCTTCATGGGAGACATCGTGCTATTAAAGAAGGGAGACCAAGTTCCTGCCGACGGTTTGCTCATACCCACTGAATCCTTGGAAGTGGATGACATAGCTGATCCCATCATCAATGATCAAAAACCATTCTTGTTCTATGGTTCCATAGTAACTCATGGAACTGGCAAGATGCTGGTGACCTCAGTTGGTGCCAAGACAAAGGTGGGCAATATGTTGAGCACAGCTCCACTATATAAAGGGACAAAAGTAGAGGAGCAACTCAACAAGCTCAACACTTTGATACAAATAATTGGTATTGTCAACTCAATAATCATCACTGCGGTGTTGTTTTTGCAGTTCAAGCTGGAGAAGGAACATGAAAACTTGGGCCTGCCGGACTTCTCAGGGAAGCCACATCCTCTGAAGGAATTAATTGAAGCTATAGAAAGAGTTGCCCTGAAACCAGGAGGAATGTTGAATACGTTAACTTCTTTTACTTTGCTACTAGTGGGGATAGCTGAAGGACTGCCATTAGCAATCGCTATTGCCATCACTTGCTGGAACAAGAGAGTGCTAGGTGACAAGACCTTTGCTCAAGAACCATCCCTTACTGTCACCATGGCATCAGTCAACATTATCTGCACTGATGAAACAGGGGGACTAACATTGACCCCACAAGACGTTGAAAGGTGCTGCATTGGTGAAGATATTATCAGTAAAGATTCCGAGATATCCCATCTTGTTCAGGAAGCATTTTGCGATGGAATTGGCATAGCATCTTTATCACCAGAGAACAGTCAAACCCCTGTGGATAACTCAATCCTTTCTTGGGCTGCAGAACAATGGGGATTCGAAATGGATATCTGGAAGCAACGTCACAGTATCATTAAGTCCGAACAGCCAACCCACAATGAGAACATAGTTGCAGCATTGATTGGAAAGGAGGGAGGTAACGGGCCCAGGTACTTGCACTTCAGGGGACCTGCAACAACAAAATTAGAAATGTGTTCACAATTTTATGACATTGAAGGCATAAAAAGGCCCATGGATATAAGTAAAAAGATGAATTTTGAAGGCCACATTAAGCAAATGAGGTCAGAAGGTTTTGAATCCATTGCGTTTGCCTGTAAGAAAGTTGATGACTCTGGGTTTGGTGAACGCAATCTGAAGATGGTGGGACTGTTGGGGCTGAAGAAGCCTGGCTGGGAGGTGATAAAACAATGCAGAGAAGCCAGAATTAAAGTACTATTAGTATCGGGGGAGGAGGTTTCGATGCTTCAGAGCGTTGCTACTGACATTGGAGTCATACTGCCTGATTCAGATGAACTGGCTATCACGGGTGAAAAATTTAGGAATAGCTCTGATCAACAGAGGATGGATATGGAAGCTAAAATTTCTGTGATGGGGAACTCCCTCCCATCCGATAGACTCCTTCTGGTGAGTTGCTTGAAAGATCAAGGACACACAGTTGCAGTGGTCGGAAACAAAACAAATGACATTCCCACACTAAAAGCTGCGGATGTGGGACTCACGTTCGCTACTTGGAGCACTGACTTCGCCAGAAAGAGCAGTGACATCATCATCATGGAGGGCAATTTTACATCCATCTTGGCCATAATTAAGTGTGGAAGATGCATATATTGCAATATGCGAAAGTACATTCAATTTCAGCTAACTATGAACTTAGCTGGATTGTTGATACCCTTAATCACAAGTGCCTCTCATGGAAGTTCGCCTATAACGATGGTTCAGTTCCATTGGGCAGTCTCAGTTTTGACTCTTCTAGGTGGTTTGGCTCTTTCGATGGAGCTGCCCTGTGAGATGCTCATCAAGAAATTCACACCGGGACGAGATGGACAACTCATTACCAAGGCCATGTGGGTGAATATTTTCATGCAAACAGCTTACCAGGTGTCTCTGTTGGCAACCATGCAGTCTAAAGGGCCTACAATTCTCGGGCTTAAGGAGAAGGTAATTGAGACTCTGATATTCAACAGCTTTTTTGTATGCCAGGTATTCAACAAATTCAATGCACGAGAGCCCGAAGAGATGAAAATATCTTCAGAGGGGTCCATCGCAGTAAATGGTTTTGGGTGGGTACTGCTACAGCCTTGTTGTTGCAGTTGGCATTTCTCGAGATAGCACATATCATTGCAGGTGATTCGAGATTGAAATACGCAAAATGGGGAATGTGTCTGTTTCTTGGGGTTATCTCATGGTGCATTAACTTAGCTGGAAAGTGCACACTCCTCATGATTAAAAAGTGGGTGACAAAGCCACCAGGTTCAGTTGTCCGGGACAATGGAAACCTAACCTGAGCTGTCCCGGAACCTGCTTGCAATCTCGAGCTTCTTCCACTCATGCAGAAGTTGAAAGCCCTATATGTCCGAGTTAAAACTCTCTTCACAAGAGATGGAAAAGCTGATTGATGGTACGTGGCATTGTAAAAAAGGTGGACTAGGAGGATGCATGATAGAAGCGAGTCACACAGAATGAGTCAGTTCATAAACTTAGTTTTGCAACTTTCACTGACTAGTTGTCTAGAATTGCCTATTCAGATTGCCTTCTACATAAAATTAGACACCATAATGTATGCGATCTATATCTCATAATCAATTCCTTTTTCTTCTAATTCTTCTTCTTCTTCTTCTTCTTCTTCTTCTTTTTATTTTTTTTTTTTTTCACATTGATTCACAGAGCCGCCCCTCTTTCATTTTGATACTATCTATATATATTGTTTTTGCAAAATGCCTCTTGTTAGCACTTCTTTTGGGGTCGTAACAGTTCGTTTCTGGAAAAGCCTTACTAATTATTGAGAAACCTACGTAAGAGATCATCAGAAATGTGCAGTTTCATTCGCAAATAAGCAAGAAAAATAGCTGCAATTTTAAGAAGCAGAGATCATATTGAAATATAGAGAGCAAAGAAAACAGAAGATGATCATAAATTTTTATTCAGGCATCTTCCATCACTTGCTGTGTATCTAATAGAAACTTGAGGGAGAGACTAATAAGACATGAGTTTGGATCCTAATTGATGCTTACAGGTAGAGGAAGTCATTAAGATAAGAGGAGCACCTGCAAACTGAGCTTAGCTGAGAGTGAGACAGCTATTGGTTCGGAACTCCCTTGTTATACGGTTCTCTGTCCTATAAGTTCTTGACAGCTCCTTGCCCCACATCTTCGGTGTCAATGGCTCGATGCATTTTCCATTGGGAACATTCATCGACAATGCTGTTTTATACGAGGCTCGAACAAATTTGCAGCTTGCCTCATTACTGTTTAGAGTATTTAAATAATAAACTACGCCTTCATCTAATAAATTTTTTTTTTAGAGCAGTTGACAATGGTCCCCACAAAATCTCACACAGATATTAGAGCTAGGAGGTCCCCGAGTTCGAATCTTCCAGGCCCCTATTTGCCTCCCCAAAATTTCCACGCTTAGTACTAGGCAAAAGACCAGACTAAGCATGAGGAAGAGTGTTAGAGTATTTAAATAATAAACCACGCCTTCATCTAATAGCTTAAGCTTTTAGAACAGTTGGCAGTGATCCCACAAAATCTCACAATCACCACATTACCAACAAATCATCAAGGAAAATCGCGAATTAACCCAAAGTAATGATGCTCAACAAGGACCCGAAAAACTCTTAGTTAATGAACACTACTAATTCAATCCAATTGACTGTTATGAATAATGATGCGTAGAGAACAAGACGATTCACCATTGACATTCAGTTCACTTCAGTTCTGTACTCACATTCCCCTTCCTTCTCCTTCTTCCTATCTTTGATTCACATAATCAATCTTCTTCATTTCAAATAAGCATTCACCCTCAGACTTGCATGTGCAAATCAAATGCAGATCTCGAACGAAACCCAGTAGAAGGAACAGTTTGGCAAACCTGCAGCAAACGAACTTCGACTGGAGGCGATCAAAATGTCCTTTGGTTCGAGCTTATCTTGCCCCGAACTCAATCAGTAACCGAGCTTATCACTATATTGCAGACATCTCTAGAAAACAGAAGTGCAGACATGAATTTGAAGCGAGCACCTAAAAGCGATCTCAGCTGAAGAAGCACCAGTCGGTCCATGAAGCGGTTCAAAGTCAACGGTCTCTCCATTTCTGGCGAGCTCGGCCATTATCGGACACATATCTGTCGTCTCGGTGATTGGACGACGAGCGATCTCGCCGCGTAACAACTGGAAACCGAACCTTATTTCATTCATCAGTTGTATAATCCCAAATCCGACGGTCGATGTTTCATTAATCATTGATCGAACGGCCACATGAGGAGTGCAGTGTCGAGTGATGGAGGGGCAATCACGTTAGCAGTTATTGCTGGCGTCAATTCCCATGCAGAACCTTAAAACACCGAACATTAAGGCAGCTTTCGTGGGTCCGACGTGAAAAGTTCGTGCAGCTTTCGTGGGTCCGACGTGAAAAGTTCGTGCCTTTTTGCAGAGACGCTTAAAAATTAAAATTATCCGGACGCAGTAATTTGTGATTCTTCTGGACCCGTGGCCTGATTTCTTTTTGTCCGTATGTATGTATGTATGTATGTATGTGTCTAGCTTTCCACTCATTGTTGGAGAAAGGAAATATATGTTGGAGATATGAGACTAGCTATGACTGTGGTTGTGGTTCGATAGGGTGCATGTTCGCGAATTCTCGTGATTACTATTTGAGTCAACCATGGAGAGCTCATGCTCAGTCTACATTCGCTAGTTCTTGTTACGTAGAGATTAGGGTGAGCAAAAGAATTGGAATGAACCGGTTAATTCTGGATGATTCTCGTGAGAAATGGTCCAACTCCTAAAATTTGGAATTGGTGAATATTGGTCCGGTTTCGATTTTAGGTGCACACCTACCCACCTGGTAAGGCTTCTTTTAGTTTTTATTATTCCAAATTTCCAAAACCCTAATTCTCATTCTTTTCTCGCTTTGACTCATTCGAGCAAGCTTTTCACTCACGCCTCTCACTCTCACTTCTCTCAATCTCAAATGCGTAGAGCTCACGCCTCCCACACGCTCATTATACCTTTGTTCATGGAAATGATCGTCATGTTTAACTTATCATGAGCTTGTTCTATTAACATCATTCTATGCAATAACAATTACAGTTTCGTAGGGAATTGAAAAAAAAAAAGAGAGAGAGAAAAAAAGAAAAGAAAAAGATATACAACTAGTTTTTAGATCTGCTCGAGAATTGGACTAGACTGATTGATCTAGATCTTGAGTGAGCCTTGATTCTACAAATTGGGAATTGGCCTTCTACTCCGGTTTTTGTTTCTAGGGTGAGAACCAGCCCACCCTAAAACCCGTTGTTGATAGTATAGATTAGTCAATAATGAAATTTTGTGAAGTCATTGTCAACTGTTTTAAAACATTAAGCTAAATGGATAGGCTGGAGTGGGACCACTGCCCTCTTTCACTCATTCATATTTTGTAACTACCAAAGGCATAGCTTGCTTCCACTTGCCAACATATTAAAAATCCTAAACAAGGTGGGCAAAAGTAGGTGGACTCATGATCCAAAATAAGATAATTTCAAATAAGGATTTGAAGTAGAGTTGTTCTTTCAAAAAAAGAGTCTAGAGTAGACCTTGTTTCAAACAAAGGTGCAAAATGGCCAAATTAATTCTAAATAAGGACCTAAAATGAGATCGTTTTATCAAAGTAGTACCATGAGAGAATCTCATTTCAAATAAGGGAATAAATTGGCTAACTTAATTTTAAATAAGAGTTTAAAGTGAGACTATCTTCTCAAAAAGGGGCCTAGAGTGAACCTGGTCTCTATAAGGGTTTGAAGATGTTAGTCTTACATAAAGGCTTGAGACCTACCGGCTAGTCAGCTTACACGTGTGACTAATGTGCTTATTCTGACGGCTACATCAAGGAGCCAAGAACGACATACATGATCGAAATGGAGAAGCTATGTTATTAGAGGGAAAATTGCCTTTAAAAGAACCCTAACTTCAATTTGGCTAGAAAATGTTGAATAAAATTGCCCCTGCTGTTGCAGTCAAAATAAGTATGCGAGTCACATTTGCAAGTGGCCGATGAAAATTTGGTTGGATGGTTGGTTCGAGCCTTATTCCATGACTAAGTTAGTCACTTCATATCTTCATTTGTGATTGGGCCCACTCCAGGCTTATATTTGAGAAAATGTCTAGTTTGAGTCCTCATTGAAAAATAAGTTGATCACATTATTCCTTAGTTGAGAAAATGTTCACTGTAAACTCTCTTTTGAGAAACAACCCACTTCAAGTCCAACCCACTTCAAGTCCTTTTTTGAAGCTAAGTTGGCTATTTTAAGTCATTATTTGAATTAAGTTCTACTCGGAGCCTTCTTTTGAAAAACGACCCTTTGCTAGATCTCTATTCGAAATTTCCCCCCCCAAAGAGTTATATAAAGGACAAACGAGCATCAAAATAAGAGAGATGGCCAAGAGCCCCTAAAAAGATCATGAAATCTAGAAAATATCCCTCATCGAATAACTTAAGATCGAATTTTACAAAATAATCGAAGAAAAATGGATCGGTAGGGGCTCTCAAATAACTTCAACAAGCTAATCGCTTGAAGTAAAATCATCCAAACTTACAATGAAGCTATTCAAGCCATTCGCTCATTCATATTTTTTAACTACTAAAGGCATAGCTTGCTCCTACTTGCCAACGTGTTAAAAATCCTAATCTCAATTGGCAAAAGTTGTTGGAATCATGATTCAGAAGATAGAAAATTTCAAATAAAGGCTTGAAATGGAGTAGTTGTTTAAAATAAAGGTCCAAAATGGCTAACTTAGTTTTAAATAAGAACCTGAAGTAAGACCGTTTTCCAAAAAAGGACCATGAGAGGAGGTTACCTCAAAAAAAAGGCTTGAAGTAGCTAATTTAGTCTTAGATAAGAGCTTAAAGTGAGACTATATTCCCAAAAAAATGGCCTATAGTGGATGTGGTCTCTATCAAAGGCTTGAAGTGGTAAGTCTCGTATAAGGTCTCGTGCTTACTCGCCAGCTAGCCAACTTACACGTGTGATTCATGTGCTTATTCCAGTGACAACATCAAGGAACTAAGAACAACAAACATGATCTAGACGAATAAGGTACGTTAGTGATATTATCAGGAATATTGCCCTTAAAAGAACCCTGACTTCAATTTGGGTAGAAAATTTTGAACAAAATCGCCCTTGGTGTTGCAATCAGCATAAGCACGTGGTTGGACGGTCTCTCCATTTCTGGCGAGCTCGACCATCATCGGACATACACCTGTCGTCTCGGTGACTGGACGATTAGCGATTTCGCCGCGTAACAACTGGAAACCGAACCTTATTTCATTCATTAGTTTGAAAATCCCAAATCCGACGGTCGATGTTTCGTTGGTTTTCGATTGAACGGCCACATGAGGAGTGCAGCGTCGTGCGATGGAAGGGCAATCACGTTAGCAGTTATTGCCCCCGTCAATTCCCATGCACAACCTTAAAAGACCGAACACAAAGTTGGGTCCGAGGTAGAAAGTTCGTGCCTTTTTTCTGAAACCCTTAAACATTAAAATTATGCGGACCCAGTAATTCGTGATTCTTCTGGGCACGTGGCTTGATTTATTTTTGTTCGCGTAATGTATGTATGTATGTATGTATGTATGTATGTATATGACTAGCTTTCTAGTCATTGTTGAAGAAAGGAAAAATTCGATAGACCTCGTTGGAGGTCTGAGATTATCTGTGACTCTGGTTGTCGTTCGATAGGGTACATCTTCGTTAATTCTCATGATTACGATTTGAGTCAACCATGTAGAGCTGATGCTCAGTCCAGATTCGCTTGGTCTTCTTACGTAGAAATTCGGGGTGAGCAAAAAAATCCGATCTAATCGGTCGATTATGGGTGATTCTCTCAATAAACGATCTAGGTCCTAAAATTTGGCATCAGTAAATAACGATTTAGTTCCCAGTTCCAAGTTTAGGCTGGATCAACTTTTTTTAATTCTTATTATTTCAAATTTCTAAAACCCTAATTCCAATTCTTTTCTCACTTTGAATATTCTTATGGCTCACGCCTCTCACTCTCACTTTTCTTAGTCTCAGTCACGCTAAGCTCACACCTCCCTTGCGGGTTGACGCCTCTCGCTCACACTCATTATAACTTTGTTTGTGGAGATGATAATCATGTTTAGCTTATCATGAGCTTGTTCTATCGACTTTATTTGTGCAATAGTTTAGATTATGTAACAACACGTATATCTTGCAAGGAATAGAAAAAAAAAAAAAAAAAGAGATATGGCTGGTTTCTAGACCCACCCAAGAACTAGATCAATCTTGGTTCCTTGGTGGGTCCAAGACCAAGTGAACTGGTTCCTAAATCCACAAACTGGGAATCAACCCTTTTAGTTTGGTTCCCGGTTTCAATGTGAGAATCGGCCCACTCTAGAATTGATTCCTACTATTAGAGACCAATCACTTATTTATTCTTATGTAATGGAAATGTGTGAAATTTTGTAAGATTATTATCAACTGCTCTAAAATCTTAAAAACTAAATGCGTAGATTGAATTGGGACTACTACCCTCTTTCACTCATTCATAATTTGTAACTACTAAAGGCATAGCTTGCTCCCACTTGCCAACATATTAAAAATCCTAATTGAGATTCACAAAAGTTGTTGTACTCATGATCCAAAAGATAAAAAAAATTCAAATAAGAACTTGAAGTAGAGTCATTCTTTCCAAAAAGGTTCCAGAGTAGATATTATTTTAAATAAATGTTCGAAATGACCAACTTAGTTTTAAATAAGCACCTCAAGTGAGACTGTTTTCTAAAAAATATCATGAGGAGGTTATTTTAAATAATGATCCAAAGTGGCTAAATTAATCTTAGATAAGAGCACACAGCAAGACTATCTTCTCAAAAAGGGCCTAGAGTGGACCTACTCTCTAATAAAGGCTTAAAGTGGTTAGTCTTGTAAAAGGGCTCAAACTTACTCATCGGCTAGCAAGCTTACACATGTGACTCACGTGCTTATTCCAGTGGCAACATCAAGGAGCCAAGGATGATAGACATGATCTGATTGGAGAAGCTACGTTAGTGATAGTAGGAAAATATTGCTCTTAAAAGAATCGTAACTTCAATTTGGGTAGAAAATGTTGAAGAAACATTTCAAAGAAATTTTGATGATCCCAAAATTATCATTAGTATAATATGTAGTAAGGTAAAGTGTTAAAGGACAGAAATGATGTCCACAAAGGAAAAAAATCACAAGTCTGTTTTGTTTATAAACAACACCAACAAATCTGAAAATCAGATGAAGACAATATCTGTGCTGGTGCTAAAGATATCATGTCACTGTTGATGTTGCAACAACAAACATTATCCCAAACATTTGATAATGTTTGTTGGCTCACAAATATAACCGTTGTCAATTGAATGGGTATAGCAAAAGAACTGGAAGTCAAATAGAGAATTGGAGATCAGGTTGTCTGATAGACATGTTAGAGTCACAGTAATGGGACAACAACAAAGGTTATTTTAGGATAGTTTGCAAATGATTTGGAAAAAAACTCTATGGGCAGTTCTATTTTTGGACAGTAGCACCAATGAATATCTAACAGCTCTTTGCTTTTCCAAGATATCTCCAACTGGAAAATTGAAGATGGCTATATAAGAGCAAATCCTTGAAGCCAAAATGTTAGACATGTGTAATACAAAACTTTGAAATATGCAAGAAGCTATGTTCTTAGCGAAAAACTCTTATTCATTTGTTATCTTCTGTGGTACATTCTTGTTGCCTTTGTAATTGTGTAAAAAAGATTAACCATACCAATTAATAACAACATTTAATTCATGATAGTGTGATATATCATCTGAAATGATTGGTGTGTGCTGAAAGTAAGTTGTTCAGTAAATTACTAGTGCAACTCAACCTAACTTGTGGCTGTTAGTGATAAGAATTGATGTAGGCTTGCGAATAAAGCCGAATCATTATAAATTATTGTGTGTTACTAATTCTCTCTCATTCAATTGCATAAGCACACAATTTGCTCTCGACCTTTAAAACATTAACTTGACCTAATCTATATTTAGCATTTGCTAAATTTTGCAAAAGATTATCAAAATTTTCAAAACAATATATTCACTCCCCTCTAGGTTATATCATTAATCCTAACAGAAAATTTTGAACAAAATTAACCCTAATGTTGCAATTGAAATAAGCACGCGAGTTGCATGTGCAAGCGGCTAGTGAAAAATTGGTTGGACGGTTGGTTCTAGCCCTTATTTGAGATTAAGTTAGTCACTTCATGCCTTCATTTGCCACAAGGTTCACTTTGGACCTACATTTGAGAAAATATCTAGTTCATATCCTTATTTAAAACTAAGTTAATCACTTTAGGCGTTATTTGAGACAAGGTTCACTCTAGACTCTCTTTTGAGAAATATGCCACTTCATGTTCTTATTTAAGACTGAGTCGGTCATGTTAGGTTTTTATTCGAGATTAAGTTGGCCATTTTAAGTCCTTCTTCGACATTAAGTTAGTAATTTTAGGTCCCTATTTGAGACAAGCTCTATAATAAGTATAATTTGAGAAAATGACCCTTATGTCAGACCCCTATTCAAAGTTCTTCCCAAAAAGAATTATGTAAAGGACAAACAAGTGTCAAAAAAGGAGAGATGGTTGAGAGCCCCCAAAAAGATCTTGAAATCTATGAAAGATCTTTCGTTGAAGAACATAAGATCGAGTTTTCAAAATAATCTAAGAAAAACATATGGCTAGTGACTCTAGAATAACTTCAACAAGCTAATCGATTGAAGTGAAATCACCCAAGATGGAGCTGTTTAAGCCATTTACAAGAGGAAATGGTTTTGAAGAAGCAAAGCATCCAAGGCACAGCAATCACAAGCCTCTACCCGCATGGCTTTTTCAGCTGGGGCATGCCTATTCCAGTCCAACAGCTTCGAGACAAAAGAGAATATGAGTGACTGTGAATGTTGATATGTACGTTCTCCATTGTCACGTTGCATAAGTTTTTCCTTTTTTTCAATCGGCGCATGATCGAAATCCACAGAATCAATGTCAATTCTCACTTCTAACTCTTTGTCCTTTTCCCCTCAAGACCGCTCCCCCATCCCAACCATTATTTCTCCTCCATTTCTCCTAGGACATCATTTTGCCGTAGACTACGAGTAAGGCAATTATTAATCATTGTTGCAGGGCGCTCCGATTCGGATGCGATACGTCTCGTGCCTGTGTCGCCGTCTCTCAATCACAGCAACCTTGAAGTGCCTTGATCCATAGTTTGCAATGGAAGAGCCTTATGGCCTCATACACAAGGAGCGACTTTTGTACATTCGTGGAGATTGATCGAGTTGAGTGTCTAAAAACCCATAAAAAGAAGCAAAGACCAAACAAAATTTTAGGGTAAAAAAAAAAAAATGAAGGACTCTATCATATACTACTATGACAGTCGAGAATTGACCGAATGACTCCTGAGGCACCGTCTTTGAATTAGAGTAACCTTGAAGGGCATTCCATCCACACTGTCGACGGATGGAGACTTATGACTTTGATGCACATGGAAGGAGCGATTTGTGCGTGTTCATGGAGACCAACTGAGTGGAATATCTGACCACCCGTTAGCAGAAACAAAGGCCAAACAGAACTTCAGAAAACAAAATGCAAGGCTCCATCCTCATCATCATCTCCATCTTCTCCATCATCTCCAAAGCTTTAGAAAGTGGACTCTTTCCTAGGGACGAGTTATACCCAGCCATATTCCCACAACCACACACTTCCATGAGCTAATTTCAAACCCTCTTTGGACCTCTCTAGGGACCCTTTTCTTTCTTTTGCAATGCTCTTGCCTCTACTTTCATGTACCCCCTATGAAAGTAACTCCCTAGATTGACCACTCAGACATTTTCCCCTTGGACCTTTGCTCTCTTTCCAGCTGATTCTCACTAGTCACTGTCTCCTCTTTTTTTCTTTTCAATTTAAGATAAATCATAATCACTTAGGGAGGCTAGCAGCCTACATATGCTTTGCTTGATAAAAAGGACAATAGCTAGGAGCCAAACCATCATCCTATAAATACATCTAAAGCCTTTGGTTGAGGCTGCCTAAGGTTGGGGACAGATCATCCTCACAAGCGGGCCTGCCATGAAGCAAATGGGGAGAGAGAGCAATGACCATGTGGTGAATCATTCCTCCATTGCCTTGTTGCAAGAGAGATTCAAGCAGTTGCAGAGAATGAAGGAGATGAGAGAGGAGAGAGAGTTCTCGAGAATGGCCAAACAGCCGGGCGACGCACCTGACCGGACCCCGGAGTGTCAGCAATATTCGAATCCGCCACCTATCCGTGGCGAACCGAGGATGCCTCCGCGTTCGCCTCCACAAGCTCCTTTCTCCCTTTGTCCAAGCACGACTGATTATTACTCCAATCATCAGCGCGCCGAGATCCCTCTCCTGGTGAACCTAATGTCTTCCGGACCAAACTCGAATCACGATGTCTATGATAAATGTGATCAAGCTAATGATAGTAACGATGTGGACACTTCTCTTCACCTGTAATCAGGCTCTTATGTATGTACCCTCTAGTTGGTATATCTTGATCTTTTGTTATCATATTGTAAGACTGTTTAATATCATAGATCATTTCTGCATGTGATCTTAGGAAGTGACATGCGCGCCATTCGTTGATCTCACTCTTGAAGTCATCGCAGTCCGTATATAACAAAATTCATCGATTTGTCTTCCTTGTGATTTGCTCACGATAAGGGATGTTAAATAAACCAATGGAATTCATGGATAAGTAATCAATTCATGCTTCAATAGGCTGTTATTTTGCAACTTTGGTTTGGAAACATAGATGTGGAAATCAAGAAGCTGGCCACCTAATTTTTTTGAGAGCTTACAGAATCACACTTCCACACAAACAAGGTCATCCGTGTATGAAGCAGATCTGTTAGTAAGGAACAGAAACCGAAGGCGAAACTGTTCAAATAGGACTCGGGGCTTCCATCGGCGGAGGTGCAGTCGAATTCGATGGACTTTCCTTAACCTTTCCGTTTCTCGGAACATGACGCTCGAACTCGATCACTGCGTCAATCCCGTGGCACTTGATCACAGAGTTGGAGCACACGTTTGGCGTGATGACCCGAGCATTGTTGACGAAGAAGCTCAATCTCCCACGGTTGAGGATCCTGACCAGCCGGTCCCTATACCCCGACGGGACGAGCGTTCCGGTAGGAAAATGTGACAGCTCGCCGAAGGACAGAGGCATTCTGATGGAATGCCTGAGAATAAACTCTTCGAGACGATTGACTGAGATCGACAACCCCGATAATTCAGGATCTGTGGGTATCAGGAAAGTCAAGTCCCTGTTCGGCTCTGATGTGCCGTTCAGCATCTGAAGCAGGATGGCAAAACCGAAGAAGGATCGATCTCATGTCATTGACCGCCACTCGCACTTCGGTGCGGTTGAAAGCATAGGCGGCCGATTCCGATCTAGGGATCATAAAGAGAGACACAAGGACGACCAAATGATACACAGCCATTCTCTTCAGTGCTCGCCTTTCGGCTCCCCTTTTTGTCTGCGAGTTGGATGTGGAGATGGGATTTAAAAGGGAAGCTGTGTGCTTCATGCTGTTTGCTTCTTCAGCAGGTGAACTACCACTGCTGGACTGCTTTCTCGTTAAAGAACTTCAACTACAAAAAAGCAAAGTAGCCCTGAAGTAGTTTGTTCATGAAGAAACATCTGATCTTTACAGGATATAATTATAATGTTCATGCTGCATAAGTGACATTTTATCGAAGTAGGACAATACGAAGAACAAAAGACCCTACCCAGCAGCACCTTGTTCCTAATTCGTTCGACACCTTCGAATCCATTCTTCAATGCAATTCGAATGGCAAAATTGATACTGTTAGTGGATGAAGACCTTTGAGAATGCAAGTTCTCATCTCTTGCTCTCCATGAGTATTCCATACTGACTTTAGTGAGAATGGCAGTATCAGCAGATCTTTCATTCGACGGAACTGTCATCAACCAGTTCAATTCAACCTGCCAATTTCCAGGAAGATCTTCTCACAAGGCAAAGGTTTAGCAGCTCACACCAGATTTGAGAAAGAAAACCGGCGATTAGAGAACAAATGCGGCTTCGATTCAGGACACATAGTACGCAATGAACGCCGAGAATTAGCAAAAGTAGACCGCTCGACAATCCTATCAACTGGAGTTATTGCCAACCAAGATAGAAAGCACTAGGAATTAGGGACAAGTATGCTTTAGGACAAGTTTTAGGATTTACTGTGCATTTATCCATCGTTTGAAAAAAGGTTCGCAATTCTTTTGAAAAAAAAATCGGCTTACCTTTAATATTTTATTTTGAAAATTTTCAAAATAGTCAATAGTATAAAAACATATAATTTTCTTTTATTTTAATGATTTAAAGTGGTTTTCTCCATTTAAAGATTTCAAAAGGAAATTGGAAAAAAAGAAGAAGGTAATTATGAAAGTGGAAACAAAAGTAATTGTGAAATAAAACTTCTTGCTATTTATTTTATTTCCTCGTCATTTTTTTTATTTCTTTCCAAAAACACAAATGATCTCTAAAATTCAGCTAAATATGCAATTTGGTCCATAAAATTTTGATTTATTCAATATTGTCTTTAAAGTTAAGTCTAAGGTGCAATATGATCTAAGAACTTTTTATTTGTTTAATATGATTACTGGACTTTATATACATATTCAATATAATCCATAAATTATATAAACATATGCAATATTAATTTTCCATAAATTTAAGATCTATGACGTCATTGAACATCTTTTTATAGTCTACGGACTAAATTAAACATAAACAAAAAATTCATAAATCATATCACAAAATTAAAAGTTACTAAAATTCGGAGACTATACTAAAAAAAAAAAGGGGCTATTATATATATTAAGCCAAAAATTCGAAATCATTCGTGTCCATTTTCACAAAAATTATATTAATAAAACACCACACCACATCACAAATTCACCCAAAAAAAAAAAAGATAACGAGAAATCTAGAAAAATAGACGGCGACGGTAAACGATGGAAACTCAACGGTTACCAGTAACCGAAGAAGCCAAACTGATCATCTCCTTTCTCCTCCCTCCATCCCAGCAGAAGATAAAGCCCCACTCCCTTCCGGCCTTCCTCTGCCGCCGCCGCCGCCGCCGCCGCCGTCGCAGCCGTCGCCGCCGATCTTCATCCCCCCTCCTCGAAGTAGCTCGACGAGCTATGCGCATCGGCTGCCGCCGCTGTTAAGCTCCGACCAGCTCATCCTCAGCAGCGAGGAGGCGTAAACGAGGCATCGCCAATGCTGAGCCTGCAGCCGCCTCGGTGCCGACTCTCTCTCCCCGTCGCTCTCTCCGGCTCCGCCAGCGGCTGCGGCGACGGCGCGCGGTCCCTTCCTCCGCCCCCGCGGCCGGGTGCGAGCCGGCGCGTCGGGTGCGGGAGCCGCGGCTTGCGGAGGAAGGCCGCGAGAGTGAGGAGCGTGGGGAAGGAGGAGGCCGAGCTGCGCGCTGCTTCCTCCTCCGTCGCGGAAGAGGAGGAGCAGAGGCGGGCGAGGACGAGGATGTGGATCCTCAGGACCTCGAGTACGTGGGGCAGATTCGGAGAGTAAGCTCTTTGCTCTCGTGATTTTCATCTGTGTTTTCGGTCATCGCTGCCGATTTTCGATGTCCGCGCTGATCGGGGTTGACTTGTCTGGCCTCTGCTTGTAGGTGTTGGAGCTTCTGAAGAAGAATAGAGACATGATCTTCAGTGAGGTGATTGCCTTCTTCCTGCTGCTCTTGCGCCTGCTTCACTTTGGTTCCGAATGGAGTAGAACTGTGTTACCTGGCCTGAGCTCTATCGTTTAAATTTTGTAACTTTATGGTTATTTGTAGGTCAAGCTGACGATTATGATCGAGGATCCGAGGGAAGTCGAGCGAAGGAGACTCCTTGGGATCGAAGACCTCGATGCCCCTACTAGAGAAGATTTAGCCGAAGCTCTAGAGCAAGTTTGTCTTCCTGTCCCTGAATTTTGTTTTGTGGGGTCATGCGTTTGAGGTCATCTCCGCGAATTTTAAGAATATGCTGCATGCATTTGCTTTTGGGCCTTTCAAATTTAGTGTTTTGCTGGTTTTTCTGGTGATTTATGAGTAACCTTGACCAAGGGAGGCATTAGCTCTAAAGTTATAATATTCTAGAGCAATGCTTCAGGCAGTAATGGTGTTTCTGTGGGGCGATTCTACAAATTTGTAGGTAAAGTGTTTGGAAAGTTGCCAAGAAAATAACGGTATATACTAACACGTTTGAAATATTACCATCATCAGCTAAAGGTCACCACAGATTCGAGATTTGTAACTTCAAATCACTGATTTTCAGAATACTTGTGATAATTTGGCCAGACATTATGAGAACCCAAGAGAAAGTTCAATGTCCTAAGCACTGGTAGAGTGGAATGAGATAAAAGAGGGGATGTTCTAGTTTAGCATCTACTGTGGAGCTCATGAAGTTTAGTTTATCACATGTGGGAAGCAGTAGGTTTTTACAGGTATCTTAATAGTGGGAACAATCTGTCAATTGCCCTGGCAGCTGGCATTTTTCAGAGAAGGCTTGTTGAAAATTGTGCTAAGTTCCAGGAGACCATAGTTAAACCATTGTGCCTCACTTAATGGTCAAAGCTGTCTAGGATTAACATAAGGATGTAATTTATGAGGACTATAAGTACCCTGTCGTCTACTCACTTAATGGTTAACAATATCTAGGATTAATATGTGGACATATGAGGAGAACCTAAACCTTGCTCTGTTTAACTTTGGTTATTAGCTTTTCGCAATGACAGTGACTGAAATCTGAAGAGGGCCATGGTGTTGCAATTGAGGCAATTAGCTTTGTAATTTTCAAATTATTGATGATGTTGGGAGAATAATTTGCCCTTTCGCAAGACATATAGTGCATATTGCTTGGAGGTCTTTCTCAAGTAGTTTGCCTTCATAGACTCGAGTTTAGTTATTGCTTTTGAAAGCCATCATGAATCTTCTGCGGAAAGATGATGGGAGGTTTCAACCTTGATCTCAAGAATTGCATTCACTCTCTCTCAAATTGATTGACTTAATTATGATTTTCACATGGAAGATCCAACCATAATAAGAAAAAGATTACTAAAAAAAGAAGAAAAGCTAATACCAAATTCCTAAATATGAAAAACTTATGCTGTTCTTCTGGATCTTTCTTTTCGATTATTTTGTACTTTGCCCCGAACCAGAGCATGTTCAGGGTAGGAGTACAGCTTGATAAATCATACCTTTTTTTTTTTTTCCTCACAAGTTAAGTATTACGCAAAGAAGTACCAAAGGGGTACAGGCCTGTTTGTGAGAATTCCAAATCAACACTGTGATGGCTCAAGAACATGAACACCACTTGCCTGAATAGAACACCGAAAGAACTTAAGAACAGACTAACCAGGGGAATTAGAAAATCGTTTTGCTACACCCCATTTAGTGTGATTGTCTAATGCTCTGAATCTGTTTTGCTAGTCCATCAAACGTCTCTCTATGAATAAGCTGCTTCTCTCTTATCTCTTTGTTATTTCTTTATGACGGCCTAGTGTCCTATGCTGCCACATTGTGGTAAGAAATTCCTTGATGTTATGTATAATTACCATTAGTACTGGATTATTATAGTGCTCTTCTAATGGTAGGTCAATGAAGGAAAGGTCCCAGAAAATCGTCTCGCTCTTAAAATGCTTGCAGAGGAGATGATTCAGTGGCCTAACTTGGAGGTATAGTTTGAAACCCTGTCCACGTGACCTCACAATCATGTTAGGTCTTATCATGAGATATTCAATCAATGTGGATCATTGTCATGAGCTGTCTCTTGAGATGGTTATCTGTGTATTTGTGCTTGTTTATCTGTCTAAGTGAATGTAGCTTTCCTTTTCCATTTTGCTAATGGTGACGTATATCTATGTCAATGCTGATTCACTTGCTTTAATACGTGACAAGTCCTTTTCCTCACAAATCTTATCCGTGCATGTTGTGCCTTGTGTAATAGGAGGCGGTCTCCAAAAAGAAGCCAGGGAAATCACTATATGCAAAAGCCACAGACACTGGTATCAATCCTGAAGTGGCTGCTAAGAGACTAAATATTGACTGGGATTCAGCTGCTGAAATTGAAGAGGACGATA
Source organism: Eucalyptus virginea (assembly GCA_014182375.1). Lineage (NCBI taxonomy): Eukaryota > Viridiplantae > Streptophyta > Magnoliopsida > Myrtales > Myrtaceae > Eucalyptus > Eucalyptus virginea. The sequence continues at coordinate 53,542,412 of CM024518.1, forward strand.
ACAGTGATGAGACAGAAGTGCCTCCAGCTGTGGTATGTCTCCAGATCTCTCTCTCCAAGCTCTCTCTTGATCATCACATTAATAAGGGAAGGATAAACTAATAAGTTGCACAAAAATCCTTCAGTGGCTTGTTCTTCCCTCAAATGCAAATGAAACCTCAGATTTCATGGATTATTAAAACAAGTAATGAAGAGGTAAAGAGAACGTTGACTTATGCAGTGATGCAGTTAGAACAATTTGGAGGACACAACAGATAATTATGCTGGCTCCAATCTTATGGTATCTTTTACTGCTCTGTCTCCATGCTTATGATGATGTAGTGAGTTTCCGGAGAATATAGGTGTGATGTCTTGGTATGCTTGTGAACTGAATGAATGTCTAATGATACTTGTGATAAAGAGCATCTTTCTCAAAGCTCGTACATTCTATTCACTGTTATTCTCCTGTGCTGAGAAATTACTGCTCTCTTAATAAGTAATCACATCAATGTTTTCTGACCTAAAACACAACTTAAAAACCAAGAATGTAATTGCTGACAAAAGTTGGCATTCTCGATACCTTTAAATGGTGGTATGTTTGGAATTCTTTGTTCTTGGAAATTCTTTTGAGTACTTTCTATTTTAGCTATGTCATCCTAACCTCATGACCTAGCGTAGCCTCTGTAAAGAGATGACATTGTACCTATAATATATGGTAATCACATCTTACTGTCGTATTGCTCATTGTCAAAATAGGCAGAAAGAAAGCCCAACCACAAAAGCTGAGCTAGTGGATTCTTTAAACTATACTGAGCCGACCCAAGAACACCTCTCCATCCTTTTGGGCGGAGTTTATGATGTTGATGGTCTTAGGTGGTCATAGGTCGTGAAACTGGTCTTTTAATGCGAAGTTTTGTTGTTGCCCCCAAAGCATGAGAATTGATTTATTGCGGTGATAGCAATAAACTTCATTATTGATCACATACTTGACGTTATGATGTTGTTAATGGATTCACTCTGAACGGGTAGCATTTCAAACCTTAACGATGATTGTGTTAGCAGTCAGATGTTACATGGTTCGGTTTGGTTGTCAAAATTGCCAGAAGCTTCGTTCGCTGCTCTAGCTTATTCTTAGGGGTGATTGGTGACCAAGAATGCTCTCTCTTGCAGGGCTATGGAGCGCTCTACTTAGTTACGGCATTTCCCGTCATAATTGGCATCTCTGTTGTACTGATTCTGTTCTACAATTCTCTTCAGTAAAAACTTTTTTCGACCTACTATTCAGGTGCGCCATCTTTTGTTGATTTTGACCTATTTTTTTACCTGTATGTACATCTAATATTCAGTAAATGAGTGGATTCACATCATCACAGATGAACAAATACAAGCGCAGAAATCGATCATGTCCAGTTCCTGCTTACTGCAAATCAATGATCCTTGAAGATAATATCTGAATTGGCTTGCCCCATGAGTCCAAGCCCTTTCAAACATTCGACGGAAGCACCACGCAAGGAAGAGAATTTGTCTCTCCTGTGAGTTTCTAGGGTGTTGGATTTGCCTTACGACATCAAAAGAAAATGATATTTCATTCGAGAGATAAATAGGACTATACAACACTGATCAATTTCTCCACATCGAATTGTGTACAACTGGGTTAGCGACTTAAATATCAAAACTGAAAATTCGAGAAGAGAGACGGAATCAAGGCGGGGCAAGTCCCTTCCTCACGAGCATGTCATAGACTCTATCGACTTTGCTCGGTTCCATCTGGAACAGGTTATGGGCATCGGACTTCTTGGTGACATTGCCACTGAAGATCTCCACCGACATGACCTGCTGCATTTTGAGATAAACTGGTGCAGGTAACCTCAGCTCCGAGCAAAGCCGTTTCTCCTGCAAGCCATAATAAGCAGCAAAGTTTTTAAAAAAACAAAAAATCTTCTTGCCCATTGCAAAACAGATGTCTAGAATTGTAAGAAGCCTCCTATAACTCGCCGAAACAAGATAGAAAGTCAGGTGGACTTACATTATCAGAAAGTAAATCCGAGCCGTTAAATCCCATCACGTCCAGATCGCTGGCCAAGCCTGAGGAAGCATGTATGGAGGGGGGCCCCTGGCCAGTAGCACCAAGCTGAGAACTATCTTTACCTCGGCGAGTGCTTTCTTCAGCTTCTCTTCTCCTCTTGTTTTCAAAGTATCTATCTGCCTCAGCTGATGTACGGCAACCAGCTGCACGGGCTTCCTGCAAAATTAATGTCCTCGAAGGTGTGAGAGAGACATTGATGTTAATGTTGCACAAAAGCGTCGTCCTCTGTTGCAAAACTTAAGACATCTTCACATGAATAACGCCACAAAATACCTGCAATTCTTTTATCCTTTTCAAAGTTCTGTGCTCAGCAACAATGGTCTGGAGCAAATCTTCATGCTCCTCCTTCGAATGAAACCGCATGAAGACATCGTAACGCCGACACAGCGCCCTCTCTTCAGGCGTCAAGCTCTTCTCGAACGGACTTTGGAACAGTAAATTCCTCTCTAGTATGAAATCCTTTCGCCGTTTCCTCTCGTCCAGCCTGCCAGCAAAAATTATGATGAGTTATGTGCCAGAACTCATTGAGACTAGAATAACCCCAACTTGATGAAGAAGCTTAATCCAAAGTTTTCAGAAATGTTATCTAGCGATTTCTAGGAACCGCAAATAGATATAAGCTGATTCTTGACCATCACCTTTTTGAATAGATACGAAGCACCCGCAACTTCAGCTCGTGCTCCTCTTCTGTGTCCGTCTCCTTGAATTCCATCTCAGCTAGTAGCTGCTCAGCATCATTATCATATTCTGTATCAAACTCCTGTCTTTTGGGGTTGTAACCGCTTGACTCAATTAGAGAGGGGCCGTCATCCCCCAAAGTACTTGGAGTCATCCCATTAAAATTTCCATTAAACTGGGCATCTGCAGGAACATATCAAGTGATGTTAACAAAACTTACAATGGACACATTTGTACAATGCTATCCACAAAAGAATGTTCATCATACCTTCAGCTTTGATGTTGCTAACTCCGTTCTTAGCCTGGGCCACATTGGATCCCTTGATACCAGCTCCTGATGCTGCATTGTTGCTACTAGAGCAAGACCCGGCATCCATATCTAAATTGACAAGACCAAGAGAACATGACAACCACCCCCAAAGGGTTAGGATCTATAAGCATAATGATTCACAAAAAATTAAGTGTCTGACTAACCCACCAGCATTTGCACCAGAGAGCAAACGGCCAGAAGAACCACCTTTGTGTGGATCTTCAAGTCTGAGAGTAAATATTGCACATCACCAACCAAGAAGGTATAACAGTTAAGAATGAAGGCATAAAGGAGACAAGCGCATACTTGACTCTTGGAGGAGAAAAAGGAGATTCTTCCTTCAATGATAGATCACCAACAGAAGGTCCTGCGGTAATCACAAACATACCTTATGTGAAAATAAACCCACCCAATAAGCATGAACCAAGAACTTCAAATTTGAGGACCATAATGAAACAGTTGCTTATCAACTGAATGTGAAGATCAATACTTGAAATGAACCAGAAAAAAGAGATTTATTCAAACAGAATCGCAAAAAGAGTATTTGTCACTTATAAATTTTGCTCAATTCAAATGATAAGAATACCAATACATAAGACAGACCAATGAAGAGTTCTATCCAAACAAAATCATTAAAGCATGAGCTTCTCACTAAAATGTTTGGTTTCATTTTTTTGGTATATACAATAGTAACTGGTACAGGCACATCAGTCAATAGTGACATCTTTCCATCTTTGAGGTCATTAGTTAGGGTTCATGATAGATTGTTGTTTCCAATATTGTCACATAAGCTTTTACGAAAATTCACAGGGAAAGAACAAGACATCATCAAGCACCTTTCTTGTCCTCGCCATGTCCTTTAGCCATTGCAAGAAGTTCCTTGCGATTTTTCCCAACGACATGAGACATATCCTATCCAAGATATAATGTTAAAATCTCATGCCACGTTAATGCAAAAACAGAAACAGAATTCATTTCAATGAGGATCTCTTACAGGAAGAGGAAAGACTGGAGAGTTCATATACACTTCATAGTAATGATCAATGCACAGTTCTTTGCTCTTTGTCCCAACATGCTCAGCAACTTCAGCCCAGTTCCCTAACCCATACATTTCAATTCCCTGAAATGCATTCCACAATAACTATCCGCTTCCCATACCAAAATATACATACCAAAACAAGGAAAAAGAAAAAAAAAAAATAAATCAAGAGGATTCAAAATAGGCAGAGACAACCTCAAGAAGCAATATCTCATCATCTGCATTCCAGTCAGGGCAGATCAGAGGAAATGACAAGTTGTCCTGTTGAAATGAGAAGACCATAACAAAATTACATTGCATGAATAAAAAAATCAAACCTTTTGCATTGTCACCATTGCATAACAGCAGATTTCAGACATTCTGGAAGCATCATTAGAAAGTACTGTAGTTCAAAGAAGGATGATCCTAGTTTCTAGATAATGACTTGATCAGTTTCACACTACGTCCAGAAGTCCAGAAAGGTGACAGATGAGAAATTACATTGCAGTAGATTTCTTGAGATTGATGCTAGAAAAACATGCCTACTGTTTGGAAACAATCATTGACACGTGAGCACTCATGAGAATTAGAGAACGTCCTGTCTCTCTTCCCGCTAATGTCTATAGATACTAAAAAATGTAAAGTTTGATGTTAGCAGATGGTCCAAAGAAGATCAAATTTAATGATGCTATTACTAACCATGACTCTGTATGGGTGGCCGCTTTTATGAGGCACCACCTCAGCCCCAACCGAGAAGCATTCGATACACAGGTCAAAATCAGGGCACATAGCACACTTGATACGGATTCTCCCCGTAATGTCTTTGTTGCAATAATTACAGTGATACAAAGCCTTTTTCCCATCACTTGATCCTTGACCTGAATTATCAGTTGACAATGTAGACAAAATCAGGCCAGAAGGCAATGAAATAAGGACGAAAAGATAAAATATGAGATACAATGGAGAAGTTTAAACAGTTAGCACCTTAAAAAGACTGAATTAAATTATTACTTATAGTACCTGCAGAAGAAGAATCCAAGTTCTCTCCAGTTGAAGCATTCTTCTTTCTCCTTGATCTGCAAGGCCAAAAACAGGCAATTATGAAAGACCCTTTTTTGGTGAGACATACCTAGATCATAAAATAAATAAAAATAAAAATAAAAAATAAAAAATAAAGTAATGTTTTTCCAAAAGTATTGATTGTCACTAGAAATGAGGACACTGAATTGTGCGGAATCAACTATTTGAGAAAGTTCAAAGAAAGTATGAACTTAGACGACTCAACAGCTCAAAGAAAGTTGAACCTACAAGCTGATGACAAGTATCCTTAACGAATCACATCTAACATGAAATATCAATTTTCAGTTGAACCAGTTACAGAAGCAAGACTACCGAACTAACTACAATCAACAAACTCATGAAAATGCAGAGGGCTAGCTAGTTTTTACTTTCAATTCGAATTCACCGAAAGTAGAGAGAAAAATCAAAAACTCCCATGAGTTCCACCACGTTTCAACCCTACAATTCTGGCTAATCTCTTACTATCAAAGGAAAGTAAAGAAAAGCTCATAAAGTTGCAAAGCAAGCAAGTGCACATTAAACTTGGAGAAGTGATAGAGCCACCCCACCCCAATCCCCAAAGAACGAGACAATGCTCCATGGTCCCGTGACCATAACTTGATCCTCTCGTAAGTTCCCAACTAGACAAAAGGATTAGCAGCGCTAACTTACTACCTCATAGCGTCTTGAGAAGAGAATAACTAAGTACGACAACTTTCTGGTCTTAACGTGAGAACTTTTCAGGCCATTCACCAGCCTAAGCCAACATTAAACGCTCCGAAAGCACGAGCAACAGCAATCCCAGCCTCAAAACACTCCCAAAACCTTCAATGTAGCTAAGATTAATCCTCAAGAAACCACCGCAAGCAAGAAAAGAACTCGAGCAACGAAATTTAAGACAACGAGCTCAAACCTCTGAGTCGGGTCCTCGTCATTCGAGTGGAAGTTGCCACGAGAGCGACCCATGTCAGTCCGAAGCTGAATGAGCTCCCGAAACCGCCTGCCCAGCAAAGGAATTCGCCTTCCCCGCCTTCCCTTCCGTGCAGAGCGCGCGATTTCAAGAAACCACCGGAACGCTGACAGCGGGACCCAAAACCCTAGTGGCACCAAGAAAATCAAGAACTGGGCAGGAATTTCGATTCCAGATACTGGGAATTACTGCAATTTCTTGGGCAACTTGGATTCTTCCCTCTCTCCTTTTTTTCATGGATTGAGACTGGGATTTCCGCAAAATTCGATTTTTTTTTTTTTTTTTTTAGTACAGCACTGATTTGTGCATGAATTCACACACGAGATGTCAGCAAGACTTGCAGGTGAGATTGGATTTGGGTTTGCTTTGTATGGAAATGGGACTTGGGTTCTCAGCACGAGTTGCCTGGAGGTGGGCTTGAGAGATTAGGGCTGACTTCAATTGATGGCCCGACACGAAATTGCAAAGTTCAATTTTTTCAAAGATCAAAAGGAATTTGACCCAAAAAATAGAAAGATAGAAAGGGAACAAAAAAGAATAAATGATCGAAGAAGAAAAAAATTAAGTGCTACAAGATTATTGGATTAATTATTAGCAATAAAAAAAAAATTAGTTTGGCTAAAAAAAGAGATAAACATTGAGTATGCAGCTTGTGTAACCTTCTTCTGTGCAAAATTTGATCATGGATCTATCTCTTTTGGGAACAATAGGAAACCGAAAATCAATATAGAAAAAATTAGGATCAAATCATTTTTGTGCATGGAAATGAAAAATTGCTTCGCTTTACAAAAGTCATACATTTGTTTGTTAATAAAGAAAATTTAAATAGAATTGAAAGAGCAGTATTTTAATATACTAAACTATCAGATTTTTGGCATCAATTTTGTTTTTCCATTTTCCCTTAGTTATTAACGAATTTTAGCCAAATGAATTGGCTTATTCGAAAAAAGCCTTGTTCTTTGGAAGATCTATCTCGTATCTGGTACTGCATGGTTCCACTCTGCAAGAACTCCGAATCATTCTCTTGAAGTTCCTCTTTTTCATCATAAATGATCCGCTTGCCCCAAAATGACCTGGCCTAGTAGGGAAAAAAAAACAGTAATTTATTAGCAAGTTGCAACAATTTCCCATCAAATATAATAAAATGCTTATGCAAAAATCTGGGAGTATGGTAGTGAAATATCACTTTTTTCATTATTTAAGGTGTTTATCTCTTCTATACCCGAAATTCATTGCTGTCTTTAAGTTTCTGATATTTCAAGATTGAGGAGTACATATTGTAAGGTTTCAAATGAATATCAAACCAATATATCTCACTCGAATATTCGCTATGTTATGTTGATAATGTAGCTTGAACTAATCTAGAAATACTGTTCGGACCAATTTACGTGGAGCAAACGCACCTCTTAAAGGAAGAACCTTAGATGGATAGAATAAACCAAACCCAAAGTCAATTTTAAATTTTTCCGTAAAAATCATTTTCGAATTTCAAGCAATATCAAGGTATTTGGAGTTTCCCAAAGCGTTGCTTTTCATAATTTCTTAAAGATTTGAGGCGCACAGTATTAAATAAATAATCGACTTCAAATTCTTACATGATTTTTATGTAAAACTGTGGACCCCGAATCTTTAAAAGCATATCAGAAACAATATTTCAAGTCCCCATAAATTCACTAATACATGTGCATGCGTGCGTGTGTAAATATATATTTGTTCACTTTTGGGTGGGAATTCAAAAAACCTTTTTGGGTTGACACGTTCCTCCTTAGCCATTAATCTAGAAAAAAAAATATTAACACCTATTGTAAAGGGAAAAAAAAAGATAATAAAAAGATATTTTGAAATAAATAATTGGCTTGGTAAGGAGTAATTAAGCCATGGACACATATGATGAACCCTAAAAGAAAAAAAAAATTAAGGAAGCTATAGCAGAGAAGTTTTTTGAGATTTGCATACCTTTGAACTGTAGTTTTGATGATTGAATTTGTTGTGGTAAGCCAAAAGATGATGAAGCTAGGGTTTGACTTGAAGCTTGCCTTGAGCTTCAATAAAATACACTAAACTCAGAAGAATTAGAATGGACTTGTATCTAAAGAAAAGAGAGAGGGACATTTGAGAAGGATAAATTGAAATGTGTGGATTTGATCACTGAAGTCGCACCAATTTATAGGCGTTGATGGGGCCATCACTCAATTTACGAAAATGCATAACATTAAATCTCAGATTTTGATTGTCGAAATAACTTGTGCAGATTTAGATAATAAAATCCGGTAATTTGTCCTCACATTTGCATTCACTTATCCCACCAAAGGTTTTAACTTTATTGATACTGTTCGATGGTTGCGTTTTCTAAATTCGATTATGATGTTACTATAGAAGGGTCAAATACATGGATTCTCTTGAACTTTAATAGATCATGGACTGCACTAACCTTAAAAGTAAGTTGCCTATGAAGAGTGGCTCTTGGAGATTTGATACACTAGTCTTATTTTATACCATTTTCTAAATCCTCAGCCAGTACTGATAGGACTGGTGGGAAGGGTATATAGGAATATTCAGCACCGCAAGTAATAACAGCATTATTTTTATATTAGCATAGGTAAAGATTTCTAGAATACTAGGTTAAGGGCGATGCCTATATTAAATTTAAAAAAAAAAAAAAAAAAAAAAAAGGAATTCATTAAAATGTATTGTTAAAAAGTTCAACGTGAAAATTTTGGAAAAATTTTCAATCAATCCTAAACTTATTGTGTCGATATTAATTTAGTCTCAAACTTTTCAATTTTTGTCAATTTAGTTATAAAATTTTGCACAAAATTTCAATATAATACTTTTGATCAACTTTTCTGCCGAAATCACTGATGTGGTGGTTTGTTGACTGTCCTATGGGTACATAGTCATGTGAATAATTTTCTACTAAAATTGGCTAAAAATATTATATTGAGTTTCACATAAAGGTCTAGAATTAAATTGGCAAAATTAAAAAAATTAGGATTGAATTAACAACCACACAATATGCTTAGGATTGATTGAACAATTTCTCTCAAAACCACATTCATGCTCGTATAAGCTTTGCAAACAAGCAACATATGATGTTTCAACACCCTTTTGAGTACAGACACTTTAACAAACATGGTTGATGCACAATGAATTGATGTGTGAAACTTTGGTTAATTAAGTGAGATGTCAAGCATAAGGTAAATGCTAATCCTAGCATGATAAGGACGCCCGTTTCCTTTAATATGTGAATATACACATAAAAAACACATAACTGATATGCAATGAAGTCTACCTTGTGTTTTAATATATAATTGGAGTGTTCCATTAAGATCAACATTTAAATAAATTTAGCTATAATAGCTCAGCTACTTAATTGTTCATTTCCATGAATATAATTTAAATTACTGTAAAAGGAAATACGAGAGACTTATGGAATCTCTGACAATGATTTGGAATTCAAATTCAGAAGGCAATTCATTAATTACTTGTCAATAATCTTGATCATGATAATTATGATTTTACCCACTTTTGGTTATGTGCGGTCATATAGTATTTTAAATATGTGTATCTGCTTTTCATGGTTCTTTTTTTTTTTTTTTTGAGATTAAAGCGGGCATATTAGATTGTTTAATTAATATTATATACACAAATATATAGGTATAAATACAAAGACGCACATGCAAAGAGTAAAAGGGTACACATATACCTATAGAGACATAACGATGCCGAGATAGATTTCGTGCGAGGATGGTCAAACCGTTGACTCTACCATTCATTGGAGACGAGGCATACGACATCGGCAACGGGACAACCATGGGCCATGAGCCTCTCTAGGGGCGAAGCCTCATTCTTAAACTGTAATGATTGACTTTATGGAAATAAATATGGCAAAAGATTAGTACGTTTGATTCAACTTTCCCAATGGGCTTTCAACTTTCAAAGCCCTTTGAGGAAATACTAGAGTGTTTGGCAATCGAATGCTGGTCTTGAGAAAGCTGAAAGTCCAATACCGATAAGGACCCACTTTGAGCTACTACAGGCCTTTGACTTTCAACATTTGGTTAAATGCCGAAACTACTTTTTTTCTTTTTCAAAACTACTATCATAAATTTTTTAGTTTTTTGGTTTTACCTCTCATTGTTTCAAAACTACTTTTACCTTCACTAGAGTTGCAAAAAGTTTACTATTTTTAAATAAAAAAGAAAAATGAAATTCAAAAGCCTTTTTATAAATAAAAAAAAGATTTGTCAAATACTTTTTACGCCAAAATAGCTTTTATAAATAATTTTTTACCAAACGCAATTTGCATTTCTCCAAAGTCCTTTAGGCCAAAAATATTTGCATTTCCTCAGGTCCATTTCCAAAACTGAACCAAACGCAGTATTCATCATCTTTCGTAACTTTCATCCTATAGATGTGGAGTATATCCTTAAACCTTTCTTGAAAGCTGAATCAGGTTATTGAATTTTCTTATTGGAAAATTCATTTCCTAAACTTTGGTTTTCCAGAGTCGTGCTAGCTTGTTATAAAAATTATAAAAAATTCTGTGAGACGAACACAGAGAAAAAGAAAGAATGGGGATGGCCGGATCAACACTAAACCTACCGATGAGAGCCGCCGGGCTTAGCCTAAGCCTGGATGATCCTCATCGTTCTCAGATGAACGTGACTGCTGCCTTCATCTTAGAGAGAAGATCGGAGAGAGGCCACCAGGCATCGAGAGTCAGGCGGCGGGATTGCAAGCCATATCGTGGTCTACCCTAATCGACGAGGTTCAGTTCTCGTCGAGCTTGAAGGCGCAAGAGGGTCGCCCCTCTCCACCAATCAATTAAAACAAAAGATCTATCAAAGTATACCACATGAATGATCTGAGTTAGTCTTCCGAAACTTAATTTGGAGATATCGTCGTACAATAAAAATGAATAGAAAATGCTGCAGAAAAGGAGGCTAAGGAGCGGGTGGTACAGCAAATTGAATAACACAAGACAGACGCCGATCATGAGTCATGAGTGGCAACGCCGGCACGTCCCTGCCTTTGGCGGCTCTCTTTAACTTTGCTCACCAATTCATACAACAACCCAAGCATGCTGGTGGAGATATTTCTTTGACTAAATCAGCTTCTGTCTGGCTCTGAATGGAAAAAGAAAACAAACATGTAATGCTCTCTCTCTCTCTCTCTCTGTCTCAGAACAAATGAATGTATGAACGTACCCTTATCCAGTTATGTATAGAGCACAGTCAGACATACATAACTACATGCAAACCTAGCGCTGGCATGCACATGTAGGTCAATGGAAAACAGTCTTTGTTGTCTTCTTTGAAGAAATGCCCAGAAAAAGGGGTGGTGGGGACTGGGGAGGGAATGATCATTATGTATCTGACCCGCATCCTGCATGATTTCATGCAAATTTTCCTTGAGAAGGTTCTTTTGAAATTGACTGAACATGATTACGATCACAGATGCAACCCGGCCATTATCCATTTAAATCTTTAACAGATAGAAGCTTCATTGTTCTTGACCTCAATCAAACTCGAGTCCGATCCAATCCAATCCAGCAGGTTATGATGTAAGTCATGCTCATGCTAGGAGTAACTTCAATATATCCAAACTTTTCGCTCAGAAGAAAAGGGAAAACCACGGGGAGGATCCGAAAATGGTCGAATGAGAAATAATAAAGAACAGGCGCATGAGTTATGCTACGTGACGATGCCACATGAAGGACAAGCTAAGTCAATGATGCAGAATTTTCAAATTTCAAATGCAAACTGTGTAGTTGGGATTTCCATCTTGCGAACAATGCGATTGGCCCGACACGGCACGTTAGTCTGCGGCATAACCAATGCATAATTTTCTTTAAACGACGCAAAAAGGATACCATTTTATCGAGTTCATCCACGTGTAAAAGGAAGAGAGACGGAACAGAGTAAAGATGGGGCACACCTGGGATGGCTTGCTCGCTTCTGCGCCAGTGATGGCCAGACACTACCCTTGAGAGCTATAAATGAACATTGCATTTACGCCCTAACTCCTACTGCTCCTTCGCCTTCTTCCTCCCCAAAAGTCCCGCCCAAGGCGCTCCGAAGTTGACGTACAATAATGTCCATTCGCACAGAGAGCAAATCGGCAGTCTTGTGAGTACCTATATAGGTACGATACAGTTGCTGCGAGAAAAAGCACGTTCGACATTCATTTTGCATATACCTTATCCATCATTCTTTTTCATCTCTCAGCTGTTTTTAAAGCTTCAAGGTTTTCTATCTCTTTCTGGGTTTTTCCTTCGAAGCTATATATCGCTGCGTCAGAAAAGACTCGAACGTTATGGGTCACCACAGAGCGGAGAAAGAAGCTAGACTCGGCTTGGTCTCTTCAGCTGTTTCTTGTCTCAGATTCGTGGTTGTCTCTACACTCCTTGGTACCCTCTCTCTCTCTCTCTCTCTCTCTCTCGCATGAGCAGGAGCAATGACATAAACCCAGCTACTGTTTTCTTGAGGCCATTCCCGAAGAGAATGTATGACCATGGATGCATGCACGCAAGCAATATATTTTCTTGTTTTGTGGGTGGCTCTGAGTTGGATTGTGTACGTTATGGGCTAATTTACTTCGTCATATATATACACGATAGTTCGGAATAAGAACAAAAAGGACAATCAAGTGCATGTAGTTCCACAGTTCATGACATTACTTGGAACTTTATATACGTCAACATGACATTCGTAGCCATAGACAAATGATTTCCTCCTTCACCTAACAACTAACCTAAGTGTTCAGAATATCATAACATAGTAATGTTTCGGTTCCTCAGATCCCATTCAGTATTTTCCATTCTGGGCCAATAGATTCTTCAACTACAAGTATCATTCAAATTAGGGCTACCGCTCAAATTATAAAGACATGCAATTTCATAAATTTGGATTTTGGGTTGAAACTCGTGCTTATAACATGGATATCAAATCTTTGAACTCGATCGATATCCAAATCATTTGATACTTTCATAGTGACAAAATGGGGAAAACAGCTTGTTTGGGGTGTCTTCATCACTAGCGGATGATATGTTTTAGGCTTTAACTTAGGAGCATTAATTTGAGCATTTTGGATCTCAAAAAGCATTTGGGCACTGGTTTGTTGCAGTATTGGCTTTAATTCATGAAGAAGCGAGAGTTGCTGGTGAAGCAGCCATTAATGAAGGACCTGACCATCCCAACAGTCAAAACCCTAGCTCCTCCAGAAAGCTGCTTCAGTCAGATGATGGTAAAAGGAATCCTCTCTCTCTCTCTCTCTCTCTCAATCTCTCTCATTTAATTGATTATAATGACATGCAAGCATTTTCTATTGATGTAAATGAAGATGGAGGAGACATGAACAGGATTGGCTCGTCATGCTCGAAGGACGACATCGTAGTCTACCAGGGACAGACTTCTCCGATGCCCCAGGGCATCCCGATGTTCACCGTCCAGATCCTGAACGCGTGCGTCTCCGACTGCACCATCTCCAACATCCACGTCAGTTGCGGCTGGTTCAGCTCCGTCCGCCTTGTCAACCCCAGGGTCTTCCGCCGGGTGTACTACGACGACTGCCTCGTCAACGACGGCAATTCCCTCGGCCCAGGGGAGAGCCTCTCGTTCCAGTACTCCAACAGCTTCCAGTACCCGTTGTCCGTCTCGTCCGCTGAATGCGAGTAATCAATTCAGTCCTAGGATTTGCATCTCGTGCACAACTCGTGCAAACTTAATATAGTAACTGCCGATGTCCCGAAGCTACTGTCGAGAGATCTTACCTACTTGTCGTGCATGTACTTGCATTGTTAAGTACTTAGGGATGTTTGAAAGTCATGTGGAGTGTGACTGGATTTTATATATGAATTAACCCCGTCTGCTCAAGCTGATCTTCAACGCTTAGCCGTTACAAGTACTAAACATGTCAAAATTAGGATCATTACTGATTGTACATAAACATAGATTCGACATTACTAACATAGGATTTCACAATATATCCATCTTTCATGTCATGTGTACTCTTACTTAAGGCTGTGGCATGTGTGCTCTTAATTAATCATGTATCTTTATAGGACCACTGATAAGGATATTTTTACCGTGCTAGTAAATTTCTGAAAAGGATTGGTAAGTAATAAAAAAATTGTAAAAAAATAGTTACCAGTCACCTCATTTCCCGATAAATTATATTGGTAAATTAGGACACGTTTGGTAACCATTTTATTCCCGAGAATAATTTCTTGACAAAATAATACATTTGGTAATGTCAGAAAATTTCTATTCTTGGGATAAAAATGCATTTGATAGGATTCTTAATTTTTTTTATTTCTTTTAATTTTTCAATACTTATATTTTTCTTATATTTTTCTTTTCCTTTTTTCTTCTTCTTCCTCCTTCTTTGTGGTCAATCGCTAGCCGCCGTGGCCGGCAACCGGCCAAGTGAGGTCCAATGAGCTTGTTGGAGGCTCGCTTGGCCATGACGAGCCTTCGCCTTGCTAGGAAAAAAAGTTCCTAGGATCAAAAAATAATTTTTTTTTTTTTTTTTTTATTGATTCTATTCAAAATCTATTCTCGGGAATAAAAATTTTATCAAACGGATTTTTTTTTTTTTTTTTCGTTCCGGGAACAAAAAACAGAAATAACTGTTTTGGGGATGGTTATCAAACATGACCTTACTCACACTTCTATAAAACTATCGACTCTTTTTACAATATGAAAATTAACAATTTATCTTAGCTTAAACCATCTTTGATTTGCCTTTCTTACCAAATTATCGACTCTTATTAGTTTTGGGTTTAGCACTAGATCTAAGCCACATTTCTTTGCTCAAAGAATATCTCAGATCAGCTAGTCCCTTATAACTTTATATTTTTCATTCTTTTCAATTTTTTTGAGCTGGTCGTAAAGGTTCTTAGTTCAATGAGTTTCATTTTTATCAAGCATATATTGTTTACACCAATCTCTACATGTCAAGTTTGTAGATAGATTTTTAAAGAAAATAATAATAATAAAAGAAAAATTGAAGAGCTCACTACCAAGAAAAAAATGTTCTTTCTTTTCAACAAACCCTAGTAAAAAATGGAATAGGTAGTCCTCTAATTGTTTCACAGAGACAATACTTACACACTTAGAATTAGATCAAATGGGAAATAAAAGGATGTGATAGATAACGATCTATCTTGACATTCTATTTTTCATATTTTTTATATCTTGTCTAAAGATAAAGACAGGACAAGATAGAGTAGGTCTTATTATGGCACCAAAATCGAGCAAATAAAGAGAAGGTGCAGCTGGAGCTGGACATTATATTATGTTAATTGAGCAAGGTCTGTAGAACTTAGAGTCAAAATCAGACAAAAAAGTTCCAAATTTGCAACCGAGAACGGGCTGTACTCTCATTGGCAATTACAAAATGTCACTTCATCGGTTCTCTTTTTATCATGAAATCCTTCTCTTTTATCTTTAATTTTGTCCCACACGTACTGGATGCTTTAGATATAGTGGTCGTTTTTAAATTGCTTTCTTGCACAATCATAGATTCATGGAAGGGAGACTATGTGTCATTTTACCCACCTCAATGTGAAAGAGATTGTGCAAATAGAGATATGTCCTAGCCGGCATATGGTAGGTTAAATCAACTAATGAAAAAGAGAAAAATTAGAAAACTTTATATCTTTTGTGTGCAATGAAATCTAGAAGAGCCAATCACGAAGACGCTCTTCCCCTCAATTCAAGAAGTCTCCGAACATTATTGGGGGTCACGTCAAGGCAAGTTCGCATCCATTGACACGCAACCAACGCATGATTGCTTTGTCATCTCACGCACGAAACTTGAGTCTTCTTCCCTCCCTCGTCCACCGCAAGAAGCATTGAATTGCCAACGCGTGAGCTACAAATCACCATCCCAGATAGCTGTATAATTCAAAGTTCTCAAGACAGCATTGGTTAGTTTATCATTAATTTGACTCCCTTAATTGCTTCGTGCATGTAATCCGCTTGTTTTTGTCCTACACGTATTAAAACCCTCCCTATATAAATGCCTCGCTTGCTCAAACCCGAAAGCTTGTTTTAAGAGAGCCCCCTCTCAGCCCAAAAATCTCCTCTTTCGAAAGAGAGAGAGAGAGAGATTAGAGTCCTAGAGAGATGGCCCTGAGTTGGCTTCTCCACTCGGCCTGCCACGTTCTACGCTATCCTGACCACGAAGCCCGCGGCATGAATCATCAACCGAGCCTCTTGTCCGGCGTGAGCCCAACACGCCAGGACGCAGTCAAGAGCCTGAAGAAGACATCGGATGCGAAGGAGGCGATGTGCGGTTCGCCGGGATTCCAGATGCCCCTTCATTATCCGAGGTACAAGAAGGTCGATTACGAGAACATGGAGGAGTGGAGATTGGACATGCTTCTCAGAGAATATGGACTCAGCTTTGATGGCAACCTTGATGAAAAGAGGGCTTATGCAATGGGTGCATTTTTGTGGCCTGATCAGTATTAAGGACTTCTATATCTATCTTTGATATCAGCTTCCTCCTTATAAAATATCATAAATAACCTGTCCAGGGCTGGCTGTCGGTCTCTATAATCCATCTAGACCTATTTTAGTTCTACTACTTTGGTTAATAGTCCTTAATGTGGATGTATATGCACTTTGTAATACCCGCTGTAATATAGATATTGCTTGATAAAGTTTTGATGGCTGCACATGCGTCTCTTTAATGATCGATAAACATCTACTTTAATCACTAAATACATGTTTTTAATCCAACACCCATTTGTGCAAAATAAGTATAAGGAATTCAAGGGAGAATTGTCAAAAAGTGTAAAATCTATTGTACAAAGAATCGATTCAATTTTAAACATTTTAATTTTTGTCAATTTAGTTTTAAATCTTTTGATGAGTTGCAAATGTAATTTTTTCAGCCAATTTTTCTAACGTAAACTAATTTTTTTTTTCATTTTTCCTTTCATTTTCTTTCTTCTTTTTTTTTTTCCTATTTCCCTTTGCTGATTCTTGACCACAAGCGAGGGCCAGGACACCCTTGTCAGCCACTAGGTGAGCCTTGCTGTGGCCAGCAAGGGCACGAAACCCTTGCCTAAGAAAAAATAAAAGGATAAAAAAAAAAAAAAAAATTAGAAATTTTTAAAAACCGTACAAAAAAAATTGTACATGTCAGTAATTTATGACCATTTTTTTTTTATTGCTAAGACTATATTGACAGATCATCAAATGATTTATGACTAAATTTGTCAAATTAAAGATTTTAGGACTGAATAGACTGCGTATAATAGATTTATGGCTTTTTAGATGATTTTTTTTTTTTAAGAATTCAATATAAAATATTTACGCCCGTGAATATAAATAATCTGGCACTAAATTATTTACCAAAAAAAAATCTGGCACTAATTTGAAGTGATTATGGAAGGACGAAAACACGTAGAAGGGAACTGCAAGTTTTGTCCCTCGTTGCTGGAAGAGCTTGTAACACAAGCAAAGCGCAAATGCCAACACATCATACAAGCAGAATAAACTAGTGATGAATATCAAAGTTGTCGAGGCAGTCAAAGCGAGATCAATAATCATACAAGATTCCTCAATTTACGTCCTTATGTCCTGCCGGATTTGCTGGTTCGAATATTTTTAAAACATTTGTTGCCTTCCAGGTGGAATGCTTAACATTTATGTGAACTAGCTAAGCTACACGCATGGACTTGAATATTTATATAAATCTATCATTACAAACTATTCTCGAAGGTTGTCACTAAGGTTGGCATATAGAATTCTAGATGGCAAGAGGTTGATCATTCTATTTACACGGAACATTTTTCTTGCGTTCTCCACTATTTTTGCTTCCAACTAGGATCTTATGTTTGTCTTATTCAAAGTATTGGATATCATGAGTTTTGTTTAATAAAAATAGATAATGAGTTTTAATGTTGCAAAATAACAATTATGAAAATTTCTACCATTTGCCATAACTCTTTCTACTAAGTATTTCCTTGGAAGATTTTATTATTTCTCTCAATATTTAATATTGTAAAATTATATATATTTAAAAATAATAAAGCATATTAAATGTTTTAAATTTCGATTGTATCCTTTTCTCTCTTTTAGTTGCCCAAGTTCTAAGCCGTGATTTTATTTATTTATTTTGGTTACTAAAAGATTTTTTTACAATTTTTATTTGATCAAGCACAAAAGTATCGGCAAAAAATAATAATAATAATAATTTGGCAATCCTATATAGGATATGCATCTATGATGAGCTTTAATTTATCGAGTTCTAACTCTTGAATTTCTTTTGAATTTGCTTTCGGTTTACATTGGTTGGCTGAGATTTGTATTTATGTTAATTGGTTAACCTTATCCAAAAAAAGGTTAATAAGTTAATATTTTTAATAAAAATAATGTAATCGACAATAGCACATAAACCGGTAATAATTGAATGATTTTTTTTCCTTCTTCTATAATTATCATAAAATAATATTTTCACTAAACCATGGTTTTACGATTACCAATTTTTGAAAAATCATACCATCACAGTGTCTGTACTTGAATTTCAACAGTTCCCCCATAAATATCTGTTAATTTTCACCGTTAATCTTTTTTACTTTGTGTATATGAATATTTAAAAATGAAATGATATATTTAATGTGCATATTATATATTTATAAATTAAAATAGTGAAAAGCACTCAAGAAAGATAATGGCCTGGTGTACTTGTAGTTGGGACATGCTATATATGATATGAAGTCACTTTAGTCATCATGTGTGAATAGCGACGCCGACTTTTCGCCGCTAGACTATAATCGTGTAATCACGAGGTTCACATTAGCAAGAACCAGCTATAGCAATACCTTGTGTAAGTGGATTTTTATTGTTTGCTTTTGAGAAAACATGAAATCCCTTTGCATAAAAATCGCATATAAAGGCATATAGAATAAGATTTCTTTTATATACAAAGAAATTATATAACTAAGTGTCATATGAAGTTGGTTATAAGCAAGTTTGTCATACCAAATGTAAGTGAAATGTGTATCCTATGAAAACATCACGACCTAAGGCGTTTTCATGATTCAATCTAAAAGAAATTTCTAGTTTTATGCAGTAATTTAATTTTAATTTTAATTTTCATTGGAAAGCAAAGACAAAATTTTTTCATGAACCAAATAAACCCTTAAAATTTTGACCATATTTTTATTCGGTAATGATATCGCACCATATATCCATCCGATGTAGAAGTTTCTTTTTTGTTTTGGCCCCCATGTATGGTGGGCCTTTTGTTGAACTATGTGTATGGACGAGCTTAATTCAAGGATCATTATAGGTCCGTGCTTTTCAAGCAACTTTGACATTGGAAAGGATTATTATTGTCTCTCTTATGTGCATCTTTGAGGCATGGCCTTGTTGCTTTCTCTTGGTGGTGATTAATGTTGAAATCACCATGTCTTGAGCAACCTAATTAAGTACACCATCCTACTCAGACAAGGATAGGGCATTTTGGCCAAGGATACTAGGACTTTAGTAAAGCTTGCGAGGCATGACTATAAGAGATTGCACTGAATAGAGATGTCGAACGTTTGATCTTGCGCTTTTGTCCGGCAAAAATTCTTGTTGTTTGTATCATTCAGCCAGGCAATCTTGTTACGAGCACGTCTTTCATTTCTTTAATACTAGAGTTAGCTAGAGGTTGTCTTTAGTCTTGATATTGATTTAGTTGCCGAAATAACGTTGACGTTCATGTTTGTGGCTATCTAATTGGACACAACACATTCCTCTCTGAATGGCAGTGGTGGAGCATAGGATCCCGTAGAGCTAATTTAGTGGCTAAGGAGCCGATAGTTGTGTCGATAAAGCTCATGATACATGTTCAACTCCCCATATCGCCAACTCAAACAATCCTTACGCCAAACCCTTGATTCTGACACACGTGCTACCTGGTCGATGTGGTTAGTTGAACATTTTTCGTAAGCCTAATTTGGGCTACATAAAGACGACTCACATTAAAAAGCCAAGTATAGTATTGTCCCTCTCTGTTTGGCATTAGACAAATGCGTCATCAACTCACATGATATGTTAGTTTTGTGTAGGCGGGACAGCGGGATCTTAATCGCCCACTAATGACTACTAGTCGAAAGCTTAATTTGTTGGGTGGTGCGAGTCGACGTGTATATAAGTGCATATCTATTAGGGCCTTCCCGTGTTGCCTTGGCTTCGCACTATCGCTTGGGCCAGTGCACCTGACCAGATCAAGCCCAATTCCGTTGATAATAATCGCTTGCTTAATGTGATATAGTTGCAATAGTAGGCCCATTAGTAGGATGGCCTTACGAATTCTTCTAAAGCGACCATCAAAAGCCTCATCAATTATGATTGTTCATTAAAAACTAGGATTTAAAATTCAATCCATACTCAATAAAATTAATGACGTGACTTTACTACTCCAAGAGCAGTATCAAAACTTTCCCAGCACGAAGGATTAAAAATAGAGCAAGGGACAGCACGACTCCTCAGAACATGTAGAGGTCACAAATAGAGAAAAGCTATATGATAATATGTCCTCTCATTCAATTTACCGTTGCACCTATGTTGTGTTTAAGCCCGGATATCTTGACACTTTGCATTCATACAGGAAAGGACCAATGCTTGCTTTGAGGTCGACCTCTATGCAATGTGGATCTGATGAATCTGCTATTGAATCTTCGCATTTCAGCGAGGCATGGACGAAGATCTCCAGTATTGCTAGCTAGGGTTTCCCTAATTAATTTGGTAGGAAACTGGATATCAAGACCAGAGGTTTTCGCCGATGCTTGTCTTCAAACTGGTCGCTAAACTGGTAGCTGCCGGTAGCAAGCAAGAGGGTTGGTTTTGAGTCTAATGTTCGAGCGAGCGTAGCCTTCGATTCTCCACCATCAGAGTTCTATTCTGCAGCTAATTGTGCTACTTTCAATCCTTATTTTTGGAGCATCTTTGTATAGACTCTCGTTGCACTATAGTGATTGATCTCTCCCATCAACGTTTGTGCATTAGAAAGAACGATATGTACGATCTCCTGAGATATGATTCAAATGATTGTCTACACCGTGATTATGTGCATCAGCTTAGCCCTTGGATTTGTATTTACTACTGCCAATTAAGCTGGTTTCCGCATTTAAAAAGGACAAATAAAAGGACATATATCTTTATAAGGCATTACGAGAGATCAGATGACATAGAGACCGAACAATGAAGACAAACTCTCGCTGTGTGATTGAACTTTCAGATTGACTTCCATGAACATTTACATATTTACTCATGCTTCTGAGGCTTAGTCGATATATCCTGATTGCCCCGCGACGTAGTCCATGATTCCCTCGCCAGCTTTCTGGCCGTGACCTTCCGTCGAGAGCTTGGAAATCCTGCCAAAGGCAAATACCGTGACTAAGAACACGGCCGTGGAGGCAAAGAGAGGCCAGAAGTAGGCCAAGATGGACACGAGTCTAGGTGCTGCGTATACCATGAGAGAAATTGCTAGGACTCCAACGACTGCCATGCCTATTTGATTCTTGTATTGCAAAATCTGAGCAGGGATGTCCATGGCTATTGAGAGTGAGAGAGAGAGAGAGAGAGAGAGAGAGAGAGAGAGAGAGGCTTTCTTTCGGGTGTTGAAGAGTACTATTATGTTTTCACTGAAAGTCCTTATATATGTGATTTGCTAAAGGTTCTTGCTTTTCGTCCATTATCTAATCTGTCTATAAAATCCCCCACCCAATTGCTTTAATTGCAGAGATACCCTCTTGCTTTGAAAAACTAAGTACTAGGAGAAACTTGTGACAACGAGGAGTGAGAAATTCAGAGAGAATTTTGCCAAGAACACTCAAACTATTTAGCTTAATATAGAGTGCACATGCTGTGTAATATTCTTTTAACGCCTTGAACATTCATCACTTTCAAATATGAATAAATAGTTTTTTGTCAGAAATCTACTCATAGGAATTTGGAAAAAAAAAAAAGAACATAGACCTCCGCGTCGAGCATAATATTCACATCATTGTTTCATTTGAATTCCCATTTACTTGGTCTAAAACTTTGGATTATTTTAGAAGTACTTTTTTTGGCCATGATTTGAAAAGAATTTGAATGTGTATATTTCACTAAATGTGGAAACTTTCGAACTAGAAGTTATGTTAAATGCTACCAACCCAGAAGAAATTATACTTTCTTGGCTTGAGAATCGAGGTTTGGAATGTATAGGTTAAGATGCTTTGACTATTTTCCGACGAGCCCACTTTTTCAATCCAAACGAAGATTAGTGGAGAGGAATTGGCATAACTTCCCCCTTTCTCCTTCCTACTAATTGACTTCATGAAAAGATTAGGTCATCAAGAAAATGGGTCTCTCCTTTTGTCTTGATTCCAATTCATGCAAGGAATGACTTGATGGGAGGGTCTCTAGATTCCACAAGATGTCCAATCAAAGGTGTCATTCTTGAAAAGGACGATTATGGCTTGTTAATATCCTTATAGGCCACCAAGTCCTATCGCTCAAGATTTGCATTATTCCACTTACACTTTCGGCAGCAATTTCTTTTATCAGTTTCTTTATTCAACATCAACTCATAGATTCCTCAGACAAATTTGCGAAAGTTGTCAATGTTTTCCTGATGTTCTTGTCTTCCTCTTACCTACTATTATCTCTTTGTGATTATAGAGAATTGATTTTATGGAACTCTCTCTCTCTCTCTCTCCTGAAACTTTGCTTTGTGACATAGACAAGAGACTCTAATTTCTATCATAGAAATCAAGAATCTAAGCCACCTGAATTGTATTCATGATGACCAACAGATAATTTACCTTTTGTTACTAGGCACAAAAGGCTAGCATTATCCATAAGTTTAAAATGTTCGAAAAGAAAGGTAAACAAAGAGACTTAAAAATGAATGCATAATTAATCAACAAGTAAATAAAAAAGAAGTAGTTAAACCTAATATTCCAGCAACGAGTACAATCGGTGCCAATTAATGTTTTAAATTCGAACCAAGATTGGCCAATTTAACCGAGAACTGGTCATGCCTCTAGTCCGGTTTCTACCCCTTTGCTGGATTAAGCCAAAACCGGGCGAACAAGGTGAACGAATGACACAGTAATTCTCTTCAATGTTTTCCACGATGAACCTAAAGATTGCCATGAAGACGGAAGCGAGTTTCTATACTTCACCTTTGAATCAGAAACGATAGAAGACAACTCCTTAACTTAAATTGATGCACTAATTAATGGAAAAGGTTCTTAACATTCCCTACTATCTAATTGTTACGTTGTCCCAAGTCCAACTACGTAAGTTCAATTTTGAATAGAGATAGATATGGATGTAGATCATCTGTCTCGTCTAGTACTCCTCCGGTGGTTCAACAAATCTCTACTGTTTCTTTATGTAATTGAAGTGATCATCAATGGTTGAGATTTGTCAAGATGTTAAAAGGAGTACCTTGCAGGATAGATGATTTTCATCTATGAAAAATAGAACATGGAATTTCGAATAAAGAAAACTTATAATTTAACCTCAATATGTTGGTGATTTAAACTGATCATGACTGAAAATAACAATATTGCTCGATTTCCAGATTTCCAGATTTCCTTACCAAATTCGGATTAGAAAATTTCTCAGGTGAAGAAAAGCATAGAGAAGAAGGGGCCTGGAATTATAAAATCAATACCTTGAAATCTGGATATACTCCTAATAGGCTTCAGCCCAAGTGGGTTGTACTGGCCAGGCCACAAATCCATAGATCTTGCTTGGGCTCCATCTGAGACTTCAATTCAAGCAACTGCAACGTCAACCAAATCCAACACCCCCTAATCAATCCACTTCCTTGAGATGCCAATAATAATAATAATAATAATAATAATAATAACAATAATAATAATAGGAAGAAAGAAAACATCCCTTTGTCTGATGTTCTTGTGAACATGTGCATACGAGACAACCAACAATGGTCCAACCAGAGTGACTTTGTTCTCAGACATCCATGTTGAGCTCCTTCTGAATGAGATTCTTGATCTCTTCCCACCATTGTAGTAGTGGAAAAGAAGCATTAGAACAGCACCTCTAATGCCCATTGAGCTAGTGTTGGATCATGGTTTTAGCGTTCAGAATGATGATCAAAGGTCCCATATATAAAGGGCCCCTCTCCCCATATTCGTTTGTTCAAGGTTCGTTGATTGCTTTTGGTGCCATGTTGTCCAAGTATAAGACTAATGTGGACTTTCTTGCCATGTGAAAATTGAAATTACTAACTTATAAAATGTTTGAAGTGGTGTCACAGTTCAATTTAAACATCTTTTTACTTTATTCTATGATATAGATTTTGCGAGGTTTCACCCATGAAATATCACATTATTAAAGCTTCTTTTACTTTATCACCTACCTAGGATTAAACTAATGATAATGACGTTCTATACTTTCTACTAAGGAATCGATGTTTGTGAGTTCGATATTTACCGTAATAAACTCATATTTAAAAACGGAGGTATGGTAGCGGGTTGGTATACTAGTTCCCTCCACATAGCCGACTAAATACGGCCGCATCCTGGGCTATAAAAACATACGCATCACCTAACATTTTTAGTTTCTCATAACTTTTTAGTTTGTCAATTTGTATATGAGGAGGGACGATGATGCCCATCTCTCCGTAACGAGGTCAATGTAGGTGTAAGTATTCTGTATATACTCACATCGCCCAACATTTTTTGTTTCTTTGAACCCTCTGACCATTGCTACTCGGGAACTTCATCAGGAACGAGAAAGCCAACTATCTAGTTTTCCCATTTATTTCCCCCCTTTTTTGGGCTTAATATTCTATTTCTTGATGTAAATCCTTTCTTTCCGTCTACCCACCCTCAATCATGCATATCTCAACGGTTCCAATGGAGTTGGGACCCATTAAAGAGCACTGGAAATGCCAGATGTATGGCACTAACATAGCATAGTTAGGTCAATCATAAATATATATTTTTTTTTTTGCAAACTTTATAATACAATTATCCCTTGCCCACCTACTCAAAAACCAACTCTCACCGCCCCCCGCGCACCAAAATCCCAGTTCACATCGGGGGCAAGTCATCAATGATTCATCGTTCAATTGTACATATGATTAGGATCGGAAATCCCAAACTTGATCAAACCCCTTTTGACTGTTGTTGGCGCCCTTTAAGGATTGGTCAATCCATGTCCTTTTCTTCGAGAGCCGTTGACAGGGGTTGGTGAAGGGGGCGGGAGAGGGGGGTGTGGAGTCTTCCCTTCGTCGTCTTCCCAAAGCACTCCGTGTAGATTTTAGTATTGCCAAATGGCCAAAACACATAGATAAGCATCTGAAAAATTTAAATTAAAAGGGTACAAAATAATAGTAGCTGCACATCAATCTGGCTTTCTCTTAATCCAATCATATACTTCCAAGCAAAGACCAATGGCCCTCCATAGATTAAACAGTATTTGTTTTTGACCTTTCAAGCCACTTCAGATGGTCCACATCAGTTATGAATCATCAATACCTCATTTACTTAGTGCAAACCCTTGTTTCCTCAGTTGCTTCCAATGATTAAAAGTGGCAGTAGCGGATCATGGAAGATTTAGCGCTTAAGCAATCCAGAAAAGATTGAGTTCTGTCTAAAGGGACAGGAGTTTAATCACTGGCAATACTAAGTTAGACGCCAGCAATGACAACATATGAAGACTTTGAAAAGAAATTATAAGTTTTGCAGGTATGATTAAAGGAGATGAGCCTGAGCTTCATCAAGCATTCAAACCATACTGAAAACAGACATATTCAATTAATCCGAAAGTCTAGTTAATGAAAAGTGATGCAATATGTATTTTATATCAAATTACTAAATTCTAACGTGTGGACTAACGAAACAATGAATTCGCAATACACGTATGTATGTAACGTGATAGGTGCAATGGTGAATAGATGAATTCCATCATAAAAAGATATAATAGGAACTCAAAAGTGTTATGAATTGAAAATAACACGTTATGGATTTTAAACCATCTAGTTTTTGGATTTTTATTTGGTACACTTAGAGTGAAAAAGTTTAGGCTGCAAGCGATAGAAAATATTGACAATTACATAGCTTGCCATTTCAGTAATTATAATCATTTCATTAACAGATAAATATTCTTTCTATTTGAAGACTACGCATGGTAAATTAGAAATATTGTGTGTATGATGATCATGATAAAAAGCAAAAATCAAAAAAAAAAAGAGAGAACCTTTTTACCTAGTGGGAACTAAAGTAACATGTTGGAATTTAGAAATACGCAGTTAAACAAAAAAAAAAAGTGAAAATAATGAGGCATTTAGATAAACAAAAGAATTCACAAACATAATTAAAATTCGAACCTAGATGCAATTTCGTTATTCGCATTTACATTTATTCCGTCAACGAATTTACACTCCCTTTACAAGATCACTTGCACAAGAAAACTCATTTCTCCGATAGTACACATGATAATTCCCCATTAAACATTTACATCCAAAAAATTGATGAAAAATTTATCCAATCATTCTTAAATCTATTAAATGTCAATTCAGTTCTAAACTTTCCAATTTAGCCAATTTAATCTTTAACCTTTACAAAAATTTCAATATAACATTTTCGGCCAATTTTTGCTCGAGTTTGTAGACATAGCGGTGTGTCATGTAGGATAGTCAATAAAGACTAGATCGCTACATCGGTGATTTCTAGTAAAAATTGACCATAATGATTATTTTGAAATTTCATGTAAAGATTTATAATTAAATTGACAAAATTGAAAAGTCTAATATTAAATTGGCATTCGTATAATAAATTAGGACTTATTGAATAATTTTACCAATAATAGACGCTCAATATATAAATCCTTGGTTGCTAACTTTCTATGTATTTGTCTATTTGTAAACACAGCGAAGATTTGGAGAGATACCAACCCTATGTCACAACCATCACTACTACTGAAAAAGATTTCTACCCTATGAGATGGTGTAGAAATGCAGGATGATTTTAACCGATTCTCAAACCCTGTTTTTGCTTAGGTTTTTGATACAATTCAAAGGTTCCTCTCCTGTCTCAACAAATGGCAGCACCAGGAACAACCACCACTCCCACAGGCCTTCTTCAGGAATACTTACTAACACCCCCATGCTCATGTCAACTTCTGAGTGGTCCAAAATGAAATGAGGAAGAAAAAAGACAAAAACCCAGCACAAAATGAAATCTTCGACTCAATCATTGACTCACTAAACCTTGGAAAATCCAACCACATTTGGGTTAGGAGGTTTCTTTATAGATAAGTTTGGACTTAGAGATGGAAATTTTTTGAATAGTAATCTTGAAAAGGAAAGAAAATTGAGTAACGGTTAGCATCAGGGATGGAGGAAAACAAGCCGGCCAAGCCGGCTCTCTGAGAAGTGATTTTCGGATTTTGCTTCAAAACAGGGGCAATGACATCGCCTCTCCTCTTTGGTCAATTCCTTGAGTACATGCCACTCTGTATCTTCGATCCTCAAACGCTCTTATAAAAAGTCTTCGTTGGGTTCTCTCGTTCTTGATTACTTGCTGGGGGTGCCTGTACTTTGCAATACTGACTCAGCACTGCGAAGAAGATTCAGTCATAAAGAAGAGAGATGGGCTCTGAAGAACAATTTGGAGGGCAAGAGCTCTCTCTTTCTCACTCTGACCCTGTTGTTTTAGAGCTCAACCGCTTGCAAACCTCCTCAAAGGTTCTCTCTCTCTCTCTCTGGTTTTATCAAGAAAGTCAATGCACTGTACTTTTGAATTCTGATGGTTTAGCATGGAGCACTGGTTTTGCTTAATGGAGGCCCATCATGGGTTTAAAATGTAATGTTCGACATGATGTGGAATTCTTGCTTCTAGACAAAATTTTGGCTTTCTTATTGCATGAAATGGTGCAATACTTATGTTGGTTCCGGCATGGTCTGCTTTCTGTGTTTTGATAGCTTGGGAGTAGTGCTTTCTTTGGTTCTTAATCCAATTGTTCGGCATGAGGTTATGTCTTCGGCAGGACCACCCTTGCGTGACTCCCTGTAATTTCCCCATCCGGAAAAGATTAGTCGTCTTGAAGGAGTCATACGGAATGCTCCTGTCCATAAATGATGTTAGCACATTGACATGAAAAAAAAAATGCAGACAGCTGACCTTGTTAAATGAGAAATGCTCCTGGTTTTCTGTATAATTCATTTAGTCTCTGAGGTATTTGTAATGTCGAGCGTTTTTCAGATAATTTACATTGCCGATTGAGAAAGGCTTCTTTTTCTTTTAATCAGATGTTTATTGTTGCATTGTTTCACAATATCCAGCATTCTTACTTATAGATGCTCAATGCAGAAAGGGATCGAGAATTGGCAAATGCTCAGAGTGAAATCAAGTCTTTAAAAGCTAGTGAAATTCTGAAGGATAAGGCTATAGAGGAGGTATGGGAAAATAATGGCATTAATCACGTCACTACAATAACCTGATATGTGTTAGTTCAATCATTTTACCAGACTAGGCCTTCAATTATTCATCAGTTCATGAAAATGCTCTGTACACGAGCTTATATGTGCTTTCATCTTGATTTTGGTGTGGCAGCTGAAAAATATTGTTCAGAAACTGGAGGGAAAACTTGCAATCACTGAAAATTTTCTGCAGCACAAGGTGAATTGTTTCTTCGGATGATACATTAACTGCCTCAAGTCACAAAATGGGCATAACTTTTCCAACTTCACTATTAATGCAGAACCTGGAAATCAAGAAACTCGCGAGCGAAAGGAAAGATGCATTGGCTGCACAATATGCTGCGGAGGCGACTCTTAGAAGGGTTCACGCGAACCAAAAGGATAATGATTTGCCTCCTGTCGAGTCTGTCATTGCTCCACTAGAGGCTGAGATCAAAATACATAAGAATGAGGTATCATATCCTTACTGAAATCAAGATAACAATGCGAAATTCTGTTGATTGCTTATCTTGAAGCCCTACTGTTGACACAATTCCCATGTTTGGTAATCAGATTGCAGCGCTGCAGGAGGACAAGAAGGCTTTAGAACGCCTCACTAAGTCAAAAGAATTTGCTCTGCTTGAGGCGGAGAAGATTTTGCGAAGCGCTTTAGAAAGAGCTTTGATCGTGGAGCAAGTTCAGAACCAGAACTACGAGCTAAAGAGACAGATTGAGATCTGCCAGGCATGATCTTATCGTCCTAACGGACACAACCTAAAGGATCTCAATTTGAACAATTCGCAGCAATTTGAGTATGTGGTGATTCTCACGTAGTTTTGCTATTAAATGTGCAGGAAGAGAACAAGATACTCGAGAAGACCAACCGCCAAAAGGTTTTAGAGGTTGAAAAGTTGAGCCAAACAATTCAAGAACTCGAGGAGGCTATTCTAGCTGGTGGTGCAGCAGCGAATTCTATTCGTGATTATCAACGGCAGATTTCTGAAATAAAGGTACAAATGAGATCTTTGTATTCTAGATATCCACATTCTCATTAAGTTAGTTGAAGTCTAGCTGTTGAACCTATGTCCTACGTTTTCTTCCCTCAGGAAGAGAAGAGGACTCTTGAGAGGGAGCTAGCAAGAGCCAAAGTTTCCGCAAACCGAGTTGCAACTGTGGTGGCCAACGAGTGGAAAGATGACAATGACAGAGTAATGCCCATCAAGCAATGGCTTGAAGAGAGAAGGATACTGCAGGTAATTAAGTTTCTCAGTGACAGAAAACTAGAGATTCAGTAATTGTGTCATTTTTTTTGTCTTTTGGTACTTCTTTTTGTTTGCTAAGAAAAAGTTCCTATTTGTTGCTTCTTCATTAATATGGAACTTCTTTGTGAACTGAGGGAAAATTGACTTCTATTTGAGAGATCAGAGATTCACAGCTATTTGAGCAAAATTTGAATCTCCATTACAAAAGAGGATTAATGATGACAACCTTCACGTTGTTTACCAAGTGAAGAGAAATGCTGGGACATGAGGCTTTTTGCATTATCTTTGATGGAAATAACATATTTGGTCGTGCAGGCAGAGATGCAAAGATTAAGAGACAAGCTTGCTGTATCAGAAAGAGCAGCCAAGGCAGAAGCACAAATGAAGGTGAAGTATAAGCTATAGCCACTTTGAATGTAATTTCTTTCTCCTTTCGTTTTCCTCGAAACTGATGATAATGCTCTGCAATGTTGATCTCAGGAAAAATTTAAGCTGAGGCTAAAGACACTGGAAGAAGGGCTGAGGCGCGGGACAAATGTCTCGGTGAATGGAAACTTTCTTTGTGCATCACCAAAGACAGAAAAATCGAGTAAAATATTTAGCTTCCTAACGAGCAATGGTGGACTCAAAAACGATCATCATCACAGCCAAGGGCTACTACCAATAGAAGCTCTCCCCTTCGGCAGCCAAATATGCAGGATGAAGCGGAGAATGTTGCCAGAGAATTCAACAGCATGAATAGTCTAAGAAAGAAATTTGCTTCCGAGGAATATTTGCTGAAAAAGGTATGTGGGTGTCTAGAAATAAGGTCATTGATAGCACAGGTAAGGAAAATGCGGAAAAGAAGACATATTCAGACGAAAGCATTGACAAGTCTGCCGATGAAAAGAAAACAGCATCTGGGGAAAGTATAACAGACAGCAATGGCGATGCTGAATTGGCAAGTAAAGGAAGTGCCAAGTTGGATGACGAAGACGTGGTCTCGGGCTTTCTATATGACAAACTTCAGAAGGAAGTCATCGGGTTAAGGAGGTTTTCCGAGGCTAAAGATAGCATCTTGAATGCTAAGGAACAGGAAATTCAGGTAAAGTATGGGCAATCTCTCTCTCTCACCAAACCCCCTTCCCCCAAAAAAAAAAAAAAAAAAAAACGACACACACAAATCTGCCTGCACACATCCACAGATGCGGACAACCGACGTTGTGAATTTCTTTCAGATGCTAATGAAGAAGGTGGACACATTGACAAAAGCCATTGGAGTGGAGTCTAAGAAAGTGAAGAGAGAAACAGCAAGCAGAGAAAAAGAAGCAGCACAAATGAGAGTGGATGAGCTTAAGAACATCAAGAGCCTGAAATCGCCCAACAGGTAGAAGTAGAAATCCTCTTTCACAAGGCTTTCGTGCTCGTAGTTTCTTGATTTACCCCATCATTTTTCTTCTGTCCTCATTTCTTGCAGCTAAGTAGGAGGAACTAAGATCATGTTATTTCAAATCCTTCGATGTCAAGCTTCCACTTTTGTCCGCTATATCTCAATGTCTCTTTTCTCGAACATTTGTCAGGGCGATCAAGGCATGATTTGAAAAACTGAAGGAGTAGATGGCAATCGGAGACTCTGCTATGCCGGCAACATCTGTTGATTTATTTTGTGTAAATATTGAAGGAAGAGAAAGAGCTTTACCATTGATTAACTAGCGCAATTTCAGTTCTGATTACATTGGTTTGTAAAATTAGAACTGTAAATTCTAGGATTGAAATGGGGGTGTGCTTTTTTAGTGCTTGAGATTGACAACAATGGTATTTCTTGCTCATACTTCATAAGAAAACCGTGTTTGCTGAGCTGTGTATTGAAAAGTTCGCTCAGCGAGCCTACCTTATGAGAGATTGAACTCGATCATCTTCGAATATTTACAAAGTATAGGCTAAGCAATTCGGCTTTAACTACAATGAAACAGAGATATATCACCAAGGTCTCTCTTTCGCATAATCTACACACTTAACACAAAAGGTTTTATATCTAGGGATTGCCAACTACACTGAAACGTCCTCAAGGCGACCCGTAACTTCAAAAGTTCTGGACTTCTGTTATAGTGGCTAAAGATGGTCGCCATTTCTGGCACTGTTTGTTGAAGCAGAGTCTGTTCAGTAATTGAACAGCGATTTCTTCAGGCACCATCTTGTCCCCATTTTGCAAGATTGATATAAGCTCTCGCTTGGTCACGATGACCTTTACAAAGTTGCTTTTGCATTTCTTCTGATCAGATGGTTCGGGATGCGACGAAGGGCTTTGCGGGTGCTCTGCATCTGGCGCTATGTAGTATACTTCTTCAGGTTCTAGCATGCTGCTTGATAGAAATGATGAACAAGGCCATCTTTCCCCATTGCCGAGACTGGATGTTATCTTCTTTACAGGAGTCGAAGCATCAAATTCCTCCTCTCCTCCATCAAAGAAAGCATGGACATTGTCGTGGGGTCGACGAAAGAGAAGAATGCAATTTCCCATGATTCATTGTTCTCAGGAATCGGGATTCTTGAGTATATATACAGGCATGCTTTAAGCGATTCACGTTTTAAGTAGATAGACGTGCAAGCCATGACTGTATTATTTTATCAGTTCCTGCTTTCTATATAGTAGGACAAAACTTTATTGATCTCTAAAAATAATGACAATCGAATAGTTTACCATGATACTTTCTGGGAAGTCAATTAGATATAGTACCTACTGGGGAAGGGATGAGTTGATGGTAAATACTAAATTAATAGGAATTTAAAAAGTCATTAGGACACGCGGTTGTCAACTGAAAATCCCCCCGAAGAACCTAAACAGCATATCTCCATAGATCAACCATTGTCGGCATAAAATATGAGATATATTACTACAATATCCTGTTTCTTAAAGAATGAAAATTGAGTGATATGGTAGATGTGGATGCATATAACAAGCTGAAAGCATGATTAAAAATTAAAGCATACTGGAATGTTGTGGTTCACTTCAAAAGTTGGTTGATTTTTATCTTCTCTCTCATTTTAGGGGAAAATGCTGTTTATCATCTCAACCCCAACTCAGACACCATCTAACTTCAGAAAATATCAACAGATCTGATATTATCCCAGACGGCTAAATGACTAAAGCCATGTTGAGTCAAATCATACAAGCTGACTGATATCACTTATGTTTTCTCAGCAGTGCCGATGTAGATACTGCAAAGGCATTAGCTCCAGAACCTGTAAAGCAATCATACTGCAGCATTGGATTTAATCATAAAAGAGAGACTCTGCTAATCCATGTGTATTACATACCGCAACTCATACAAAGTTTGTTCCAGAGCAAGCAGAGAGCATATCAGAAATGCCCAAAACACAGGAGAATTAGCTGCCTCAACAGAACATCGATTCCATCGACTCTCTGCATCAAGTTTTTACATCAATAACTGTCTCAGATTGTACAAAAAAATTACCCCCCTCAGAGACAAATGCGAGGGAAGTTACAGGAAAGAGTACCTTTTGAGCTAAGGAGGACTGACAATATAGTGGTTCTAATGTTCCTTTCAGGCCCTTATGCAAGCAAGATTATGAAGCTTCTAATTCAAGAGAGCTTCTGGATTCCAACCACGACTGTGCAGCAATCTTTGTTGTCAAGAACCAGCCGACCTTATCTGGTGCCTCATGGAATGGGGCATTTAGCTCCTTCAAATGCGACTCGAAAACACTCGCTAGTCCTTTATCCGAGTACTTGTGTTTCCCATGTCCAGTGTTGATTCCTAGCAGCGGAGGAAGCTCCTCCCCGGATTGCAGTGCCTTGGACAGATCGTTAATCCAAACGTGTAATGCAGTCAGAGCCGCCCCGAGGGACAAACTTTTCAAATGTAGAGACCACTGAGTTGCAGACCTGGACTGCATGTCTGTGTAAATCTCAAGGGTAAGCCCTAGGTCTAGTAGCTCACAGGCCTTCTCCAGTAAATTGGCATTGACACAGAGGTCGATTAAGCAATTGCAATAGGCCTTCTTTACATCAGCATTAATGGACTTAAAGAGTTCCAGTGCTTCCTCCTTAAAATTCAACTCACTGTCATGCTCTTTAATAAGAAGTTTAACCACATTTCCGAGCTTAGGATTAGCCTTCTCAATGCAGCAAACGAGCTTATCAAGATCCTCACTTGGGGTCTGCGTCATCACATTCAGGAGACACCCACAGAACCGGTCATCTGGAGTTATGGCCAACTCCAGTAGTCGATTGAATGTACTCACAACATCATCTGTGCGCTGGGTTTTTCCGTAGCATTGTATAAGTGACGTCAAAACAAATAAGTTAGGTTCAAAACCGGCCTCCAACATTTGATCTAACATCGCCTCTGCCTCCGAGACCTTTCCACTACATGAATAAATAGTAATCAGTGATGAAAATGTCCAACTGTCGGGCTGGCAAGTCCCAGAGCTCTTCATTTCCTCAAAAATCTCAACTGCCTCATCCATGTAACCAACATCAGCGCACATTGCCAGGAGAGTATTGTAAAGAATTACATTCAACTGCATTCCCTTGTCCTTCATCTCTCTATAAATAGCTAGAGCATCTTCACTATACCGAGCTTTGCCATAGGCCCGTATAAGAGCTGCATAAGTGGCAAAACTTGGGGTAAACCCATTGCTAATCAACTCTTTGTACAAGATCTTGGCCTGCCACGGCCTCTTAGCTCTGCCCATAGCATCCAACAAAGTGTTATAGATAACCAAGTTGGGCTTTACCCCGAGAGCCTTCATCTCTTCGTACACGTTCAAGCACCCGTCAAAATTCTTCGTCTGCCCATATATCTTAATCAAAGTCGAGAATGTGCCAACATCGACACGCCACTTTTCAGTCCTAGCCCTGTCATAAAGGCTCAAAGCCATATCGACATTACCAGCCCGACCATACGCATCGATCATAGCCGAATACGTGACATCATCAGGATTGCATCCAAATTGAGGCATCTTCTTGAACCACTCAATTGCCTCGGTGGGCAGGGAACACATCCTAGCGCAGCCAATTATAGTGGAAAAAGTCACATTATCAGGCTTCACCCCTCTCTCGAGCATTTTGGCGAACAGCTTCTCTGCTCTCTCCAAATCCCTGCACTTCCTAAACACCTTCAACGTCACATTATACATGATCACCTCCCGCCTCGGTCTTATCCTCTGCTGGAAGTACTTCAGCGCAAGCACCGCGTTCTCCGCATTCGCCATTTTATTGAGAACCACCACCGCGTCCTGTTCCAGTATCTTATCCCCCAAGCCCCTCAAGACCCCGAAAACATCATCCTCACTCGAGCCGCAGGAGTTCAACGACTCAGCCACGTTCACAAGAAGACCATACCTCGCGTCGTACGACTGCTGCCGAAGCTTCGAAGCTCGGGGGCTATTGGGATTGACCCAGATGTAGCTTCTCGATGAAGAACCGGTTTTGCCATCTGGGTTCGGGGAATCCGGCGATTCCGGAACTGGGTCCCGAGTTTCTTGAGCGACCGCGCCGTCCACGGAGACCTGGGTGGTGGCGCGGCAAGAGGGTTTCGAGCGGAGGGAAAGGAAGTCTGGTTTGCGCGGGAAGATGAAGCTTCTGAGCTTGCTGCTTGGAGGACAGGGGAGGGAGCTGCGGGGATAGTGGCGGTCCTGGAGGAAGGACGACGGCGAGGAGCAGAGGTGGAACGCCATCTCCGTCCACCGCGGGTTGCTGCGCAGGGAAGCAAGGGGAGAGCCTTATCGAGAGGAGATGTTTCTGTGCAATCTTGAACTGGGGGCAAATATGCCAATTCAAAATAGAAATATCTTTTCGAAATTAGCCCCTATTTCTTATAATATAACTTTCTTGGCGAGGATAAAAGCACTTTTTAAGTAAGAAAATTATAGATGATGATATTGATAGATCCGAATGTTTCCTCATTATTCATTATTTATCCATGGATTTCAGCGACAGCTTAAAAATGCTAGGTGTCTTGGAATTTTCCCTTTTTGACATAAATAATTTTTATGGAAATAAAATCTAAAAAGCATATGAGAATTTTGTCTTTTTGGTAAATAAATTCTATATAAAAATTGGAAACTGAAAAAAAGAAAGTAAATAAATTTGAGACCATCACTTTAAATAGTGATTGAATGATTGAGAGTAATTTTATCTTTTGGTAAAAAGTAGGTGAATATAGTCATTTAGGAGGTGGAAATAGCATCACCTTTTTTACCCATTTCTTCTTCTTCTTCCCTTGTAGCTTTGGTAGAGACATGACTCCAATCGCTTGCATGAAAGTTAGAGACAAGCTGTTTCAGATTCCATACATGTTCTACTTGAAACTTGGAACCTGTCATTAAAAGAGATTTATTATTTTTTGGAACCCGAGAATCTATCATATAGACCTTAGAGAATCTACCCTATCATAGGTTTTAAGGTCGGTTTCAAGATTTATCTTAATTCTACCTATATTACTAAATAAACGTGAATCATCACATTTAATGACTACCACTTACTGTTACAATTTATTGACCATAACTTATTTTTAAACACATGGAGAATATGAATCATTAATAAAGTAAAATTAAGTTGAGACTAGTGATTCAAGATTATATATTCATTATCAAATGTTATGGAATACCGTAAGATAGCGCAAACATATAGACCAAGAAAAACACAACAACTTATTTCAAGATCCGAGTTTTACCTACTTAAGACTTGGAACCTATTTGTCGAAATAGGTTCCTTAATTTTAAAATTTAGAACCTATCATGCATACCTTAAAACCTATAATCGAATAGGTTCCTACTAGTTGGCTTCTTAGGTTCTAGGCGTTGTGCAAAAGAGCACCCTAATCAGATGAGATGAACAGAAAAACAAGAATAATCAAGGACATAGAGATTTACATGGTTCGGCAAAAAAATCCACGAGATGATTTCTTATTAGAGAGTATTTAGATAAAAGGTATAATGCTGAATAATTAAATCCTTAAATCCCCACTTCTCTAACTCTAATAGGAAATAAATTCCACCCTAAAGATCTTATTAGTTTAGGAAACTAACTTATATATCTTTAATGATTATCCTCCAAATATTATGAATATCATGACATATCCCAATTACATTGAATTAGGACTATTTCCCACGAAATCCCATGTAGATAAGTTGAAAAATAGGAAATAAACTTCATAGAGTTCAAGACAATATCAACAAATCTCCACCTTTGGCTTGACTAAATCGCAAGCCTCCACTCAAACCAAGAAAATGAATATACCTCTCCCTCCACCGTACCTTCGCAAAGGTATGCCCACACCTAGACTGGTGCAACCTCCATCAACTTCAATGATAAGTGAAAGAAAGCAAGTCCCTACAGGACTTGAACTTCTCCATATTAACTATCTTTGAGAGCATATCCGTAGGATTATCTTTATTATGGATTTTCTTCAAAGCAATGCTACCATTCTCCATAAATTCTTGAATCTTGTGGTACCGAACTTCAATGTGTTTTTTTCTTGATTATTCGTGAGACATATTGCGCTTTGACTATTGTAATATAGTGCAGCACCTTCTTGCTTTAAACCTAATTCCATGACCAAACTAGATAGTCATATTCCCTCCTTTGCAGCCTCAATTACTGTCATATACTCAGCTTTGGTTATAGACAATGCTACAGTAGATTGAAGCATTGCTCTTCACGAAATAGCTCCACCTCCAAGAGTAAGACGTATCCCATGATGAACCTTTGCTTGTCCAAATCATCAGCGAAGTTCAAACTGACATAACTTGCTAAATTGATCGATTCTCCCTTATTTAGGTAGTTCCAGCCAAATAACAAATGATCCACTTAATAGCTTCCCAATGTTCCTTACCCGGATTGCTCATGCATCGACTAATGAGACTCACTACATGAGTCAAATTCAGTCTGTTATAGAACATAGCATACATGAGACTCCCTATTGCACTGCCATAGGGTACTTGAGACATCTTTACAACCTCCTCATGTGAACTCGGGCATTATTTCTCGGATAATCTGAAGTGATTTGCTAAGGTTCTACAGACCGGCTTAGCCTTCCCATGTTGAACCACTCCAAGACCTTCTCAACATACTTCTTTTGATTTACCCAAGGCCTACTTGCACATCTATCTTGAAAGATTTCCATGCCAAGGATCCTTTTGTAGCACCAAGATCCTTCATTTCAAACTTGTTGCTTAATTGAAACTTTAGGAAACGACATCACTCGTTTTTCTTGTAGCAATAAACACGTCATCAACATAGAGCATCAACAAAATGAGCGACTTATCATCCAAAACTCTATAGTAAAGAATCATGCACACTCCTCATGTAGCCAATATGAAGCATAAAAGAATCAAACCTTTTATTCCATTGCCTCTAAGATTGTTTCAAACTGTGAAGTGATCTCTTGAGCAAATAAGTGTGATTCTCTTTCCCTTCAAGCTTGAAGCCTCCGAGCTGCTCTATGTAAATTTTCTCCTCCAAGTCACCCTGAAGGACTATTGTCTTTGTAGGAAAAAAAACTAATGAGAATAAATAAATTTGTCTGTGGCGTGCAAGCATAAGCACTGTCTTTAAGGATGATTCCGTCTCTCGGAGCGTGAAACTCGGTGCGATAGGCTTCTGATGGCTATCCTCCCAAGATATAACATACCTTATTCTATATTTCGCACCGAATATTAGAAGGAACAGAAACAACATTGTGTATAACCCAGCAAGGAAAAGGAAAGGAAAGATTTAAAAAAAAAGAAATTTCTCTATTTCATTTAGTGTATATATTTTTAAGATTGTCTTATGAGATTTTATATTAAGACAAAATAGAGCCGTTAAAAGAGCCGTTGTAAAATAATGAAGGATTCATTTGAGAAATAAATTAAACGTTACAAAACGATTGAAAAGCTGTTATATGACCGTTAAGAAACCGTTATGTGACTGTTAAAAATAATGATGGTCTTTAATGCGGTCATAACTTTTATCGAAGCTATTATTGTAAATATTTCAAAATATTATTAAAATATCCAACAATCCTCCACATATTTCAAAAGATTTTGAAAATAAAAATTAATATGATGCTGGGTTATTGGAGTGTAATGCATCGAAACTAGTGCTTGTTAGGCTATGAACTAACTCTAAAAAAAATGAAATATAATTCATGAAATTATTGGTGAAGTTCGAAACTTCTATGAACCAAAAATTTCTTTTGTGAATTATAATTTTCATCAATCACATTGCACTCCCACAAACTTTGTTGTTCAACGCGGTTTTGAGCTAATAGGCCATGCGCGTGCTTGGTTTATTCGTAAGTGCTTGAGAGATTTTCGCCAAAAATTCTCATAGGAGTGGTCCCACTCCACACTTATATAGGTGATTCCGTCAAGTGTATTTTGCAGCTTAATACACCACCAATAATGGTTATGAAATTTCATTAAGAGCTTAGCTCAATCTCTTTTTTCCTTGCAGTTTTGCACCATTCTCATCTTAGGATGGACAATAATTTTTAATAGTGCATCAATAGAACAACAAGTAACTTGTTATTACCCATACAAACCTAATTCATGAGATCGCCAATCACATAGTGTCGCGACCTTCCCGAATTTGGTTTGAAGGGTAAATTACCTAAAGAAGGCTAATGGATTACTAAGTCCGAAAACTTGGCACGGACCCTCCCAAGTCCTACCAATCGCGACTTGATAGAAATTAACTCATTTAAACATGCAATTATATTCAATTTGGAGCCGCCACTAACCAATTAGGGTTGGTTAGAAACCCAAGTAAAGTATGGGAGAATACTTTACTTT
Source organism: Eucalyptus virginea (assembly GCA_014182375.1). Lineage (NCBI taxonomy): Eukaryota > Viridiplantae > Streptophyta > Magnoliopsida > Myrtales > Myrtaceae > Eucalyptus > Eucalyptus virginea. The sequence continues at coordinate 53,581,990 of CM024518.1, forward strand.
TGCGAACTGCAGATTCGATAGAGTCCCGGGGACGTATTACTTACGCAGATTAGTCTAACGCCATTTCGGTACCTTTTATTTTAATTTCAAAAAATATTTTGCAGGCAATGTTGATTAATTTTAACTTAAGCTATGAACATGCAAATGGTGGTCATGCGAGTGCACAATCAATAAAATAACATTCAAATAAAAAATGCTAATAAAAATGCATGTCCTAAACATAATTTCTAAATGACATGATATCTAATTTTTCTTTTTCTTTTTTGTTAAAAAAAATGTTAATTATATGCAATCTTAATCTAACTTAATATGCATGAATTTATTTTAATAACATGCGAGATGCAATTCATATGGTATGACTTAAATTTATCACTATATGTATGCAATCTAAATTATATAATCCTAAATATGCATATCTTTACGTGATATGAGATGAATGACGTAGGTATTTCTACATGTATCTTTCTTTTTTATGATTTTATTTTAATGATGATTCATTTTTTAATGCATATATGCATGCAACCTATGCTAAATGATGATATGAAATGAGATTAATTATGAATTAACCTATTAACTAACCAAGGTAATGATCTTTAGTTTTTCTTTTTTCTTTTTAATGACATAATGTTTTTTTATTGAAAAAATAACATAATGATGGAATACTAATCTTTGGCTTTTTTTTTATTAAAAAAAACTACATGATGGGAATATTAAAACATTAATCTATGACCCACTAACTAGAGTGCAACATGTGGTGTGATTTATATGACCTAAATAACATTTTTTTATTCTTTTTTTTTTTGTTTTATTAAAGGAGAGTTAACCTAATCTAAAATCAAAATGCGTTGCTTTAAACATGAGATATGTATGGACTTAAATACCTAAGTTCTATAATGCATGATATATAATGAACAAATAACGATGACATGCCAAAAAATCCATCCATGTAAATCAATCGATGGCATATTATTTTAATGTGAATCAATGATGCAAAGTAATTCATGAATTTATATGAAAAGTCAAAATAATCAAAAATCTAAACCGACGTCTCGCGGCCAATATTTTTGATTATTATGACTTAATATGACAAATTTCATAATTGGATAATGATAAAAACAAAACAAATTAAGTCAATTCCACAAGCTAAAAAATCCAAATAATGGCTGAATTTAACCTAACATTTTACCTAGCTTGGAAAATTATCTCCAAGATGGAAACCAGCAAGGAACGATTCCAAATTCACCCTTTTCAAGCTTCAAGTGACCTGCACAAGGAAAATAGTACCAACGGTACTGAACTTGCTGGACAACTTCGGATGAAGGATGGTCAGCATCGGAGCGGGCGAGGAGACAACCGGCGTCGGAGCTCCGGTGAGGACTAGGCGGCAGCAGCAGCAGGGAGGCGCGGCGTCGATGACCGGCAAACAGCAAGGTCGCGGGTCGCAGGTTGCGGAGGTGCGGAGCTCCGGCGAGATTCGGCAATTCGGAGCTGGTGTCGTCAAGTGCCGCGGCGTCGAGCACGGCGAGAACAGGGAGATCGGCGAGTGGAGCTGGACACGAGCACTGCAGGCGTTCGAGCTCGCGGGTCGCCGGAGGCAAGGCGCAGGCGTCGGGTACGGCGGGCTTCAGGTCTGCGTCAGGAAGAGGCGGAGCAAGGCGGACAGGCGGTTGCTGTGGCGTGCGTCGCTCGGCGTCCGGTGGCGTTCGGCGGCGTCAGTGCAACACGGGCCGCCGGATCAGGGGGCTTTCCGTCAGGTTCCGGTATTGAACTTGAGCGTCGCCGGATTGAAGCATAAACGGAGCCGGCCGTCACTGTGGAGAGGAGCAAAAATCGGAGCCGGCAGGAGGAGGAGCCGTCGGTCTGCAGGCAGCAAATTCCGGCGGGTGTAGGGGAAGAGGATGAACAGTAAACGTCCAATCCCCCTGCCGATTGAACTTTTGCTTCTGCTTTTCCCCTTTTTTTTTTTTTTTTTTTCTTTTTGCTTTCACATCACTCACCTATCTCTCTCTCACGTCTTCTCTCTGCTTTCACCTTCTTTTTTTGACTTTTTCCTTCTTTTCTCTCTCACCTGACACTCTCTCTCACTTGTCTCTCTCACTCTCTACCGCAGACTTCCCCCATCCACTTTCTGCCACTGTACTTTTGCTCTTTTTCTCTTCAAATTGCTATTTTTGGACGAACAATGAAGAGAAGCTCTCTCCTGAACCGAAGCCTCGGCTTCTCTTTTTATAGAAGAAAAACTTGAAATTGTTGAAGATCCGGCGATATTCACTCAACTTCTTCAACAAAGAAATGGCTCCGAAATCCGGCTGTCGAATTATTTTGAATTCAAAAATTTTTTTTCAAAATTTTTCTCTGACCTCTTTTCCCTCTACAGCCAAATGCTATATTATTATTTTCTAAAACATAAATTAAATTTTAAAATAGGTGTCAACACATAGGTTGGGTTACCATCACTGTTGCTTTTCCTCAATTGGCTTAAGTCCCATTCCTCTTGATGTGTTATAAATTAATTTTCTTCCCACAGGTTTAATCAAAGGATCGGCCAAATTCACTTATGACTTTACAAAATCGATGGATATAATTCTATCTTTAAGTAGCTGTTTTACTACATCATGTCTTAATCTCTGATGTGTCTATTTTTACCATTGAAAGTTCTATTCTTTACAATGGCTATTGCTACTTGGCAATCACAGTGCATAGACACAGAAAGTGTCGGTTTTATTCCTAAAGGAATATCCACTAAGAGGTTCCTTAACCACTCAGCCTCGTTGCCAACCAATTCTAGAGCCAAACTCTGACTCCATGGTGGATTTAGCAATTATTGTTTGTTTGGCTGACTTCCAAGTTACAGCACCTCCACCAAGAGTGAACATATATCCACCAGTGGATTTTGTCTCATCTGAATCCGAAATCCAATTAGCATCACTATATCCTTCTAATACAGTTGGAAATTTACTATATAAAATATCATAATTCATGGTTCCTCTCAAAATATTTCATTAATCTGCTCAAAGCAGTCCAATGATCATTATTGGGATTTTGTGTATATCTATTTAGTCTACATACAACATAAGCTATATTAAGTCGAGTATAATTCATCAAATGTATCAAACTCCTAATAATTTGAGCATACTTAGACTGAGCCACACCATCTCCTTTATTTTTCACTAATTGGATATTAGAATCATAAGGAATATTTACAGGTTTGACATCAAAGTGATCATATTTTTTAAGTAGCCTCTCCACATAATGCGCTTGAGTAAGCATTAGGCCATTATCACTTTTTATGATTCTAACACCCAAAATAATATTAGCTTCCCCCATGTCCTTAATATCGAATTTAGAAGTCAAAAAATATTTCGTTTCATTCACTACATCAATACATGTACAAAAAATAAGCATGTCATCAACATATAAGCTAATAATTATAGATTCACTATCAACAGTTTTTGTGTATACACATTTATCTACTTTAATAGAGAAAAATCTATTATTAACTAGAACATCATCAAATTTCTTATACCATTGCTTTGGCGCTTGCTTTAAGCCGTATAAGGATTTAACAAGTTTACAAATTTTGTTCTTGGCCAGAAAAATTACAGCCCTTAGATTGCATCATGTAAATTTTCTTTTCCAAATCACCATTTAAAAAAGCTATTTTAACATCCATTTGCTAAATAATAAGTTTGTAAATAGAAGCCAAATCAATTAAAACACGAATAGATGAAATTCTTGTAATCGGAGCAAAAGTATCAAAATAATCAACATTTTGTTTTTGAGTAAAACCTTTTGCAACTAATCTTGCTTTATATTTATCAATAGAACCATCAAGATTATATTTTCTTTTAAAAATCCATTTACAACCGATCGGTTTTGCACCGGGTGGTAAATCAAGTAATTTCTAAGTTTGATTTTGTAAGATATAATCAATTTCGATTTTTATAGCTTCTTTCCAAAAATTGCTTTCTGATGAAGATATTGCTTTAGAATAAGTCAAAGGATTATTATCAATAAGATAAGTATAAAAATCATTCCCAAAAGAAGTTTCTTTCCTTATTCTTTTGCTCATTCTCAATTCATCATTTGAATTTTTGAAAACGTTTTTATGAAGAGATGCAGGAGAAATAGTATCAACACTTAAAGGAAAAATATGCTAAAAAATTCTGCATTTTTTGTCTCAACTATAATATTATTATCAAGCACGTCACTTTTTAATACAATAAATTTATATACAATACTATGTTCATCATAACCAATAAATATGCAGTCAAATGATTTAGATCCTATTTTCCTTTTCTTAGAATTAGGAAGCATAACCTTAGTAATACATCCCCACACTTTCAAATATTTTAAATTAGGATGATAACCTTTCCAAAATTTATAGGGTGTTTTACCTATTTTCTTATGAGGTATTTTATTTTGGATGTGACATGCGGATAAAATAGCTTCACCCCATAAATTATTTGGAGCATTAAAACTAACAAGCATAGAATTCATCATCTCTTTCAAAGTCCTATTTTTCCTTTTAGCTATGCCATTAGATTGAGGGGAATAAGGAGGCGTAGTTTCATGAATTATTCCTTCATTTTCACAAAATTTGTTAAGCAATACATATTCTCCACCTCTATCCAATTCTTTTTATCCTTTTATTCAATTGGTTTTCTACCTCAGCTTTATACAAAAGGAACATATCAAAAGCTTCATCTTTATGCCTAAACAAATAAACTTTAGTAAATCTAGAATAATCATCAATGAAGGTGACGTAATATTTTTTACCTCCTCTAGTCATAGTTTGTTTTAAATCTCCTAGATCGGTATGAATTAAACTCAATAAATGAGATTCTCTATTTAAAAAAATACAAGACTTTTTATTAATTTTGTTTCGGCACATATTATACATTTATTAAAACATGGGTTTTTAATTCTAGAAATTAAACCTTGTTTTTGCGTTTTCTTAATATAAGAAATACTAACATGATCTAATCTACCATGCCATAAATCAACAGATTCAATCAAGTAAGCGAAAGTAATAGCATTTTCATTGATAACATTGGAAACGTTAAGAACAAAAAGTCATTGATTACAATAGTCATTTCCCACAAAGACGTTATTTTTGTCATTACAATCTTATTAGATTCGAATGACACCTTCACCCCAACCTTTCCTAAAAGCGCTATTGAGACCAAGTTTGCCCTTATATTAGAGACGTGTAATACATCATTTAGGGCCAAAGTCTTGCCGGATGTGAGCTTGAGAAGAACGTTTCATTTCCCAAGAACTTGAGTAATTTTTTAATTACCAAGTTAAATAATCTCTTCTCTTTCCCCTACTTTGGTGTGTAGGAGGAAAATGCATTTTTGTTTGCACAAATATGCTTGGTAGCACCCGAGTCTACCACCCACTCTTTCACATTAGCCACAATGTTGGCATAGGAAATAACCACAACAATTATATCATTAGAGTCATTTGCTTTAACCAAATGACTTTTGGTTTAGCAGGATTGTCATTTCTCATTATTCTCTTTCGGCAAAGGTGTCTTTGCATGATGACCTGGTTTTCCACAAACAAAGCAAGAGCCTTTCTTTTGAAGGTGGGGGTGAGCAACCTTGGGTTTGTAATTAGGTTTTTTGTTATAATACCTGTTTTGGTGATGTTGAAATTTGTCTTGCACCAAATTTGCCCTGGTAGCAGTTTTCTTAGCTTTGGTAGCTTTGATCTCCTTACGAGTTGTATCCTCAATGATAATATACACAATCAGATCGGTTAGTGACAATTGCTTGTTCTTGTGCTTGAGTTATTGCTTATAGTTATTCCAAGACTCGGGCAACTTTTTAATCAAAGGGTTCGCAATAAATTCTTCTTGTAAATTGATGTCTTCTACCTTCAAGTCCTCTACTAGCTTGTGATATTAATTGATTTGCGTCTTGATCTCCTTATCATCAGACATTTCCCATTGATAATAATTTTCGATTACAAATTTTTTTCTACCCACATCTTCAGCAGTGTACTTTGCAGTCATGGAGTTCCATATTTGTTTCGCTTCCTTATTAGCGTGTATCCATTGATCTCGAAGCTTGTTATCAGTTGGTTTGGCTTCCGTAAGTGCAAAAGCCACGCCGTGCACATCTAGGATAGAGAAAACCCTTTCTTGCCACATTCTGAAATTGTTGCCATTAAAAACTTCGATCTTCGATATGTCGGGGAATGGTTTAGCATGGGACATATGTGGTAGTGGTGATAGTGCAACTGGACTAGTGGAGATTGAGGCATTAGTAGCAGCAGTATCAACTTGATGCTCCATAGGAATTATCCTTAAGATTGTAGGAAAAAAAACTGATGAGAATAAATAAATTTGTCTGAGGCGTGCAAGCGTAAGCATTGTCCTTAAGGATAATTCCGCCCCTCGGAGTGCAAAACTCGGTACGATAGGCTTCTGATGGCTATCCTCCCAAGATACAATAGATCTTCTTCTATATTCCATTAGAAGGAACAGAAACAACGTTGTGTATAACCCAAGCAAGGAAAAGGAAATTAAAGATTTTTAAAGAAATAATATTTTTATTTCATTCGGTGTATCTATTTTTAAGATTGTCTTATGAGATTTTATATTAAGACAAAATAGAGCCATTAAAAGAACCGTTGTAAAATAATGAATGATTTATTTGAGAAATAAATTAAACGTTACAAAACGATTGAAAAGCCGTTATATGATCGTTAAGAAACCGTTATGTGACCGTTAAAAATAATGATGGTCTTCAATGCGGTCATAACTTTTATCGAAGCTATTATTGTAAATATTTCAAAATATTATTGAAATATCCAACAGTCTTCACATCCAACCGCTCGAGCTCCAAGTCATACATGGCCACCAAAGCTAGTAAAACACAAATTGACTATGTTTTACAACCAGGGAAAATATCTCGTTGTAATTGTTCCCCTCCTTCTGCATAGCCCTTAGCAACAAGTCGAGTCTTGTATCTATCTTGCTCTTTCTCTATTGTTGCTTCCTTTCTTCGAAGAACCCATCTGCAACCAATGACTTTGGGATCCTTGGGTTTCTTCATAAGTTCCCATGTCTCATTCTTTTGTAACGACTCCATCTCCATTATCATCGTGGTCACCCACTTTTCTTTGTGATCACTTTTCAAAGCTTCATGATAGGAGCTTAGGTGCCGAAGCCTACGGTAAGAACATAAGCAACCATGTCCTCAAAATTGTACCTCTTTGGTGCTAAGAGAGTGCACCTTCCTCAACCCGTTGCAATGGCATGAGGAACTTTTACCGTTTCTTGAACTTCCGGAGTTTCATCGGATGACTCGCCATTCTCTATAGATTCTCTGGCTTCAAGCTCCACCTTAATGATATATTTATCATTCTTGTCTTCAGCAATTGCGTGCGGCACATAACTTATTTTAACATTGCAGATTCATCGAACACAACATCCTTGCTTGTCAGAATTTTCTTCTCACTTGGATCCCATAATTTGTAGCCTTTCACTCTTTTCTCGTGATCAAGAAATATGCACTGTTTTGACTTTGGATTCAACTTTGAGCGCTTTAAACTCTGCACATGTACACAAGTAAGACAACCGAATATTCTTAAATTAGAATAATCGACAGTTTTACCAGTCCATATTTCTTCTGAATTTTGCATTTAAATGCAGTTGATAGAGACAATTCACAAGATAACATGTCATGCATACAGCTTTCACCCAAAACTCCTTGCTCGAGTCCCCGCATGCAGCCTTATGCTTCGAGCTCTCTTTAATAAGGTTCAGTTCATCCTTTATGATACACCATTTTGTTGGGGCATATTTATAACTATGAAGTGATGTCTAATCCCTTCATTCTTGCAAAACTCCATGAATGGTGTTGATTTGTACTCTCCTCCATTGTCTGATCTCAAGCACTTAAGCTTCTTCCTCGTCGAAGTCTCAACTTCGGCTTTCCATTCTTTGAACTTGTCAAAGACCTCACTTTTGCGTTGCATGAAGTAGACCCAAACTTCCCAAGAGAAATCGTCAATGAATGTTACGAAGTATTCCTTCTCGCTTTTTGACTTAAATGGTGAAGGACCCCATACATTCGGTGTACATATTCGAGCATGCCCTTGTTCATATGAGTTGCAACATTGAATCATACTCTATATTGTTTTTGAAAGACAAAAAATTTTGCAAAAATCTAATTTGCATATTTTCATACCTTGGAGTGCACTCCTCTTGTGAAGCTCCATCAATCCTCTTTCCCCCATATGGCTGAGATGCATATATTATAGATAGGTTTTATTTATCTCTATGCTAGCATTCGTGGACACAAATGCTCCACCTTGCATTGTGGTTCCTACAAGTCAATATAGATTACCATGCCTCTGTCCCTTTAGAACAACCAGAGCTCTCTTAATCACCTTCAAGACTTCACTTTGAGCCAAGTACTTGCATCCATTGGATTCAAGTGCTTTAAATGAAATCAAATTCTTCCTTAGACCCGATACATGAGCACATTTGCAAAGGTTCTGATCATGCCATCAAACATCCTGATTTTCACGGTTCCAACTCCCATAGTCTTGCATAAAGTGTCATTCCCCATGAAAACTGAACCACCATTATATGCCTTGTATTCATCGAAGGCTTCTTGATGAGGACTCATATGATAAGTGCATCCCAGAGTCCAAGATCCATGAATCTTCGGAGGTGTCCTTCCCTAATGATATGGACAAGACATCCCCATCATTGGTCTAAGTGCTGTCGATTACACTTGTTTCATCCAAGCTCCTCTTCTTTTTCTCATTCTTATTTGAACGGAATTTCTTAGTATGCCTTTCTTCATTACATCCGTAGCATCTTCCTTTGAACTTTCCCTTGGATTTTGATCGACCCCTACAGCTCAATCCTTGATCTATCGATCTTCTTCTTCCTTGACTGTTTTTCTCCTTTTTAAAGAATCTTTCTCCTAAAGATTTTGAACTACTTGCCCTTTTTCAGGTGTCGTTTAAAATTAGGGCAATAGTTACCTCTCCGATCTCTAGGGTTTCCTTGCCATAAGAGCATAGTCACCAAGTGGTCAAACGAATCCAACAACAATGCCAATAGTAGAAGCGCTATATCTTCATCCTTGAACTTCACCTCCAAGCTTGTAAGTTCACTAATCATATGATTGAACAAGTTAATGTGTTCCAACAGATCTCCTCCTCCATTCATCTGAAGTGAATACAATCCCTTCTTCAAGAACAACTTGTTTGTAAGGGATTTCGTCATGTAGATGCTTTCGAGTTCGAGCCATACCTCCAGAGCGGATGCAATTTCCACCACGTATTGAAGGGCTTCGTTTGATAGATTCAATCGAGATCACCCTACATGCCCTCTCCATCATGTTGGCCTAGTCATCATCGGTGATGGTGGCTGGCTTGTTCAATCTTCCCAAAAAAACCTCGATAAATCTTGTCGAATCAACGATCTTTCATCCTTTTCCGCCATAGTGTAAAATTATTCTTCTTGATGAATCATTTGACAGTGAATTGAACGATCAAACCTTTTCTAGCCATCTAGTTAGAAGTCACAAAGTCGCAGAACGAAAAACCTAGATTACTCTAATACCAATTGTTGTGCAAAAGAGCACTCTAACTAGATGAGATGAAAATAAAAACAAGAATAATCAAGGACAAAGAGATTTATGAAAAAATCCGCCTACGTCCATAATAGAGAGAGAGAGAGAGAGAGAGAGAGAGAGAGAGAGAGAGAGAGAGAGAGAGAGAGAGAGATAGACGATTTCTTATTAGAGAGTATTTAGATACAAGATACAATACTAAATAAATAGATCCTCAAATCCTCACTTCCCTAATCCTAATAGGAAATGAATTCCATCCTAAAGATCTTATCAATTTAGTAAACTAAATGATATATCTTTAATGATTATCCTCAAATATTAGGAATATCATGACATATCCCATTTATATTGAATTAGGACTATCTCCCATGCAATCCCATGTAAATAGGTCTAAAAATAGGAAATAAACAAACTTCACGGAATTCTAGATAATGTCAACACTAGGTTCTACCTTGAAACCACGCTTACCCTTTATGGAAGCTAGCCTAGCCACCATCACTGCCGTGTTTATGCCTAGGCATTGCAATTATATCAATATAAGAACATATTTGGATAAAGTAATTATTGATTCAATTCGTGATAACTGCAAAAGTAATTTTGTTTTCGTAGAAGATACTTCAAACTTTTCTAGAACCGGTTTAGTTGGGAATAGAATTGGTTCAAAATGATACCTGGATAGAACTAGGTTTCGAACTTGGAATTGGGAATCAACTGGTCATGGGTCAATTCTAGCTTGCAAAATTGGGAACCAGATCAATTCTTCTCAAAACTGGTTGATTCGGCTACTTTGGTCCAGTTCTAGATTAAACTGGATTTAATGCTTATCCTTACTAATAATCAGGGTGACCAACGATATACACTAGACCCTACTTTTTTCCCTGGCATGACATGTGTCTATATAAATTCTTAGTGGCACCACGTACCAATAATATCTCGCCGCATGAAACTTACTTCAATAGTTATATACACTATTATATAACATAAAGAGATCTCCTACTTTAAAAAGAGCACATTATTATTGTCCTAAATTATTCTTAGGTAGAATATAAATTCTATCAAAAGACAAGTAAGTAAATTAATAATTTTATTTTATCTCTCATGTATTTCAATTTTAAAATTTGAATTTTTTTATGTGTAAAGAACCTCATGAAAAGAAGTTCAAATCTTGAAATGTTTTTTTTTAATCTTTTTAAATATGTGTTTTATTTATATTGTGTAAATAATTTATTTGACTCAAGTATTTCGTGATAAGGTGATATTGAAAAATGATAAATCTTTTAAAGGACTTATAAACGAGTTCCCTGATGCACTTCCTAAGTGTACTTAATAAGGAAGTTGTTGATTTTCAATGCATCAATTGCACACATCACAAGGGAGGTGGTATGTTGAAAATTACTTTCCTTGAATAAGTACTTAAAAAGTTTAACTTTTTGGATTAAGATAGGATAAGCTTTTATGAACGATCTATTGATAGAAGGGAAGATCTACACCGGAGAGGAAGAAGATATTACTGGCCAAGGAAACCCTACAAGGAGTTTTTCTTCCCTTGCTTGTGAGACGTTGATGAGAAGGAGAGGTGGATGAATCGCGAATTGGACTGCACTACCGCAAAAGCTCTTTTGGCTGCCCACTCCATGACTTGCCATAGATGAGTGTGTGCTTCATGGCGGTTTGCCATTGCCAAGACGCTAGCTCCTCAACTCAACAACCTAGCTTCACATTGAGGATAGCTAGTAAGTATCACTCAGAAGGGGGTGAATAAGTAATTAAGCAAAATCTTGACAATTTAAAGCGGAATAGAATGAATCAAGATTAAAGTCTCAATAAGGGATGGATTTTGAAATAGTGTTCAAAATATGTTAATTAGAGTATCGGATTTTGAAGCATCCAAAGAGTGTGTAATGGACGATAACAATAAAAAATAAGAGTTAAGCATAAAGAGAAATTACACATAAGGTTTATAGTGAGTCGGCTTAGATTAAACCTATATCCATTCTTTTATCTTTGCCGACAGATTGGCTGATATCCACTATATGATTAACAAGATATTACAACTTTAAGTACACAACACTTAGTAGTAAATCACATTATCTCACTCTGTCACTCTTTTTGTATTTCTCTTATGATCACAAACTTTTAAGCTCACGAAAGAAAAATGTATTATCGAAATACGTTTGGACTTTAGAATAATAGGTTCTTGGCCTCATCTCTTACTTGCTCCTCAGCTTCTTATTTTCCTTAAATACTCTTTTACTTCCAAACTAGCTGTAGGACAGTCTCTAGAGGATTATCTTTCAATTTATTTGTTGGATAGATCTGTATTAAGAAGATTTGATGGTTGTTGAGTGGCAAACATAAAATCTTCACTTGACTTTGATTACCCATACAATCAAAATCTCGATTTCCTTAAGTAGACATTTTTCTTTGGAAAGTATTTGTCTCAGGATTGATTTGCCAATCAAATAAGATTGAATGAATCAAATCTTTCTTGGTGTGAAATCCAAAGCAGATAATTAGCTGTTATACATTTTGGACTTGTGTCACGTTCTGTCAAATTATTTAGTTCTGAACTTTTTATGTTCTAAACTAGTTACATTCTGAACTTCATCAGATGGGAATGAGAGTAATTCTCTCAATTTTTATCTTTAATATAAGATATGGATTTAAGCGTAAGCTCATTTTCTCTGACGTAGACTTTATAATATGTGCTTGATTGATTTTCTGGATCAACATAAGTCAAGATAATTATCAGACTTACTAAAATCTCATGGACAGTTTTGTTAACATCAAAATGTGCTGAGAGTTTTCTCAACACACATAACCTTTGCTCGGATGGATATTGCTTTTGTCGAGCCTGAGTCTCCAGCACATCATGTTCAATCCCAATATGCGTGTTAGCATCGAACTGCCCAAGTTGAAGCAATTCTACGTAGGTCCTGAACCGAAGCCCACCTCGAGCCCATCCTCGTCCTCGGAGTACACTGTCACGATCTTTATGTCCTTCTATCGTCATCAGCCGATACTCACATTTGCCCTGTCGGGAGGACATGTACGGATGGAAGTGGCGTGTGATCCTGGTTGTAAGCCCAACGTCTAGAACTGATGCATTGCAAAGGGCGGTTCCTGGCCAGAGAGGCATTCAAGTGGATAATGACTCAGGATGCTGAGGGGAACGTATCCCGTGGAAGCACGGTTGGAACTCGAGCACGGGTTCCTTGCGGAGGAGACCGACGGCTGTTCATATCTCGCGGGATGTTGTGGCTCGTTGTTGGTGGTTTGGACAATCCTTGGTGGCAAATTGGGTCAATTCCTCAGAGGAATCCGAATCTTGGAGGTGGATCTGGAGAGGGGCACTCAGACAGGGTGAAGAACTTGGGGCACGGACTCAGACAGAGGTGAAGCTTGGGGAACGCATTCATCTTTTTGAACTGTTCTTCATTTTCCGTGGAAAATTGTTCAATAGTTCTCAACTATTGTATGTAATTCGATCCTAAACTTTAAAATTTAATTAATTTAATCCTAAACCTTTGGTCCTTCCGGCTAATAACCGGAAATTGCTAAACAATTTAATAAATGTTAGCTGTCTTAATTAGCACGGTCAATCTAAGGTGGATGATTTTGAAAAAGAAAATTAAAAAATTATCTTCTTCAATGTTGACTATGCCACATAAGATGCTGTTGATTGAATTGCCATTTCAATGATTTCGGCAAAAAAATAGCTAAAAGTATTACATTGGAAAATTGTAGGTTTTGGGACTAAATTGACCAAATTGAAAGTTTAAGTGAAAGATTTGTTTATAATGACATTAATGGATCCGAATACTTCCTCATTATTCATTAGGGTTAATACCTTGAAAAACCCCAAACTGGTACACTTGTGACAAATTTACCCCAAACTATTTTTTTGACCATGAAAAACCCCAAACCAGGACACCAGTGACAAATTTACCCCAACTAACTATAAAAATCCTAAACCGATACATTTATGACAAATTTACCCCAAACTAATTTATTCGACTACACAAAACCCAAAACTGGTAAATTTGTGATTAATATACTCTTCGCTAAATTAGATTAATACCACAAAAAAATCACAAAAATTATAAACTGTGACAAACAAAGTGTAAAACTCAATTTTATTGTCATATAAGAAGTGGAAATAGCATGTGTCATTTATTGTCATGTGTCATTTAACTTTATAATTTAACAAGAAAATTTAACTAAAACTAACAGAGGGTAAATTTGTCACAAGTGTACCAATTTAGAGTAAATTTGTCAAAGGTATATCAATTTGGGGTTTTTAGTGGTAAAAAAATCATTTTAGGTAGATTTGTCACATGTGTACTAGTTTGGGGTTTTTCAGGGTATTAATCATATTCATTATATATCCATGAATAACAAAAAAAAGAAAAGAAAAGAAGAAGAAGAACCTAGGTATCTTGGAATTTTCTCTTTTTGACAAAAATAATTTTTATGGAAGTAAGATCTAACAATTAAAAAAACATATAAGAATTTTATCTTTTTGGTAACCAAATTCTATATAAAAATGGAAAAAATAAAAAAAGAAAGTAAATAAATTTGAGACCTCCACTTGAAATTGCAATTAAATGATTGATGATAATTTTATTTCTTTGATAACAATTAGGTGGATTTAGTCATATAAGAAGTGGAAATAGCATTGTTTTTTTTTTTTTTTATCCCATTTCTCCTTCTCCCCTCGTAGCTATGTTATAAACATAACTCCAATCACTACCATGGAAGCCAGCCTATCAACACCATCTATTACATGTAGCCACTATCACTACCATGTTATTGCCTAGGTAGTGCCGTTGTATCAATATAAGAACATATTTGGATCTAGTAATTATCGATTCAATTTGTGATAGATGCAAATTTTTTTTTGTTTTCTTTAAAAGATACTTACAAACTTGTTTAGAATCAGTTTAGCTGGGAATAGGATTGGTTGAGCCAATTCCTAGGTAGAATTAGGTTTTGAACTTGGAATTGGCAATCAACCGGTCATGGGTCAGTTCTAGCTTGCGAAATTGGGAACTAGACCAATTCCTCTTAAAACTGGTTGATTCATGCTAATTTGGTGTAGTTCGCAAATTGAACCAGATGTGATGCTTATCCTTACGAATAATTATGGTCACCAACAACATACACCCTACTTTTTTCACTGGCATGGCATGTGTCCATATAACTTGTTAGTGGCACCAAGTACCAATAATATCTCGCTGCGTGAAACTTACTTTAATATTTATTAATACTACTATATAAAGTAAAGAGATCTCCTACTTTTACAAATAGAACAATATTACCCTCCTAAATCATTCTCAATTAGATATTTTATAAATATTCTATCAAAAGTATGTAAATTAATAATTTTATTTTATCTCTCATGTATTTGAATTTAAAGTTTGAACTTTTCTATGTATAAAGAACCTCATCAAAAGACTCTTACCAAAAAAAAAAAAAAAAAAAAACCTCATCAAAAGATATTCAAATCTTGAAATGTTTCTGTTACCTTTTCAAATATGTGTATAATTTATTCATATCATGTCAATAATTTATTTGACTCAAGCCTTTCGTGATAAGGTGATTTTGACACATGACAAATCTTGTAAAAGGTCTTATTAATGAGTGCCCCAATGCACTTCTTAAGTATACTTACTAATGAAGTTGTTGACTTTAAGTATAATACAAGGGAGGCAATGCATTGAAATTTGAAATTAGAGTCTTTCCTTGGATGAGTACTTAAGAAGTGCCTCGAACAAAATCCATCTAACTTTCAAGCTAGGATAGTTTCCACTGGGGCAAGCACGCCTTCCGGGGAAAGAGAAAAATGGATAGTTAGAGGAATTAAATTACGAGACTTATTTATATAGTCGAAGGAAAGATCACTGAGAGGCATTAAATTCATTTGGAGTTTGAGTTCCCAGGCTTCTAAATTAGTGCCGGTAAAAGAAGGGTATCTAGTTGTAGTGTTTAGTAGTGTGTAAATGGATAGAGCAGTGGGAAAGACATTTTGAGTTCTCAGTGGGACTTATGTTACATCCTAGACAGCTAATGCTACTTTCTAACCATCTAGAGATCTTGTGGAAGTTAGAGTTGCTGTCAGCTGAATAGAGTCCAGCCAATGCGTGGGATAGGAACGGCAGTAGGTGCAGTCTTTCTCTAAGCCTTTTTGAATTGCCCCCCAACCAATGTAATTGCTCCTATAAGTTAAAAAAGATGTCGGTTTCACATTTTAAGAAGAATTTCGAATGGATAAAACTAATTATGAAGTCATCATCACCCCACTTTGGGCCTATGCTAGTCAATGCAGTTGCATTGTCGTGCCAAAGCCCAAACTTGTTGGCTTGGCTAAGAGCCTAGGCCCACCACATGGTCCACTTTCTTGATTTTCAACTTAGAAAGTCATAGAAATAGGACAATTAACCTAGAAAAATTTATAAAAGCCAAAATTACCATATACAAATCTAGAGATAGATTAATGACTTTTATCAATGGAATGGACCATTAATTTTTGATTCAATGATGTCGATTTAAAATAAGTATTTTTGATACGTATAAAATTATGTTGATAAGATATGACTCAGTTTTTGTGTTCAACTTATATTATACATTGGATTTGGGATTGTGAGTATCTAATATTACAAGGTAAACCTGCATAGTGGGCGGTCAAAATATTTACTACTTACTAAGCAATAGTTGCACACATCATTCTCCTTATCATGTTTTTGAGGTCCCTCAATTATTGTTATGTAGGACAATAGCAAGGATAGCAAGGAACTTTTGTTGATTGAGTTTTCGGTATGCCTTGAAGATAGGGAAAATTACCAAAAAAGTCCTAAATCTATTAATTGTGTCGATTTAGTTTTAAACTTATTTTTTTGTCTAATTGAATCCTAAAATTTTTACAATTGTGCAAATTTAGTCATTTCGGCTAAATTAGCCATTCGGTCCCGATAGACAATATTTTCATATTATTTTATTTTTTCAAATTTTTATTAATTTTTTAATCTTTTTTTCCTTTTTTTCTCCCTTTTTGTTTTTGCTCTCCTCCCTCCTTCTTCCGGCGACTACCTAGAGGGAAGGGCTGGTCGTTGAACTAAGGCGGTCGGCCAAGCCTAACATCGTGCAAGCTCGCCCCACCATCACTAAGCGAGGGCCACCCAGCCACCGGCAAGGCAAGCCCTTGTTGAATCAGGTGAGGGCAAGGCCCCTTGTCAAATCCATTAGTGAGGGATTGGCAAGCTCACCCTTGCCTAGATTCGGCAAGGGCTTGCCTCACCAATGGCCGGGCAACCCTTGCTTGGCAATGGGGAGGTGAGCCCTTGTCGGGGCCCCAGGCGAGGGCGAGCTCCTCAATCCACTGGCGAGTCCACCCTCACCTTGCCTCCCTAGTGGTTGGGTGGCCTTGTGTAGCGACGGCAGGGCGAGCTTGCCCTTAGTTGGGCTTGGCTAGTCACCTTAGTTCGGCAACCAGCCCTCCCCTTTGGTCGGTCTCTGATTCAAAATAATAAAATAATATTAAAATATTGTTGCTAGAGCGGTTAGCATCCACATTAGCGCCGACTGGCTAAATTTGGCCAGAAAGACTGAATTGACAAAATTACAAAATGTTTAGGACTTGATTAGCCAAAAAAATAAGTTTATCACTAAATCAGCACAATTACAATAGATTTATGACTTTTTTGGTAATTTTCCCGTGAAAGATGACTACATATGTTTTGTTGGATTACAGATACTTTAATATGTTGATTTGAATGTGAGGTTGTATTCTTCAAGTGGAGAGAGAGACATTAGTCTATTCTTACTTATTGTCAATCGTTTCAAACGAAAGAGGGAAACATGGCCTCCCCCTAGATACAAGCCGAGGACTCACAGTTCTCGTAGATCCCCGCCGTCTATCTTTTCAACTCGGGCATGATTCATAAAGTGGCACGTGGATGGCCTCGTCTTGTTCAGCAAAAGGACAAGATTATAGGAGAAACTAAAGTCGAGGAGAATTCAAGCTGTCGCAAAAAGCGTTGTAAGTTGATAATAGCGAGAAACCAATTAGAGAATGATTGGGCAACCTAGTAATCAACGAATATGACGTGCACCGTCAGGCCTTATCAACTCTATTATTATTGTTTCCTGATGGAAGGACGGTGGGAAGAGGAAGGACCACCGCTACCATAAAACATCTTTATCTGGTGGTGTTTTCATAAATATCGTGAAAATGCAAATGTCGAAAGTGAAATCTGATTGACTCTAACCAATTTTGCTTTATACATGAGCTGGCTTTTCACAAATTCAAATCCATACTAAACCTTCTTGAAAACACCATGGAGAAATTTTCAAAGAAACTATCTAATCGGTCCTAAATCTATTATACGAATCTTAATTAAATCTTACATTTTTCAATTTTACCAATTTGATCATAAATTTTTGTACGAAATTCCAATATAATCTTTTCATCGATTTTTGTTGGGTATCGTTAACGTGGCGGTGTGTTATATAGGATGGCCGACGATGATTGGACCACTACGTCAATAATTTCCCGGAAGGACTACATTAGAATTTCCTGCAAAAGTTTAGAACTAACTTAGCAAAATCAAAAAGTTTAGGATTAAATTATCATCCATACAATAGGTTTAGGATTGATTGGCTAATTGTTCCAAAAAATTCTATTTAGTATACTTCGTCTTTTGTATTCCAGAGTTCATTCTAATTGTTGATATTTTATAATCTGTCTTTGTCTCTCCGTCCTATATATGTCTAATGAATGGTTCCTGTAGATCCTGAAGTACGAAAACAAATGGAAAAGAAAACTGCGAGAGTATGGAATGTCAGCTAAATAATCTATGTCGGCCATGAGACACCGTAACTGTATATTACAAGTATCAAATCAGCAAATACATTAAAGACCACCGTAGGCGATAGGTAATACAAAGGGTAATAAGTTGAAATCTATGGAAAGCATAATTCAACATATCAACCCTCATGCGCACACATAATCAACAAACGACAACGTTCACATATATCTAATGGAATATACTATATACCATGCTCCTCTCAATACCTCAGTGTATCTTAATTGTTGCTAATATTTCATTTTCATAACTCAATAGTTAGTATTTATTGAGGCAGTGCAGGAGTATTGTGTTAAGCAGAAGATCCATGTCGTGATCTAACAAATCTCATAAAGACACCAAGTCGTGGGAATGAAAACCTTGTTTCAACAAACACTTCAAAGCTCTCCTTACATAAGCGGGCACGAAGTTTCGCACTCATAGCCAGCATCAGTGCATAGCGGCGGCCTTCCGTAGTCACATCTATGCAGGGTCCATGATGAAGAGGCTTTTCCATCGCTGCAGCAATCGCAACACCTTGAGTAAATAGGTCTCCGGCATCTGCACTCGTGGGCCGGCCTCCCACACCCATCACGGCACATTGGTGGCCTCCAGCATCTGCTCTCTTGTTCTGGCCTCCCACATCCATCATCGCACATTGGTGGCCTCCCGCAGTGACATTTACATGGACAAACATACACCCAGCCCATCACTTTCACCGCCAGGTGTGGTGGTGGAGGAGGAGGAGGAGGTGGTGGAGGAGGTGGTGGAGGTGGTGGTGGAGGAGGTGGTGGAGGAGGAGGAGGTGGTGGAGGAGGTGGAACAATTTTGATGCAGATAATTATCTCTCCTCCCTTGCAACATATCTTTTGTTGGACCTTCTCGGGATCGCAACCCACCACTTTGATCTTCACTGTGTTTTGTTTCTCGTCGAAGGTTGGATCTTTTACTTCTGCGTTCACAAAGTTTTATTAGCTCCATGTATTACGAACACTCGGTGCTATTCATCATAAATAGTAGCAGGTAAAGATGCGATCTATAATAGGGGATGATCGGTTCCTGGTCCGGTTTAATGGAACCGGTCACAATTGTTTTTCGTGTCTCCATTTAGAGCTCAAAACAAATCTTATGCTTCAAGCTGGATATCTTATTGTCCAATTATAAGCTCTTATTTTCTCAGGAACAAAAAACTAAACCCACTACTTTTTTTGAAGAAGTAAAATTAAAAAAAAAAAAAAAGAGAGTATATTTCGTCGGTCCAATCTGTTTGGTTCTCCCTTAAGACAGGGAATCGGATTGCCTAGACACTGGTTCCACTTTTAGGAATTAGAACCGGACTGACAATCCCCGGAACTTGACCCAACTAGCCAGTTCGGTCTAGTCCGGGCGGTTTTTAGTTCAGGCAGTCTGTTTTGCACATTTCTATGGTACACAATAGAACCCACGCATGTGCTTTGGAGAAAGAGGAAAGGGAAGAAAAAGAATTGATGCATACCTTTGTTATTCATCGATGCGATAAGAGAAGTACACAAATAAATTTATTGAGGTAAATGTAAGGGACTCACGAGGGATCTCACACAGGATTTTCCTGATCTTCTTGTAACAGCGACGACACTGAAGATCCACTTTGATCACCATCTCCGTGACCTACAACATTGAAAGCGAGCATAACAAAACTAGCTACAATATTGGGAAAGTATGGTCAAGTAGCTAAGTTCGAAAATTTAGATGAGACATCAAGATGAGAAGAACAGGAAGAGAATCGAATAGAAGAAATCGAGAAGATCGATGAGATAAAGAGGCAAGCTGAAGTGAATGCAGATTTTGTACCTGCTCTGCCATGTTTCTTGAGCTCATAAGATGAACTGCCTCCTGAACAAGTTCGCTTGCTTTAAATAGCGAAACATGAAGGTTTCCGCGTTGGTTCTGGTGTCATTTTCGCGTTAACTATTAGGAAGAGCTTGCGTTAAACTCATGACGTTACAGTATTACATCACCACATCATCTGCATTATTGGGCTTTCACTTGTTTTACCTTCCATCATCAACAGAATTACACTCGATCAAAGTCGGTACAACAACAGAAACAGGAAAAGCACAGAGACGACTGCTAGAATTTCATAAGTGAGTGTGGTGGGTTGAACCATACCATTTACACGTTTCGACGGTTTGCCAGTACATGCAATGGAAATCATATGGATTGCCCATGGATTATGTTGCAAAGCATTCGCTCGAACGGTAATAAACATAACAAGAAGGTAACTCATATATTGGATTTAGTTCAATCAATGTGACTTACTTCACAGGGAGAGAAACACAGGGTTCAACTATCGATTAAACGATACAAAGGAGATTAGAATCATACTGGAGTCACTCAACTAGGCTTGGTGTTTTATAGCCTTCAACCCCTCCCAATAACTTGCACAATGTTTAATTCACATCTCTTCTCACAAAGAAGTTCACAAATCTATTCATGGGATTTATTAACTTCAAACATGAACTCGTTCTTTCATGGATGCACTTCACGATCAGTACTTGAACTCCTGAAAATTGTCCATGAATTCCATTGGAAGCCACCAAGCAGGAGATCACATTCTGCACATCAGCGGCATTGAACAAACAGCACCTCCTTGGAGAATATTTATCTTAAACTTTTAAATGGAAACTTTCTTGAGCAGTCTCCAACATATGACTAGGAAATTGCCGTTCTTTCTGCACCAACTTTACATGGTTTGATCCAAGGTTCAAGTTGGTCTTTAAGGGCGCGCATGACAAAATTTCTGTTTTTCGATTTCTACTTTTCTATTCCCCGAAACAGGTTTGGAACAAAATCCGTTTGGTAACGCAATTTGATTTCTCTATTTCTGAAATAGATTTCTATTTCAGAAATAGAGAAATTGAAGAAATTAGAAACTGAAATTTTTAACTTCTCAGTTTCTGAAATAGAAATCAAAAATTGAAATCAAATCATATAAAAGAACCTTGCACTTTCTTGCTAACTTAATTCACTCATAACCACAACTTCACAAATTATTGCTAATTTTCTTTTTCTTATTTTGCTCGTTTTTTTTTTTTGCATTTTTTTTTCTATTTTTTATAACTTCCTCTTTAGGCAATCGAATGGGTCCCCAATTTTCAAAAACAACCAAAGTTCTTAAATGCTTACTTAAAAATAATGGGGCTCTTTCCTCCTAGAAAAGGCACGCGCATGGCTAGTTGAAGAAAAAGTTCTTATGTAATAGATGAATAAAAAACGTGCCTAGAAATTTAACCTTATTTTTTTACGAATTCAAAATTCTTGCAAAATCAAAATAATTAGATTGTTACACAATCTTGAATTTTAATTCGAAGGCAAGAGATTCAAGAGAATCTCTCTTTTTGCTATGCAATGGCCATTAAAGGTTCATTGAGCAACTATAAAGAAATTAGGGATGAGCAAGCGGGTGATTCAATTCGAGAATCAAAATAAACCGACTTTCCCCCAATTGGTTCCTAACCATAAACGTTACTTTAAGGTAGAATTCTCATATATTCCTTTACACCATTAATTTTATTTTGTTGATAATCTTGTATAATACTAGTTTTTGATAAAATGACAAGGCTGTATAGGCGCCATTGATAACACCCATATTCATGCTTCCACAGTACTTGTCTGAACTTACGCAGGATGAGCTGGCAAATGATACATTGACCGAGGAGGGAAACCAAATAAATACACTTAGAAAAACAATTGCTAATAAAATGGCAAGGGATAATAATATGCTGGAAATTCCATGAAATTGTATTTTCAACTTTTGTAATGTATTAGTATTATTTCGACTATTATTTTGTATTTGAGGATTTCCTATGTTGTTTTAGTATTATTTCGACTATTATTTTGTATTTGAGGATTTTCTATATTGTTATCTAATCAATTTCTATTTCTAGAAATAGAAATTTTGTTTTTGTTATCAAACGGTTTGTTTCGAAAATAAAAATTTTGAGTCGTTATCAATGGGTTTAACTTTCTTCAAACTTGTCCGGGGAATAGAAATTAAGAAATTGATTTACGGCGAGAAATCAATTTCTGTTTCGAAATTTTGTCATGCGTAGCCTAAACCGACGACATGATTTTAATAAAGTATATCAAACAACAAACTATTATGTTAGACAATGTTGGAATATTTATATGAAATGTGTTAGGAGTGATCGGTTCTAAGGTGGGTTGCTTCCCACCTTGAAATTGAATCAAGTATGGTAAGTTACCTGTTTGTGAAACTAGGAATCGGTCCACGCAGTCTTGGAACAGGACCAAACCAGACCAACATATTTTCAATCCGGAATCAGTGATTTCTTTTTTTTTTTTTTGGTTTGGTTTCTTCTATTCCCTAAATTCGAGAGTTCCCTAATATTGAAAGAAAAAAATAATTTACTAATTATGATTTACTTTGGAATAAATAAAAAAAAAGGAAAAGAAATCATGGCTAGTCCATCAATCCAATACGATTGGTCCGGTTCTTTATGTGAAAAGTAGCTTTTCAAACAAAAAAAAAAAAAAAAAAAAAAAATATGAAACCAAACTATATCAGGAAATTAAAGGATAGTGGAACCGGAAAAACAAAAGACAAATTGAATAATTCTCCTATCGACGATAGGCTAAACTGTACGTCCACAATTTGGTTGGCAATGGGGATAAGGATCATATTAGCCTTCGGAATAATTCTATTTTGTTTTTCTCCATGCCATTCGCAGCTTTTTGCTATTACATTGCTTTTTTCACGACTATAACAGTGGAATCCATCTGTGTAAGGAGCATGAGCTATCGATTAGAAAGAAGCAAGAAGCTTCCCTTATCAAGCCATTATCGCGTGGTTACGAAGTCGCCATCTGCAGCACAATGTGACATAGACTCCATTTATGATGTGAATGAATCATGGATTATCACTAATTATCACTAATTAGGTTAAATTCAGCTTGTAATTTAGGTGGGACTAAAGTCGAGAACTTGAGAAGATTGACATGTTATTAATAAATCGCTGACTGTACATGTTCTAGGATTTGCAAACAATCTGTTCAAGGAGCTTGGGGTAAATCTCAAAAACTGAATCCTCAAAGATTGTTATATTACTGACCAGAAAACCCTAAAGCTTGTGTTTTTCCCCTATTCCTATGCGCATCATCATCAGATACATTATCAGTTCAGGTCTCTTTTGGTCACAAGAACCTGATGACATGGAGGCGAACTAACGGCGAATTGAGCGCAACTCTGGCAAGAGGTCCCGCCCTCGTTGCTCAACAGCTAGCCACAGAAGACTTCATGACCTTCTGCTCGACTGTGCACTTCATGGTGGCCCGCCGCTGCCGAAGAGCAGTACGATGCGAGGACAGAAGCCCCTTTGGCTCATGACTCTTGTGGGCAAGCCACCCCCAACATGAGTTCTCGAGCTTCTCTAGAGGAACAGAGCACAAAATACCCATGTCAGATTGTGTCGAATGATGACATTATACATATCCAAAGAAAAGGTAAAAATTATTCAAAAAATCCTAAATCTATTATACTTGTGTCAATTCAACCAGAAATCATTGACTTGGCCGTCTAATGTGGCACAACAGGCATTGATATGGATAATTTTTAAAATTTCTAAATTTTTTAAAATTTTTTGTTTTCCTTTTCTTTTTATGTTGTCTTTCTTTCTTTCTTTCTTTCTTTTTCCTTCTTCCTCGGTTTGTTGGGCAATCGACCATAGACAAAGGCCAACAAGGCTCGCCCTCGCCGAATTTGGAGACAATTGACCTTGTTGGGCTCACCCTCATACGACCAGCACTTAGCAAAGGAAGAAGGAAAAAAAAAGGAAAGAAAAAAAAAAAAAAAAGTTATAAACAATTGAAAAACTTCAAAAATTGTTCTTCTTAGCGCCAACTGTGTTAAATAGGACGGCGAGTGTCCACATCAGCAATTTCCAGCAAAAATTGGTTAGATGAATTACATTCGGAAATTGTCAAAACTAAATTAGCCAAATTAAAAGTTTCAGATAAAATTGGCATATAAATGCAATTGATTTGGGATTTTTTTAATTATTTAAAAAAAGAAGAAGAAGCTATTTCAAAATAAATGAACTCAAACAGATAACATGGGAAATTAGCCACACCCATCAATTAGAGAGAGAGAGAGAGAAGAGGGGGTTGTTTCATGTTCTTGGGGGCCCTAATGGACTGAAGATGTTTGTCTTTTGGATGGGAACGGGTCGAGAGAGAGAGAGAGAGAGAGAGAGAGAGAGAGCATGTGCTCCTACCTAATACTGATAGCTGCCCACCAGTTACCACTTTGTTTCTTCCTTTGTTCCGTACTTTCTCCTTTTTCTCTTTCTTTCGTTCATGGCTCTTGTAATGATGTTAGATTCCAATTCCCATCCCTAATATGTGGTTTTCTTGCTTCGCGGTTTCAGTGGTCGATGTCGGTTCTCACGAAGATAGCGAGTCGTAAGTCAATAATGAAATGGGGGTAACTTTTGTGTTTTTGTTCGACACCAAAAGATTTCACTAAGTGCCGCCAAGTATCAAACCGCCATTAGGTAAGGAAAAGTACTGATTTTTTCTATCCAGAAAATTTGTTGGTAACTTATTACGCTTTTATCAAATTTAATTATTTTTATAGTTTGCAATATGAGACTGACTTGTGATCAATTACAATCAAAGATTGTGGAATTAATTGTTTTTGACCATAAACTCGTAAAATTAATTTATCATGTTCTCGATACCAAGTCAATGTTCTTGGGTGCAAATCTTTCTCTAAGGCCGGAAAGAGAAAGCGTTCTTTAATATGTTTGTATTATGTCTGGCTTGATCGAGTGAAATCCGTAAAGAGAATGCCTGAACTAAACAAATTTGAAATCCTCATTATTATGAAAATGTTTCAGATGGGTTTAACATCAACTGAAAATTTTCTCTCTTCTTTTGTTCAATTAGGTTCTACACTTGAAAATTATGACATTATGATAGTCTTTGGGCTTGCACGTTTTTTTTTTTTCCAAAAATATAAACGGAAATGCTTCTAGTGAACACATAAACTTGGTGCATCATATTTTTTAGCATCACAAATGTTATTATTATGAGAATGTAGCATTTTTCCCGATATATGTCTCTGCCAATTTCCTTATATTGACTAACATGCCAATTTGCTTTGAGATATCAACCAGCATTATAGGGAAATATATTGGTAGACGTAATTGATCAATATATTCGGCAATTCACCGTCCCATGAGCACTTGTTTATTTCTCTTCCAATTTCCTGAAATTGGTGGATGTAATAGATCAATAAATTCGGTGCTATGCAAATTTCTTTCGATGGCAACTACAATTATGAATTTTCTCTTTAATTATTGTCCAATTATCCATAGAATATGGCTTGAATTTGTCCCCCAACAATACTTGGGAGAATTCTTCTCGATGAATTTGTCACAATGATTAAATTCAAATTTCGCTAGTAAGGGGTGATTGAATTTTCATAATGATTAGTGAATAATTTTTGGAGTAGGCGTATGGCTTTTTTTGGCAATGGAGAAACAAGTCACTTTTCAAGATAACTTAGTTTTCCTTTTGAATTCTATGCAAGCAAATCGGTCATACACAAAGGAATAATTAAAGCTTCGTCTATAAATAACTCAACATTAGGTGGATCATGGACTTCTCCGATTTTGGTCAGACGGGGTACTTCACCTACTGAGTGGATTAAACTAAATATTGATGGGCATCTAAAGGCAAACCATAACTTGTTAGTGTAAGGGCTTTATTTAGAAACAAATGGGGTGACTAGCTTTGTGGTTTTGCCGCAATCCTAGGAATATGTTCATCGACATAAGAAGAACTTTGGGCTTTATGGTTGGGACTCAACTTCGCAAAACAACTTGGTTTTAATAAGATCATCATTGAGATTGACTCTAAAGTCGTCATTGATTTTGAAATATTAGCCCCGCTTTGTTTAAAGATATCAGATAACTATTGTGCTTTTACTTTTGAATTTAAAGTGCAACATAACTTTCTAAAAAATAAATTGTTCTATTGATTAGCTTGCTAATTTTGAAATTGATATGCGTTTGGATACTAGTTTATTTTCATTACCTCCTACAGAGTTACTTCATGTTTTATTATGTGATAAAATATGGATAATAAATTTACGATTTACCTTTTTTTCATTAAAAAAAAAATTGAAATTGGAAAACCATTGGAAAGGCATAACGAATGTTTTTAATCGTTGTTGAAGAGACACAGAAATGACAGCCAGAAGTCCCTCACATCTGTCATTGTGTAATTTGATTGCTTGATCATGATTATGTGTTCTCATAACTCAAACTTAGCAAACTCCAACTTGGGAATATTATAAAGGAAGAGAGCTCATCATCTAAAAATAATTTTATATGATCGGACAACCTACCAGGGCTTCGGTTCATGACTCACCCAGTCTATGATATTGAGGACGAATTTCCTAAGCCTAGGATTTACCTATTAAAAGGATCTAAGGCGACGTCCGTCGTCATTAAGAGAAACATAAAGAGGATACTTTTCGAAGCAACTCCTCAAACCAAATAAGCACATTGTGTGCACTTCAAGAATGATGCTAATTGCAGTTAAGGGCAACTTGGTTTAGAGTTGGACCTAATTTAGTCCCCATCATTCACTAAAACTGCACCGAAAGTTACTCTTTGAGTTTGTCTTGCAAGGCTGTTTACACTAAAAAATGATGAACTTTTGATTACTATCAACATGTAATAAACTTAATCAATGAGAACAGAGTTTGGTCATTTATGAATAGAATAATCAATGTAACATCCTCAATTTCGACCCCGTAAGAATCGGCCATAAGGTCCTAAAATGATTGATCACGGGCCATTGGCCATGGATCAAGCGGTTCGATCGGCAAGAATCGTGGATCAGTCATGGTCCGACCGACCGACCGACCGATTGGTCACGAATTGATCGAGGTGTCAGTTGTGAATTTTCTACCGACAATACCGATGAGAAAGGATCACCAGCTCATAAGATGACATTTTGATAACGAGGATTGGCCATGGGATGATTTTGGATCGGCGGATGGTCATTGGTCGATCCGACCAATTGCAATTTCTAGTTGCAGGCGATTCCGTTTGGTCATGCACCGATACACGAACAATTCAAATTGATCAAATGCGACCGTCTTCCAATAAAAAAATGCATCATTCCCTATTTAATTCTTAGTGATCATAACGAAATTTCAAATTGGTGATATCCGATCATGGATTGGTATATGTCTGTATAAATTCTCAGTGGCACCACATACCAATAATATCTCACCATGCGAAACTTACTTCAATAATTATATACACTATTATATAACATAAAGAGATCTCCTACTTTTAAAAAGAGCACAATATTATTGTCCTAAATTATTCTCAAGTAGAATATAAATTCTATCAAAAGATAAGTAAGTAAATTAATAATTTTTTTGGTAAGGTTAATAATTTTATTTTATCTCTCATGTATTTCAATTTTAAAATTTGCATTTTTCTATCTGTAAAGAACCTCATGAAAAGAAGTTCAAATCTTGAAATGTTTATTTTTTAATCTTTTCAAATCTGTGTTTTATTTATATTGTGTAAATAATTTATTTGACTCAAGTATTTCGTGATAAGGTGATATTGAAAAATGATAAATTTTTTAAAGGACTTATAAACGAGTTTTTTGGTGCACTTCCTGTGACATCCTGATTTTCCAATTCTATTTTCAATTGAATGAGTTAGGTTTTTCATCGATGCACCTATAGTTCTTTTTTCTGAACGGATCACTCACGAGATAACTAGTCTATATGGTGAAGCCGTTAAGGGATTTTGACACAATAGACTTAAGAATTCGACTAGAAATCGACTGTTCGACCATGCTAATCTACAAGGGTCAATACGGGATTGTCAAAATCGATCAGAGACCAAAGATAGGTCGGTTCGACAGAGACATGTGATTAATGTGTGGGTGATTCCACCTAATTGCAAAATTCTTGTCGAACGGCACTAGACCGATTTTTTTTGTCATTTCGTACCTTGTGTCCACATTAGAAATTTCAAGATTTTCATGACAACCGGGAGTTGCCAATAAGTCGAAGTTGCACAATATGGCTCGAAAATAATCGATCACGGGTCAATTGCACTAAAAATTTTTGAAAGCTACTCGGTAAGTTAGGTCACGCTAAAATTGTGCCCGGTTGAAATTAACCACGAATTTAAACTCGATTAAATTCTATCATGTCACGATTCATTGTAGGAATGTCAACTCATCCTCCGAAGATTTTTCTACAAACCCGAGATTTTGGCAAAAATTCAAAGTAAGGCTATTTTGGACTGGGAAAATTAGAGGGCCGTTTTTTGTTGCATTTTTGGCTGTCAAGTTGGTTTAATTAAAGAGGAAAAATCATGAGATGGATGATGGCACCTTGGCTGATTTTATGGAGGCCAATTTGAGCTCAATTGGAGAAGGAATTAAGTCCAATTGGAGGGAAATTGTCCGAAATTCATAGGCCTTGTGGGGTGCAACATTTGGGCAGCCATCTTGGCTTGCTAAGGAAGTTTGGATGCTGCAAATTGGCTGAAGATGACAGCTAAGGCTAGTGGAGCTTGAGAGCTTTGGATATTTTGTGGCCCCCTCCTCATCTTCAACAGCTTCCTTCTTCATCCTGAGCTTCCTTTCTCCATTTGTGTGTGTTTTAGAGCTCAAGAGAACTAGAGAACCAGCCATCATCCCCCCCTGATCGTCGACCGACCGCCGAAGTTGCCCGAGCGCCGTCGTTGCCGTCGCAAGCCCGCGCGCACGTCCGCAATCGTCCCGTGGTCCTGCGCCGTCGTCCGCATGCCCTGGTCGCCATCAAGACCTCCCGGCCATCGTCGTAGCTCACCTAGCTGTCGTCTAGCCTACCGAAACCACCGCCCGGCCCCGCCGCAGCCCGCCGTCACCGCCTAGCCCTCTCTGTGCCGTTTCAACCGCTTGGCCCACCCTTCAACCCTAGGACGGAGGCTGAAGTTCAGCAAGGGCTGAGAGCTTCTAGGCCCGTTTTAAGGCCCGTCCGGACCTCCGTTGGTGTCGTCGCAGGCTTGTTTATCGCTTGCCTCCGCGTTGCCGTCGCTGTGGACTCACGGCCCATTAAACCGGTGAGTTTACTTGCTAAACTCTGCTTAGGGAGTTAATAACGCTTAGTAGATAATTAGCTTAGCTTAAGATGAGGTTAGGTGGTTAGTTAGTTTAGATTAGTGATTTAATTATTTAATTATTTAATTATGCATGTTTGGTGGTTAGAATAGATTAATTAAGGGCTAGATAGATTGTACTATTTATGTGAATAGGTACATTATTTTTCTAGGCCCGTTTAGATGGTTAGATTAGCGTTTCTGGCCTAGGTTAGCATTTATTGGATTTAATTTGCATTATTAAATTATTTTTGTAATTATTTATTTATTTAATTTTTCCAAAAATTATACTTGGGATAGCTGGTGACCGAAATTTCGTACCGATTGCAACATTGTGCTTAATTTCTGCAATTGAGTATTAATTTGTGCAAATTGAGTGGTGATTGTAATTTTGAGTATTTA
Organism: Eucalyptus virginea; assembly: GCA_014182375.1. Classification (NCBI taxonomy): domain Eukaryota; kingdom Viridiplantae; phylum Streptophyta; class Magnoliopsida; order Myrtales; family Myrtaceae; genus Eucalyptus; species Eucalyptus virginea. The sequence continues at coordinate 53,612,022 of CM024518.1, forward strand.
ATTCAAAGTTTGAAAATTTTGGAAATTATTGGGTGTCGGGTTTAGACACCAAAAATAGTTTTAAATACTATATCAAATAAGGGGATTTTAAAAGGAAGGATATCAATTTTTCTGGTTCAGATTGACCATAAACCTACACACGATTATTTTTACCGTGTGTTTTTATTACAAAGAAAATTGGCTAAGTACGTTATTTTAATTTGGACATTTGAGTGCAAAGCATGATGTCTTGGCCGGGATTGGATGGGTGCATAAATGGTAATGAGAAATCGTCCCCGATGTGAGTCGGGTGGACGTTGCCCCTATATGGGATGCCTTTGTCAACGGATGCCGGTCGCAGTAGATTCTGAACCGATGCTCCTTCGGGATTGTCATACTCAATGGGGTGAGACGATACCTTGTTACGCCAGAAGACTGCCAAACGTTGAGTAAGCCGTGCCCGTTGGGTTGTGATAAAATTGGAACGCATGATTGGGTGAAATTGACGCGCCGGATTATGGGATAAAATTGTGTGGCATGGTATGTGACGTGTCATAATGATTTGGTTTTATAATCGGGATCCCTGTGGTTGTTTGAGATTTGAGATGTGGCGTTCCAATTGATTGAGTATTATTGCTGCATATGGTTGAGTGTATGAATTGTGCTGACATGTAGGAAGGATCTGAGACGAGGTGAGTCTCTGTGATTGTGTGGTTGTGTGGCTATGTGGTGAGAACGCCCCTAGGTGTGTTTCCTTTCTAATTGGGGTTTAGGGGGTGAACTTGCTGAGACGTCTCACCCCATCGTTGGCTCAATTATTTTCAGGTTCGTAGATGGCGGTTCCACCAATGCGTTTTGGACAGCCGAGGGGTTCGGTGAGTAGAGTACCTTTTTCCCTATCCGTGGGACTTCTTGGCTCCGTGAGCTCGTGGTGTCTACGATCTTGGTCGATGAGAGCCTACCCGAGTTTGTACCTCATCGATTTAGAGCGTGATATCGTCATGGGACTAACGAAGAACAAGAAGGTCCCCTAGATGGTTTTGATGCACTCGCTGTTGATGGTGAGGAGATGGTTGGCCCCTCGACACCGACATCCCTGATGGTGTTGTGGAAGACCTAGATCCGCCAGAGGTCTCAGAGGTCTCGGCTGAGGAGTCCCGCGCCTAGTTAGCTGGGTAGCTCTTCTTTTTGGAGTAAACCTTTGCTTATAGTCTAGTGTTATATATAACTCACTTGTTTATGAAAAGTGTTTTATGAAATTAATATCCTGCTTTTCTTTCCCATATCCGTGTTGTCTGGGGATTTATTATACACTTTCGCATATGCAATAAAATGAAAGGGTCGGTGACGCGTCCTGGGATGTAGCAAATTTCATCGACCACCGAGGGATGTGCGTGTGCTCGAGGTTCGGGGCGTGACACTTCCTAAGTATACTTATAATGAGGAAGTTGTTGATTTTCAATGCATCAATTACACACACATCACAAGGGAGGTGGAATGTTGAAAATTACTTTCCTTGAATGAGTACTTAAAAAGTTTAACTTTTTCAGATTAAAATAGGATAAGCTTTTATGAACGATCTATTGATAGAAGGGAAGATCTATAGTGAAGAGGAAGAAGATATCACTGTCCAAGGAAACCCTTCAAGGAGTTTTCTTCCCTTGCTTGTGAGACGTTGATGAGAAGGATAGGTGGATGAACCGCAAATTGGACTGCACTACTGCAAGAGCTCTTTTGGTTGCCCACTCCATGACTTGCCATAGATGAGTGTGCGCTTCATGGCAGTTTGCCATTGCCAAAGAGGAGCACAAAGCGAAGATGCTAGCTCCTCAACTTAGCAACCTAGCTTCACATTGAGGATAGCTATTAAGTATTACTTAGAATGGGGTGAATAAGTAATTGAGCAAAATTTTGACAATTTAAAGCAGAATAGAATGAACCAAGATTAAAGTCTCAATAAGGGATGGATTTTGAAATAGTGTTCAAAATATGTTAATCGAGTATCGGACTTTTGAAGTATCCAAAGAGTGTGCAATGGACAATAACAATAAAAAATAAGAGTTAAGCATAAAGAGAAATTACACACAAGGTCTATAGTGGTTTGGCTTAGATTAAACATATGTCCACTTTTTTTATGCTTTGATAGCTAAGGGCGTGCTCTTAAGGGGTGGAGAGTCTGACAGCCTAAGGAAGGGGAGGGGTCCTCTCTAGTCCCACATCGCTTAGGGGGGGAGTCCCGAGCTAGTTTATAAGGCTTGAGGTCCCTTTAATCTGTATAACATGTTTTAAAGCCGTAAGGACTCAGTGTCCAAAGCGGACAATATTACACAGTGGGGCCCGAGTCATTACAAATGGTATCAAAGCCGACTCCCAACCGCATGTGGGGGCCACAACGAGGACACTATGCCCTTAAGGGGTGGAGAGTGTGACAGCCCAAGGAAGGGGAGGGGTCCTCTCTAGTCCCGCATCACTTAGGGGGAGTCCCGGCTGGTTTAAAAGGCTTGGGATCCCTTTAACCTATGTAACGCGTTTTAAAGCCGTGAGGACTCAATGTCCAAAGCGGACAATATTACACGTGGGGCTCGGGTCATTACAGCGTGTTTGGTAACGTTTCTGTTCCGGGAAACAATTTTTGAACAAAAATAGTTTTTTTTTTTTTTTTTTCTGTTCCCAAGAATAATTTCTAAGTATAAGAGCTCGCTTGGTAATTGCAAAAATTTATATTCTAAGAACATAAATGCGTTTGGTAAACTTGTACAATTTTGTTATTTCTTTTATTTTATTTTTAAAATTTTTCTTCTTTCTTTTTTTTTTTCCTTCTCTCCTTTGTGGCTGGTCACCAGTGACCGGCTGGGCGAGGTCCAACGAGCTCACCGAAGCCTCACCAAGCCACCGCGAGGCGCGACCTCGCTAGATTTGGGGAAGCCTCGCCGGTGGCCTCAGTGGCCAGGCGAGCCTCGCTAGGCCACCGGCGAGGCTTGACCTTGCTCGAAAGACACAAGTCGGCCTCATCCTAGTTTGGCGAGGCCGAGCCTCATGCCTGCCGGCGACGCTTTGGCGAGGTTGCTGGCCTTTGTTGGCCGGTTGCCGGAGAGGATGACAGTGGAGAAGTTGAGACGCAGGAGAAAGAAGGGACTTGAGACAGAGGGCACTGGCTGAAGAGAAAAGAAACAAAAGAAGAGTTTTGAGTTTTTGTTCTTTTGTTTCTTAGAAATTGTTCCTGGGAATAAGAAACAATTTTTTTCTACTTCTTGTTTCTATTCCAAATCTGTTCCTAGGAACAAAAGTTTTATCAAACGTGTTTATGTTCTTTTTTTGTTCTCCGGAACGGAACAAAAGAACCGAAATTTTTGTTCCAATTTTTGTTCTGGAAAACAGAAACAAAAATAAACAAATGGGGCCTAACTGGCTAATATCCACTATATGATCAACAAGAGATTACAACTTTGAGTACATAATACTCAGTAGTAAATCACATTATCTCACTACATCACTCTTTTTGTATTTCTCTCATGATCACAAACTTTTAAGCTCACGAAAGAAAAGTGTATGATCAAAATACGTTTGGACTTTAGAATTATAGATTCTTGGCCTCATTTCCTACTTGCTCCTCAGCTTACTCCTTCACTTCCAAACTAGCTATAGGATAGTCTCTAGAGGATTATCTTTCAATTTATTTGTTGGACAAATCTGTATGAGGAAGATTTGATGGCTGTTGAGCTGCAAACATAGGATCTTCGCTTGACTTTGATTACCCATACAATCAAAATCGCGATTTCCTTAAGTAGAGCTTTTTCTTTGGAAAGTACTTGTCTTGAGATTGATTTGCCAATCAAATAAGATTGAATAAATCAAATCTTTCTTGTTGTGAAATCCAAAGTAGATTATCAGCTGTTATACATTTTGGACTTGTGCTACGTTCGGTTAAGTTGTCTCATTTTGAATTTTTTATGTTCTAAACTAGCTATGTTTTGAACTTCATCAGATGGGAATGAGAGTAATTCTCTCAGTTTTTATCTTCAATATAAGATATGGATTTAAGCGTAAGCTCATTTTCTCAGAAGTAGACTTTATAATATGTGCTTGATTGATTTCCTAGATCAACATAAGTCAAGATAATTATCAGACTTACTAAAATCTCATGGACAGTTTTGTTAACATCAAAATGTGCTGGGAGTTTTCTCAACACACATAACCTTTGCTCGGACGGATATCGCTTTTGTCGAGCCTGAGTCTCCGACACATCATGTTCAATCCCAATTTGCGTGTTAGCATCGAACTACCCAAGTTGAAGCAATTCTACGTAGGTCCTGAACCGAAGCCCACCTCGAGCACGTCCTCGTCCTTGGAGTACACCGTCACGATCTTTATGTCCTTCTATCGTCATTAGCCGATACTCACATTCACCCTGTCGGGAGGACATGTACAGATGGAAGTGGTGTGTGATCCTGGTTGTAAGCCCAACGTCTAGAGCTGATGCATTGCAAAGGGCGGTTCCTGGCCAGAGAGGCATTCAAGTGGATAATGACTCAGGATGCCGAGGAAAACGTATCCCGTGGAAGCACGGCTGGAACTCGAGCACGGGTTCCTTGCGGAGGAGACCGACGGCTGCTCATATCTCGCGGGAAGTTGTGGCTCGTTGTTGGTGGTTTGGACAACCCTTGGTGGCAAATTGGGTCAATTCCTCAAAGGAATCCAAGTCTGGGAGGTGGATCTGGAGAGGGGCACTCAGACAAGGTGAAGCTTGGGGAACGCATTCATCTTTTTGAACTGTTCTTCATTTTCCGTGGAAAATTGTTCAATAGTTCTAAACTATTGTATGTAATTCGATCTTAAACTTTTTAATTAATTTATCCTAAAATTTTAGTCCTTTCGGCTAATAACCGAAAATTGCTAAACAGTTTAATCAATGTTAGCTATCCTAAATGGCATGGTCACTCTAAGGTGGATGATTTAAAAAAGAAAATTAAAAAATCATCTTCTCCAATATTGACTATGCCACATAAGATGCTATTGACTGAACTGCCATTTCAATGATTTCTGGCAAAAAATAGCTAAAAGTATTACATTGAAAAATTTAAGTGAAAAATTTGTTTATAATGACATTAACGGATCTGAATACTTCCTCATTATTCATTATATATCCATGAATAACAAAAAAGGAAAAAAAGAAGCTAGGTATCTTGGAATTTTGTCTTTTTGACAAAAATATTTTTTATGGAAGTAAGATCTAACAATTAAAAAAACATATAAGAATTTTATCTTTTTGGCAACTAAATTCTTTATAAAAATAGAAAAAATAAAAAAGAAAGTAAATAAATTTGAGACCTCCACTTGAAATTGCAATTAAATGATTGAGGGTAATTTTCTTTCTTTGATAACAATTAGGTGAAATTAGTCATATAAGAAGTGGAAATAGCATTGCTTTTCTTCTTTTTTTTTGTCCCCTTTCTCCTCCCCTCGTAGCTATGTTATAGACATAACTCCAATCACTACCATGGAAGCCAGCCTATTGACACCAATCTATTACATGTAGCCACTATCATTGCCATGTTATTGCCTAGGCAGTGCCGCTGTATCAATATAAGAACATATTTGGATCGAGTAATTATCGATTCAATTCATGATGGATGCAAAAATAATTTTGTTTTCTTTAAAAGATACTTCCAAACTTGTTTAGAATTAGTTTAGCTAGGAATAGGATTGGTTGAGCCGATTCCTGGGTAGAATTAGGTTTTGAACTTGGAATTGGCAATCAACTGGTCATGGGTTAGCTCTAGCTTGTGAAATTGGGAACTAGACCAATTCCTCCTAAAACTGGTTGATTCATGCTAGTTTGGTCCAATTCGCAGATTGAACCAGATGTGATGCTTATCCTTACGAACAATTATGGTCACTGACAACATACAACCTACTTTTTTCATTGGCATGGCATGTGTCCATATAAGTTGTTAGTGGCACCAAGTACCAATAATATCTCACCGCGTGAAACTTACTTTAATATTTATCTATACTACTATATAAAGTAAAGAGATCTCCTACTTTTAAAAATAGCACAATATTACCCTCCTAAATCATTCTCAATTAGATATTTTATAAATATTCTATCAAAAGTATGTAAATTAATAATTTTATTTTATCTCTCATGTATTTCAATTTTAAAATTTGCATTTTTCTATGTATAAAGAACTTCA